>JASEVX010000010.1:26063544-26663544 GCA_031761405.1 Serripes groenlandicus
GACTTAGTCGTTTTTTCAATCTGGAGGGTAGACCGGCCCGGTCTACCCTCCTTCGGAAGGTAAATCATCTCCTAAGGAGAGGTAGACTGGGGGATGTCCAAGGAGGGTAGACCGACCTGTCGGTCTAGCTGACCAGTGCATTCCCCAGTCTACCCCTCCTTAGGAGATGATTTACCTTCCGAAGGAGGGTAGACCGGGCCGGTCTACCCTCCTTAATAGGATAGACCGTGGACTTAGTCGTTTTTAGGTCTTTTCTGATGTTGGACTTAGTCGTTTTTCAATGACAAATTTGAAAAAGTTGAACTTTCTAAGAATGTGGTGTGGCCCTAAAAAGGACCGTTTTGTTTTGTTGTGGTGTTAAAGTCGAATGGCATTGACGTACCAATTACCCAGTGAAGTACCTATGAGAACTGCAAGGAGACAGAACTCATAAGTAGCTTTTGCTATCATCACTCTGACTAAATACACCCCATCTGGATAACGAATTGTATCAATTTCCCGAGGTAGTCTCCGATTAACGTATAATTCAGTAAATATATTATACAGTCTACGACCAACGTCAATTAAATCAATGGAGACTTTTAACACGCCTCTGCATAATTCCATTTTGATATTGAAAAGTGTATGGAATGAAATGACGTTCTGCTATTTATACCGATAGGTCGGATTGACCTACTTTTGACTCAGAATTAAGCTTGACCAATGAAATAACTGAACGTTATTCTATGAAAAGTTGTGGAATACGAACTACTGCATTTACATGTTTTTCATCAATTTTTTTGCAAAGAGATTTTAAAAAACAAAAATGTATTTTTTGAACTTTTATTTTATCTTAAGATAAAATATACACAATGACAATTTGAAAAGTTGAAAACTTTTCGAGATATTTGGTAGCCCTTAAAAGGGCTGTTGGGGGTGTTGTGATCTTATAGACAATCTACTATTTCCTCTTCTGGATCTTACAATTGTCAATGTGCTTGGAATGTGCACCTCTTCCACTCACTGTTGGAATTCTGTATGACTCCTCACATGTCTTTTTACGTGGTTGTTTTGGGGTTTTCTCTTTCTGAATCTTAATCTTGTCAATGTGATCGGAATGTTCGCCTTTACCAGTAACTGTTTGAATTCTGTATGACTCCTCACATACCTTTTTACGTGGTTGTTTTGGAGTTTCATCTGTTGATTTCCTTTTACAAGATGATGGCGATACGCTTCTCTGTTTCATAATAGAGGTGATCTGCTCTATCAAATTTTTCAAAGAATTACTGTTAACGTCAAACTGAATTGGTACCTTTACCGGTGTAGAGATACAGCCTGTTCGTTGATCCGCTATTCTCTCCACATTATGGATCATCTTGTTAACGTTCTTGTTCAAAGATTTTAATTCCTCCAGTATTTTGTTGAATGTCTTCAACTCTGTAACAATCGTGTTCAATGTAGATTTCTGACTGCTGTTAATCTTCCGCATTTCCTCAAAGATGTTCTTTAAATCATCGGTCGGCTGTTGTACAATGGGTTGATAATTCCGCATTCCCTCAAAGATGTTCTTTAAATCACCGCATGGCTGTTGTACAACGGGTTGATATTCAACGGGTTGATAATTCTCTTCTTTCATGCTCATTGTCATAGCCTGTGACAACAAATCGTTGTTACCAGTGTCTGGTTGTAGAAAATCGTTCAAGTTGAATTCCATTTTCTCTCACAGAATACACGTCTTTACTCTTTGAAAGTCAAATGTAAAATGTGGCCTTTCTCAGTAAACGCTAAGCGAAGTGTGATACATGACGTCACTTTTGTTTTACGATAACGTCATTATTTGTCTATGATGTCATCATTTTTGGATCCATGTACAGAATTCTACGAATTATGATTTCAAAACAAGAAATACATATATAGTCCTCTGAATTACACAACTCCTGTGAAAATATATCCTCGAGAGAAAACATATAACAATATTTGATTGTTTTACATCTAAAACAGTACCCCAGATAAACGGCCTTCTGTTTAAACATCATTACTTTCCCTCTGAACATTGTTGATTGTTGTATTTGTCTTTTCCCTATGAGTTCAAGACTTTAAATGACAGGGCTGATTTTGTTTTTTTCTTTGTCTATGATGTCATCATTTTTGGATCCATGTGCAGAATTCTACGCTTTATGATTTCAAAACAAGAAATACATATATCCTCGAGAGAAAACATATAACAATATTTGATTTTTTTACATCTAAAACAGTTTTCTAGATAAACGGTCTTCTGTTTATAGAACATCATTACTTTTTGTCTGAACATTGTTGATTGTTGTATTAGTCTTCTTTCCCCTATGAGTTCAAGACTTTAAATGATAGGACTGATTTTGTTTTCTGTTTATGTATACTGACAAATTGAAGGAAAGTTGAACTTTCTAGTTCTCTGGTTGCCCTAAAAAGGGCATTTTGTTTTGGGGGTTGTTGTAGAACTAATGTTCACAGCCCCCAACTTTTCGACAGGCAGGACACATTGACTGTGCCCGCCTGACGATCCGCTTCACGGCCAAAGCTGAATACCCCGAAGTTGGGTTAAATGGTGGCTCATCATCATCATCCCAGTTCTCAGACTCCGGGATAGTGTACGAAGTACACCTCTTCGGGGAGTTGCATGGCGTATATGGCACCTCCTCGTCATCGCCCCAATTCTCTGTCTTCTTCTCTGCCGTGTACTTCAGTTGGATTTGAAGCAGCTCCATCTGATCGCTTATAGCTTTCAGCTGAGCTGTCATCAAAGCTACCTGATCTCGGAATTGATCCATGATTTAGTGAAAATGAAATAACTTTAGCGTGGTTTTATACTATTGAGCGCGGACGTGATCTAAACTACCTTTGTGTTAAATCTTTAAAGATTTAAAAAAGTAGGTCAGTGGGTCAGTAGGTCACTTTTAAACATAATGTTTTTTTCTACTTTGACGATTTATTAACTTAGGTCAGTAGGTTAGTAGGTCATGAAATTATCATTTATATACCACTCTTTTGATTTAAAATTCTATTCTTCAACTATGAACCGATTAGTGAAATTCTTCCGTCGGCTGTTTGGCTGTGAAAAGAAATCAGATAAGAAAATGAAGGAGCTAAAGAAAGATATTGAGCAGATTATGGTTACATTCTATTTAAGACGAGGGTATGATTACCATACTAGGCAACCTGCAGTGAAGATGGGTAATCTCTACCCTGATTTGTCGGAGTTCATACCTTCAACAATGAACTGTGCTTGGCAAGGTAAACTTGTCAAGCAATATCCTTGCTTGAAGTCATCGTTTGAAAATTATTAAACGATGACTTAAGCAGGAAAAAAGTCCTTTTTAGGACTAACAAATATCTCGAAAAGTTTTTAACTTTTTCAAATTGTCATTTTTTACTATTTGGATTATGAAAAAAACATAATGTATTTTTTGAACTTTTATTTCATCTTAAGATAAAATATACACAATGAAAGTGAATGTCTATACACAATGAGAGAAACAAAAACAGTTCAAAAAGATGTCACTTATATTTTACATTTTTGAAAAAATGAAAATGTCAATTTCCCTTTCTTTTCTTTGTTGGATTTTTGGTCTCTGTGGTACTTTTCCGTTTCCTGGGTTTGATTGGTTTTACCACAATATCTGGGCAGATTTTCTGTTTGTGTTTGTCTGTTTTGCAAATAAAACAGTTCTGTTTCTTCAACTTTGTTTTTTCATCGGTTTGAGCATCCATTTTTTCATTGGATTGATCTGATGGTGTTATTTGATCTAAGACAGTTTTTTCATTGGATTGATCTGATGGTGTTATTTGATCTACGACAGTTTTTTTATCGGGTTGATCTGTTTGCGTTACTTGATCCATGATGTCTGGTGTTTTTTTAACTGAAGTAGAGTTCCATTTTTGTTGGTAAGTTCTCAAGCAATATCGATTGTAGTCATTGCAAAAAGATGTAAAAGCTCCAACAAAAATCATGTCTTGCTTCACTATAGGTGTGCGATAAAGGGCTGACTGCATGGTGATATCATGAGTGTGTGGGTTTACATACACAAACTGATATTTTGTAATCTGATTATCTTTCTCTGGACATTTACTGGCCCAGTGATCTTCTTTGTGACAGATAAAACAGAAATTGGGTCTTTTTCCATTTGGTCCATACATGTCGTCGATACTGATTCTGTCAAATACTCTGTGTTTACCAATTCTGTATTCATCGTCCTCTAATGCCTGGAAAGAAGCAAAAGATCCAACATATGCCCCCACATGTCTGATCGGGTAAGTTGTTGGTATGTTAGTGATCTCATATTCATGTGTATATGCGTTTACGTACACATACATTCTTGACATATTTCTAGCCATGCTGAATTAATGATGTTATCACTCTGAATAGTTCAGACTGTATGATACCCAGTACTGATAATTACCCTTCTTTTATAGGAGTATGACAGACAACTGTTATATAACTCATGGATGTCATCCATTTACAATTAGTCTCTAACAAAATGTCGAAGAGAATTGTACCGTATTCAGACAGTAGTGAAAGCGACGACGATGATGATGATGATTTTCCACCAAAACGACGAAAGCATAGAAAACTTGCTATACTTGATTCAGACGATGAGGACTATGAACTTGACTTGATTAAAAAGAAACCTGTAAAAATGATAGAAGAAAACAATGAAGAAGATACATCTGACATTAAACATTTATTTCATCTACAACATTCTTTGAATAAGAAATCTCGTAAATTCAAGACTGAATCGCATGTAATGACTGCAACTTTCAAGAAATTTGAAGAATTACCACCACGAGAATTGATAAAACTGTTTGACAATATTACAGAGGAAATCAAATCAACTTTGAAAACGGAACCTACCGATAAGATTAGAATTACTATTAATCATCCATCTTTAAACATGGGGATTTACATTCCATTTATGAATGCTAGTCAGCTAGAAGGTGTAATCATGTTAAATGAAATTGAAAAAGTATTACAATCAAACACAGAGTTCAGTCTGACCGATGGACGCATGACTTTTATCATTACACACGCTCATCCTTCATCTGGTGATGGAAAGAAAAAGAAGTTGAATTCAACAGAAATTCTGGATTCAAAAATCTTTGCTAAAAACATGCAATCCATTATACAAATCAATAATGACAATGACAGTATGTGTTTTGCAAGAGCTTTAGCAGTTGGTATTTGTCATGTGAATCACCATGACACAGATGACTGGAGATTGAAATGGAATCAAATAAGAAGGTCCGATCGACAACTTCAAAAGAGTGACGCTGAAGACATCCTGATGAAAACAGGGATTTCACCAAATCAATCTTGTGGACTAGACGAGTATAGGATCATACAGACATTTCTCTATGCAGAGGACTATGTTATTAAAGTACACAACCAGCATACTTCTGTAGAGTTCGTCTTTGAACACCCTGTTGTGTACAGACAAAGTAAAGTACTTCATTTGTATTATCATCAAGGTCATTACGACTACATTTCTAGTATAACTGGGTTTTTTGGTTGTAGCTACTATTGTGAGTTCTGTGATGTTGCATATCAAAATCGTGAAAGCCATTCTTGTTTACACAATTGTAAAGCATGCTTTACCATAGGAAAGTGTATGTCATTTGAGACATCAAAACAATGTAAAGATTGTAACAGATTTTTCTATGGTTCAGAATGTTTTCACAATCATAAGATAGTAGTTGGAAAACAGAAGAAATCCATTTGTCAACTTGTGAAATCTTGTTTGAAATGTGGAGGTCAATATAAAGTCAGAAAAGCGCTACACGTTTGTAAAGGTATGAAAAAATGCCGATACTGTCAAAAAATAACTATCTTATCTCATAGGTGTCATATTCAACCTTACAAAAGAAAGTTGAATAAGACAGACGATAAAGCCAGTACTACAGGAAAGAAAAAGCCACTGTTTATATTTTATGATTTCGAATGCAAACAAGATACAGGTGTTCATATCCCTAATTACTGTATTGCTCATTATGCATGTGATGAATGCATCAATGAATCTCTTGATTTTCATTGTTCAACTTGTAACACATCATTTTCAAAAGAAAGAGAAGTTGTATTTCAAGGAGTAAATACATTGACTGATTTTTGCAACTGGTTGTTTTCTGATCAACATAAAGGCATCACAGCTATTGCTCACAATTTTAAAGGATATGACGGTCAATTCATTTTACATCAAGTCATTTCACTTGGAGTGAAACTCCCAAAGTTAATCATGAATGGAAACAGTATCATGAAACTGGAATTGAATGGAGTTCGTTTAATTGATTCATTTAATTTCATGAGCTGTGCATTGGCTAAGTTCCCAGATACATTTGGTCTTCATGAAATGAAAAAAGGTTACTTTCCCCATTGGGCAAATACAGATCAGTTCTGTAGTTATGTTGGACCTTATCTTGATGTCAAATATTACAAGCCTGACTCAATGTCTAAAGAAGGAAGAGAAAAATTCATGGTCTGGTATAATGAAAAAGTAGAACAGAGTGTCATTTTTGATTTTCAGAAAGAGATAGAGTCTTATTGTAGGTCTGATGTTGATATCCTTAGACGAGGATGTGGACAATTCAGAAAAGTGTTCATGAAACATGGTGGTATCGATCCGCTTTTAGAGTCTGTTACTATTGCAGATGCTTGCAATAAGGTATGGAGACAGAATTATTTACCAAAAGGTAAAATTGCTATTATTTCAAGTAAGGATCCATCCCAACGTCGTTTTTCTATGAAAGCAATACGGTGGATACAAAGCATAGCTAATGAAAAGAGTATTTACATTCAGCACGCTAGAAATGATGGTGAATTCAGAATTGGTAGATATAGTGTAGATGGTTATCATGAGAAGACAAACACAGTCTATGAATTCCTTGGGGACTTGTATCATGGTTGTCCAGTTTGTTACCCAAAACGAAATCAGTTAAGTCCTATCACTGGTGAGACTATGCAACATTTATACAATAGTACAATGAATCGTCTTGAGGAACTTAAAGTTAAAGGTTTCAATGTTGAAATTATGTGGGAACATGAATTCGATGCTAAGATTAAAAATGACAAAGTCTTCAAATCCAAAATTGACAAGTTGTTTCCCTATTGTGACCCCATTGAGCCAAGAGAGGCTTTGTATGGAGGTCGATGTAATTCAGTGAAAATTACTCATGATATTAATGAAAGTAAGGACAAAGAAATCAAGTACATTGATATTTGTTCTTTGTACCCCTTTGTTTGTAAACACAAATCTTATCCGGTTGGACACCCAAAAGTTATAACCGCTGAGAGTATTGATATGGAAAATATTCGTCAGTATGAAGGATTGATTAAATGCAAAGTTTCACCACCAGATGATTTATTACACCCCGTTTTACCTGTTCATTGCAATAATAAATTGATGTTTCCTCTCTGTATGAAATGTGCACAAGAAAGTTCCAATACTTGCAATCATAATCAGGATGAAAGATCAATGGTTGGAACGTGGATAACATTTGAATTGTTCAAAGCTTTAGACATGGGGTATCAATTGATTCATGTGTATGAAATTTGGCATTTTACTTCGATCTCAAATCAATTCTTTCAAGGGTATGTAGATAACTTCTTGAAAATCAAGCAGGAAGCTAGTGGTTACCCCGGTTGGTGTAAGTCTGATTCGGAAAAGCAGAAGTTCATTCATGATTATGAAAAAGCAGAAGGTGTCAAACTTGACTCATCTTCCATTCAGAAAAATCCAGGTCTTCGATCTTTTGCAAAGATCATGTTGAATTGTCTTTGGGGAAAATTGGCTCAGCGAGAAATCATGAGTCAAACTGAGTACATTAAAGATGCAACAAAGTACTTTGAAATGATGAATAACTCAAATGTTCTTGTGAAACATGTTGAACTATTTGATAATGAGTGTGATTTCATACTGGTGAATTATGAGACCAAGTTAGATCACATTGAAACCCATGCTACAGCCAATGTTATAGTGGGTTCCTATGTGACAGCGTATGCAAGAATGGAACTGTACAGTATCTTAGAAAAATTAAAATCAAGAGTATTGTACTTTGACACAGACAGTTGTATGTACATTCATGATCCATGCTTATGGAATCCACCCATTATTAATAGCAGACTAGGAAAATGGACAGATGAAGAGCCAGATTGTACAATTGTCAAATTCAGAGGACTAGGTCCAAAAAATTATGCTTATGAAATGAAAACAAAAGAAGGAAAAAGAGAAACTAAATGTAAAGTGAAAGGAATCACATTGGATTATAATACCTGTCAATTGATCAACTTTGAAACATTTACACAATGTGCTGAAGATCGTAACACAGAAATAAAAGTGACCTATGCGTGTAGAATTAAAAGACATACCGACAGATCTGTGACAAGTGAAGCTCAAACAAAAACGTACAGATCAGTGTATACAAAAAGAGTAATTGTCAATGATACGGACACTGTTCCATATGGGTACAAATCTCTGCGTCAATAATATGAATTGTATAAAAGATGTGAATAAAATAAGATAACTTTATTCTTGTGTTGTTATTTCTTCTCAGACCTTTAAAGAGTTAACATGGATGCCGATATTCAGTCCATATTATTTCAGCACCCCTGTAATATGTATATCACAGGGCCTAGTGGATGTGGAAAAACAGAATTTGTCCATAAACTGATTGAATATAGAAATGATCTGTTCAACATTGTACCAGAAAAAGTGGTATGGTGTTACAAAGAATGGCAACATGCTTACAATGTTATGCAAGAGAAATTCGAAATCATAAAATTCATTGAAGGTATCCCCGACGATGAAAATGAAATTGTAAGTGATGTTGACATTCCACATTTAGTTGTCTTTGATGACATGTTAGGGGAAAAAGATGAAGATAAAATCAAGTTATGGTTTACAAGAAAAGGTCATCATAGGAATGCTAGTGTGATTTATATCACACAAAACATGTTTCAACAGTCCAAGTCGAGCCGAACCATTAGTTTGAATTCAAAATACATGATCTTGTTTCAAAATGTACGTGATAAGAATCAAATAAAGACTTTGGCAAATCAAA
Organism: Serripes groenlandicus; assembly: GCA_031761405.1. NCBI lineage: Eukaryota > Metazoa > Mollusca > Bivalvia > Cardiida > Cardiidae > Serripes > Serripes groenlandicus. Next base: position 26,072,608 of record JASEVX010000010.1, read on the forward strand.
TGCAAGCACCTCATTTGTTAATGGCCTACCAAGATGCTACATCTAAAGATCATGGGTATTTGGTGATTGATTTTCATTCTCGTACTCAAAAGGAGATGAAACTAAGAACGGATATATTTCACAGATGGTTTACACAAAATGAAGATCGTGGACCTATTGTTTATTCTCCACTATAAAACACTTATGATGAGAAGATCAACATTCATTTATCTTGGTCAGGTCTTTGTGTAAACATGGCTATACCACACACTTCAAAGTCAGTGATTCATGCCTTACAAAACCTAAGTCATGAAACCAACAAACATGCCAGAGAAGCTTTACTCAAAGCAGGGTTAAAAGAAATATTAAAATGGTTTACTTTGGCTGCTAAAAACATTGTTGGTCATAAAATCAAATTACCGAAACAGACGGTTACATACATGACGAAACATAAAGATGACATACATAAGTTAGCCAACCCTGAGATTGATGAAGAAGTCAAGCGAAAAATTATTCTTAAACCTGGCGGAGGAGGGTTTCTTGGTGGTGTTATAATTAGAAGCTTGTTACGATGGGACGGAGAAAAGACAGCTCGTAAATTTGGTGTTGACAAACAAAGGAAAAAGCCGTCCAAAAAAAGAAATGACCGATATGTCATCGATGAAAGATTTATTACAATGAGAAAAAACCCCAGAAATAAAACAAAAACAAAAACCAAGAAAAAAGATTTGAAGAAAAAAACACCTAAAAGTCAAAAAAGACAAAAACAAGTTCGGACAATGACACCACGTAAACAAATACAGTTTCAATCTATTCCTTCTTCAAGTGGACTTGGTACTCCTCCATACACAGCATCCCGTGCTACGGACTTGTACGATATTGCACCATTTTCGCCGCTGACAACTGTACCACTTTCATCATCAGCAAGAACAGCTTTAGGTGCTTTGTATTCACGATTTGCATAAAAGTATTGCAATGAAAAGAAATAGATCATTTTACTTCAGACAGAGATAGTGTCAACATGGGTAAACAGAAATCACCACTCATTAGAAAACATGGATCAATGGTAATGGCCATGATACAGTCACCACACAACGTGAGAAAAAAGCTAATAAACGCAGCTAATCGTCCTGTCATTGATTGTGTTTCGGAATGTTGTCACAACGTTTTAAAAGGCAATGTTCATCTGACCAAGGCTCATAAGACTAAGTTACATCCAATCCGTCAACAACTCAGACAAATTGCATCGAAATCGGTTTCCATTAAAAAAAAGAAACGAATTCTTAACCAGAAAGGAGGATTCCTACCGTTGCTTGCAGGAGCCTTATTACCATTGTTAGGAAAAGCTGTTATCGGGGGACTTGGTGGTGTGCTGAAATCACTGTAAGAACAATGTCAGTCAGAAAAATGGTTATTGTACCTTATCAAATCTTAGAGGATATGAAACGTCAAAAACAAAGACCTCGATTACCACCAAATCCACAAGTAGCAGATGTAGTACATCTACAAAATAAGATGTCGGGTATATTGGAAACGTCAGATATGTCAGAAACAGAAAAGGTGCAAAAGTACGGTGAAACTTTATTCAAGTTACAGAACTCATTGAAAAAGGCTCAATCATGGTCACAACCATCACAACAACATACAACTACCCCATCAAATTCTGAACCTAATTCAATGCATGACCGAATATTACAAAGTGTTCCTAAAACCATGCAAAGGAAAGCTGAATTACTTTTAAACATGGTCAAAGATAATGAAAATCTTGTTTGGGATAATCACGGTGTTGTTTCATACAAAGGTAAACGACTTCCTGGCTCAAATATCATTGATTTAATCAATGATTCATTAAGACTTAGAAAAGGTATTGAACCAAGAGGCTGGGAAACTTTTTCAAAGGCTTTACATGAAAGCAACGTACCACAAGAAGTTATTGGTAATCAAGCAAGATGGAAATGGATGCATAAACGAAACATACATGATGATAAAGCCGACGAAAGTGAATCTGATGATTACAGTACTCCTACGAAATCACCACCATCTGCAAAAATGAAAAAACAAGTTCATTTTGATAATGATTACAGTACCCCAAAAAAATCACCATCTTCTGCAAAAATGAAAAAACAAGTTCGAACAATGACACCCTACACGCAACCTGGTGAAAGAGATCGTCTTAGGGAATTCTACAGAAAAGAATTAACTACCCCTATAAAACAAGAAGCAAGTACTTCAAAACGTCAGACATGGGAACGATATTAAAGAAGAAGCATCAGAAACTTGATTTCGTTTTAAGAAAATTGTATTACAACATAAATAGTTCTGTAGCCTATTCTAGTATTAAGCAACTGTATCATGCTGCTAAGTACGTTTTGAAGGGTGTGAAATATCAGGATGTAAGGGAATGGTTACAAGGAGAAACAACATTTACTTTACATAAACCTATACGTAGACGTTTCAAAAGACGTAGAACTATTGTGGCTGGTATTGATCAACAATGGCAAGCTGATTTAGCAGACATGCAACATTTAGCTAAACAAAATGACAACAAAAAGTATTTACTTTGTGTTATTGATGTATTTTCTAAGTTTTCCTGGGTTGTTCCTATTCCAAATAAAACTGGTAAAACGTTAATTGTTGCATTTCAATCCATACTTCAGAAATCAAAAAGAACCCCGATTTCTTTGCAAACGGATAAAGGTACGGAATTCAAAAACAAAGAATTTCAACAATGGTTAAAACGAAATCGTATTCATTTCTTTACTACTGAAAACCCTGAAACAAAAGCAAGTATTGTTGAAAGATTTCAAAGAACTTTGAAAACACGTATGTGGAAATATTTTACTCACATGAAAACAAAGCGTTACATTGATATTCTTGAAAAATTAGTAAAGAATTACAATAATACTTATCACAGAAGTATCAAATCAAATCCTGTATCTGTTAATCAAACTAATGAAGCTGAAATTTCAGAGAATCTGTACCCTCAGAACCCCGTTTCAAATAAAAAAGCAAAATTCAAAATAGGAAACCGTGTACGAATTAACAAAACAAAACGAACATTTGAAAAAGGTTATCTTCCTAACTGGACACAGGAATTATTTGAAATTGTACATGTAAATAAATCAACTTCTCCAGTAACATATGTCGTTAAAGATTTAGACGGTGAGCAAATCTTGGGCACGTTTTATGAACCTGAATTACAATTCATAAAAGATGATGAAATCTATGAAATTGATTCAGTTCTTGCAAAGCGAACAAGACGTAAAGGTAACAAAATAGTCAGAGAAATAAAGGTTAATTGGAAAGGATATCCTACCAAATTTCAAAGTTGGATTCCAGAATCATATCTTGTTAATAAAAAGTCATGACGCTAGACAAGCGTTCACAGTCTAACATTGAAGTTGGAACAGAAAGTATCGACGATAGTCGATCAACACCGTATAATTGCTGTGGAAATCGTGTTCCTAAAAATCAGTTCACGTACATTTCACAAATCATTGTTATTTATACAATCATTGTAACGTCCATAATACATCTCAGTCTTAGAACAGAAAATCACGAATTGTGGTTAATTCTTTTAAGTAGTTCATTAGGTTATATTCTACCATCACCAGGTTTGAAATATACAAAACAGGGTAAACAAACGTTTGATCTTATTGATGGTAAAAGATGAATTCATTTTATCTTACATTACCGAGTGACAGTTCTATGGATTACTTTTCAAGTAATACACAATGTTGTTTTAAAGTCAAGTTACCGAAAACAATTCATATTGGAAAAGAACAATGGGAAGTTGCATTAGTTCAACTAATTACGCCGTCACAATTTTTAAACATATCTGAGAAAGAAGCAGAATTTGAAATAATCACACGTGATGTAGCATTTCAAAAACTACTTGTTAAATCTACTAAGAAATTGCCACCAGTATTACCAATAGACCGTGATGTAACTAATACACCAAACAAGTGGTCAATGAAATTCACTTTTCCAGCGGGGTCTTATTCATCACCATCACATGTGCTGAATGTTATAAATGAAATAATACAAAACATGATAGGTGACATACTAGCATCAAATCAATCTGCTTTGATTATCGAATATTCAAAAAAAACAAAACGTCCAAAACTTGGATTTACTAAAATTATTAAAACAGGGATAAAACTTCATCCATCATTGTTTTTGAAATTCGGTGGATCACCAGAATTCAAAGGTAATACAATTTATCCGGGGAAAAATAGTTTACAAATGTTTAAGTACAATGCAAATATTGATGCAGGATATAATCATTTGTTTATCTATTCAGATATTGTTGAATACTCTATCGTTGGTGATACATTAGCCCCTATACTTCGTGTCGTTCCATTCAAATCATCCAATTCTGATGAAAATAATGATAGTCAACATATCAATCATGAGATAATGAATTTACATTATGTCCCTGTCTCAAAATCGGAATTCGATACAATTCATATCAATATAACTGGTGATTCTGGTTATCCTGTTCATTTTGTTATTGGCAAGACAATCGCAAAGTTACATTTCAGACAGGTTCACTAAAGTGTGGGTTAACCAATACCAAAAATGATGCCTGTATATAGAGGTGTAAAACACCAGTATGGGTATGGACTAGGTTCATTATTTAAATCAGCACTCAGAACCGTTACACCACTACTAAAACCTTTAGTCAAATCTGGATTGAATGCTTTAAAGAAGGAGGGTATTAAACAAGGAATAGGTGCAGCTCAAGATATTTTCTTACATGGAAAAAATCCAAAAGCTGTATTGATATCGCGTGGAAAAGAATCAGTAAAAGATCTGGCACAGAATCTTATAGGTGGAATAAATAAGCCTAAAACGAGACAGTCTCGTCATTTAAAGTCTCGAACTCATAGGGGTAAGATCGTTTCAAAGAGACATAAGAAACATTACAGTAAACCTAGAACTTTAGACGTGTTTGATTAAAGAAACCAGTATTAAAAATGATGCAAAGTGGGTCTTGTGAGTGTAGTAAATCAGAACTTGATGTTCTGTCTGTACCACCAACGATGACAACAATGCAAGAAAGTCAATGGGTTGAGCATTTTCCTGTAGCATCTTTAGGAAACAATTCACCGATAGAATTCATCATTCCATCTCAGACAGAGTGTTGGACAGATTTGTCACAGTCTTATCTGTATGTTAAATTCAAAATTACAAAAGCAGATGGTACTGACTTAGATGCAGATTCTAGTGTTGCCCCAACAAACAATTTTCTTCACAGTATGTTTAGCAGTGTTGATCTGTATTTAAACAATAAATTGGTCAGCAGTAATTTGGACACATACCCGTACAGAGCATATATTGAAAATCTTCTGTCATACAATACTGATAGTAAAGTCACTCATCTAAGGGCTAGTGAGCTTTGGATTAAAGACACTGCTGGAACATTCGATGCATTAGCTCATGATGGTGACAACGCTGGATTAAAAAAAAGAATAACTGAAATAGCAGAAAGCAAAACCACAGAGTTATGTGGACGAATTCATCTTGATATGTTTCATCAAGAGAAATATTTACCAAATGGTATTGAAATGCGATTAAAGCTCAATAGATCTTCTTCAACCTTCTGTCTTACAGGTAATGCCGGGGCACCACAATCAAAAGTTGTGTTTGAAACAGTTAGTTTCAATGTAAGAAATGTCGAAATACTACCAGTCATTGCAAATGATCTAAATCAAGTCATTGCACAGCAAAACATGAAAATACCAATTCGTAGAGTTGAAGTTAAAACGTTTACAGTCGGAACTGGTCTTCAGTCTAAAGTTGAAGATCATTTGTTCCAAGGACAATTACCAAAACGTATTTTCATTGGTATGGTACGAAATGATGCTTTAAATGGGCTTTTTACACGAAATCCATTCCATTTTCAACACTTTAATCTGTGTAAACTAAATGTTTCATGTAACGGTCATAGTATTCATAACAGACCATTTGAACCTGATTTCGAACATGGCCTTTTTCTTAAGTCATACCTGTCGCTACACCAGGCTGCCTCGGCTATTGGCGCTAATAAATCATTTGACATAACTAAAGCTGAGTTCGAAACTGGCTATGCATTGTGGGGGTATGATCTGACAGCAGATCAAGGCAGTGAAGAAGGACAGCTACATCCTATAAAAACAGGGAGCCTCAGAATTGAACTTCAGTTTGGTACGGCACTTCAAAGAGTCATCAACGTTATTGTCTTTGCTGAATTCGATAATCAGATAGAAATCAACGGCTTAAGAGAAATCATCACAGATTACTGAAAAAAGAAATCATCACAGATTACTGGAAAAAAGAAATCATGGCCGGTCATGAATTGGCGATTCTACTTAGAGATGAAGCTTTCAAAGTGAAATATTCTTCAGCCGCTGTCAGTGAAAAAAGGAGAAAGGACATTTACAATTCTCTTGAAAAAATCATAATAGATGAATTACAGACACTTATCGCTGAAGAAGTACATAACAATTGTCATGGGTGTCTCATAGATCATCCAAGTCAAATGCAACATCAACTTTGCCTCTTCATGGACAGACATGATCATACAGATATGTTCGTTGCCACAGCAATGCATAGGATTAATCCAAACAAGATCATGGAGAAATGGTATCCTGTAATAGAAGAAATGGCATTGAAAGACTCAGAAATTGTAGTAGCCTACAAAATGTGGTTGAATATTAAACAGAATGTTATCAATGGGTTTCCTGATTTATGGATTGAACAGTGGGGTGAGAAAGTCAAACAGGCCTGGGGAAAGTAATGCATACTCATGAAATACAATACATACTGGATCATGGAACTTGGATAAAAAACCTTCATGCACAAGTTTGTGCTAAAGATCAATTACCAAAACAAAAACCAGACAGTGTACAAGCTTACATTGTCAATACAGACTCATCTGACAGATCTGGTGAACATTGGATAGCAGTGATCTTTAACAGAAATGGAGAATCAACATACTTCGATTCATATGGATTACCACCACTCGACACAGAAATTATGAGCTTTATCCACAATAACTCATCATCATGGACATACAACAAACAAGTTATTCAAAGTTTGTTCGGTGTAGTGTGTGGATATTACTGTATATTTGTACTGAATGCAGTAGCGAGAGGAAACAATCTACAGAAATGTCTACAACAAACATTTAGGACAACCGAACATCACAGAAACGATCGAAATGTAACCATTTGGTTCAAACAGATTTATGGAAAAACAATACATGAAAAGACTTTAAAAACTTTATTGTAAAATTTATTGTAAAAACTGTATTGTAAATATGTTGTTCACTGTTCATAGTTCATAGTTCATAGTTCAATAAAAAGTTCATTTAATCATAAATCTTTGTGTTTGTTTTTTTTTGATATTCCTAAAAACAATCCATAATATGACATAGCTTACCAGAAAAAATTGAAAACATGTATTTACACTAGGTTGTACCCCCAAACTTTTCATTGGATGACGTTCGATGCATTTCATTGGTCAAGCTTAATTCTGAGTCAAAAGTAGGTCAATCCGACCTATCGGTATAAATAGCAGAACGTCATTTCATTCCATACACTCCTCGATATCAGCATGGAATTACACAGAGAACTCAGGAATGTTGCAGATGATCTCAGAAATATTCGTCAACGACTCATCAATATTTATCGTCAACTCATAGAAGGACAACCCAGAGAGAATGTTACGCTTCAACACCAACAACCAGATGTGGTGTATTTAGGCATTGAAATGAAAAGAAGAGTTCATTGGGATGGAGAGGGAAAATTGACAGTAACTAAAAGAAGGAGAAACAAGTTCTGTCCAATTTGCAGAGCAAACTTTGGCTGTTGTCATCTGTGAAAACAAAACGGCCCTTTTTAGGGCCACACCACATACTTAGAAAGTTCAACTTTTTCAAATTTGTCATTGAAAAACGACTAAGTCCAACATCAGAAAAGACCTAAAAACGACTAAGTCCACGGTCTATCCTATCAAGGAGGGTAGACCGGCCCGGTCTACCCTCCAGATTGAAAAAACGACTAAGTCCAACTTTTGCGGCTGACCCGGGCAGCCGTAAAATAACAGAGTTATCTAAATGACCCCGTTCCCCTTCATACCTTTTTCCCCGCTGACCCGGTCTACCCTCCTTTGGAGACGAATTTCCTTCCAAAGGAGGGTAGACCGGGTCAGCCGCAAAATAACAGAGTTATTTAAATGACCCCGTTCCCCTTCATACCTTTACTCTTTAAATCCCTTTTAAAAGGAGGGTAGACCGGGTCATGACCCGGTCTACCCTCCTTTGGAGACGAAATACCCTCCAAAGGAGGGTAGACCGGGTCATTTGCAAAATGACCCGGTCTACCCTCCCTTACTACTCACATGAATGGTGACAAAAACAATAAAAATTAACAATGTCCATGTAATAATTAAGGAAGTTCTCAGTATAATCTTTGGCTTATCATTTGCTTTACACTGGGTAGCTTAAGCCACAATATTCTTGCAATGGAAAAGGCATTCTGAATGGCCGTTACTGAACAGTCATGCGGGGAAAACTTTCCTAACTCTCTTCCCAAGAAGTCCATCTGATGAAACGTCCATATGCTGTGTGGCGATAGTCTAAAAGTAAAAGAAATTCAGGCAATTAACAGCTATGAAATTAAAAAGGGTTGCAGTAGACCACTTAAGTTAATTGACTGTCATGCATAAACAGAATATTAACCACTTCCCTTATGCAGAAGACATTTGAAGTCTTTTACAGCAGACACATTTCGGAAAAATTGTAATTTTACCATTCCTCACATTTAATATACTTTATTTCAAATATTAACATGTAATGGCCTGTTATCCAGCCATAACAGCTTTTAGCAAAAGGTGTGCATACCCAAATCAGGAATAGGGTTATGTTATGACTACCGGTATTATTTCTGTGTAATAATAAACCTGAAGCAAAGGGAATCACTAATAACCATTACCCTTAATAAAGTTAATCCTTTCCAGCATTTTCAACCGGATTATTCTCGAAAAATGGTTTTAATTATTTAACCCTCGCAGAAAAAAGAAATTATAACACAAACACTGTGTTACATGTTGCTGGCACAGACTTATAAATAGGTCAAAGAATAAAGAGCTACATTGTGGAACGTCATCAAAGACTCTCCTTCCCTTGTTATGACTTGAGTTGACAGAAATTGAAACCATAGCATTTATAAGAATATGTAAGTAACAGAATATCTTATTTGAAAAACATCTTACTCATGCATTCTCCTCCAAGGGTCCAGATTCCAGAACGTGATCAAAATAAGCAATTTCTAAAATATGCACATTGAGACAGTTCACAATGAACCCATCATGTTGTGTTAACCTTCTGATTTGCTGTCTCATATTTGATATTTTACAGCATTTTGCCTCTGTGAACGTTGTCATGTAAATACAGTTCCCACATAGTCATCTGGAATTTGTTTGTTTGTTTGGAGTTTAACGCCGCTTTCAACAGCTTTGGTCATATCACGGCGGTCAGTGCACCTACCCATGTTTTCCTGGCTTTCCCACACCAGTACTTACACAACATTCTTTCGAAGCCACTGACTACTTTCTCACATAGATCAGAGGTGAGAGGCAATGGAAAACATCGCCCGAAAGAATGTCGCCGCAACCGGGTATCGAACCCGTGACCTCCAGATCACGAGTCAAGATACATCTGGAATTTAAAAGCAAATACAATATAGAGTATTCATATATATTTTGTTTATCCAGCTCTGAAAGTGACTTTTATGAAGGAATCGAACAATTGTTGAAAAAAAGGAGATGCTACTCAAAATTATCAATTTCTCCGTTTGAAATGTTCAATCATTCAATGTTTAAAACTATAATCAGTCATTACAACTTCATGAACACAGACTCGTTACACGATTTCAAATGTGTTCGGACCGAGAATCATACGGGAAAGGAACATATTACTACATTTTTCTTGCTGGCAGTAGGCAAAAATAGCCTTAGGGAAAGAAATATATCTTACGCATTTACAATATGATTAACGCCTTTTATGATGTCTCGATAAAACATATATGAAAGACCTTACATTAAATAAGAAATCCTTCGGCCGGCCTTTTTTATTTGTGTTTACAGTCGTCGTCATTAATTGTAATTTAAAACACAGCAGCACATACTCGTCGTCTAATAACTTTACATAAATATCTAATATTTTTTGTATAAATCCTTCTCTTATAATGTTCGAGCATAATATGCATCAGAAAATAAAAATCTTACACTATTGAAACGTCTGGAATTTCATCTCCGATGTCTACATGGAACTAAGACTCGCTTTCTCCGGCGCTTCTTGAATCTCCAGAGGCAAATTGTTTAAATGGTTCATACAAATAGTGTATTATAGGTCCAGATTCGTTAATATCAATGTTTGATTGATCCCTGTCTACCAACAAATCCATGTTTTCCTGTCGTTAACATTCACCTTGTTTACAAACTATGACGTCACAATTCAAAGGGGAGTTACTCTAGTGCAGCCAAATTCAAGGGAAGTAGGCCATGTGGTATTTGTTTGGGACTAGACATTTGTAATTCGATAAATGTGAATAAAAACATAATTAGTCTATTTTTGGTTATTAAAACAGTTTCTTTTGGTTTAAATTGTCATATATTTTTATAAAATCTGTAAATAAAAACCTCCGGATATCACCTTTAACATTCAAGCAACAACTTACATACTGACCCTTTCACCGAAATAAATTGTTTGTGATGCCTTTGTACTGGAGGAACTTTGAAATCAGACAGTACATAATTGCATCAAACTCTTAACCCTTTCTTACATACAGGCACTTCCTGACGACATTAGATGACAACTTAACATTATGGCAAAGGAAGAAATTGCTCATTGAATATGTTTTCAATCTATTCAATAATTTGTTAACTCTTTCCTATAAATTGCCAACTATACGATAGATATGTAGACGACCTTGAAAACATCTGTAGTGGTTGCCATTGAAAATACCTGGACAAATATGTGGAAAATCAGAGTGAAAGTAAACATTTGTAACGTGCCGGGCTAAAGACGCAGAAGATCCCTTCAGCGAAAAGTATACTCAACCCTGAAGGGGTCCACTTGCCTTATATATCTAACCCTAAGACCATCACTTCGAACCGGTGATGCTAATTTGCATATTCGTTACAATACTTCCCACTCCGAGAAGACTCGTCCCGAGTCTTGGCCTGGGAAACCCATGGGTAAGGCAACTCCAATATGGCAGTTGTCTTCATCCCACCGCTGCCACCAATGTAACGTGCCGGGCTAAAGACGCAGAAGATCCCTTCAGCGAAAAGTATACTCAACCCTGAAGGGGTCCACTTGCCTTATATATCTAACCCTAAGACCATCACTTCGAACCGGTGATGCTAATTTGCATATTCGTTACACATTATTAATTAATCTGAAGACATCTTTTAAAAGATCGTATCATGAACATTTCTTTTTGCCACATTATTTTCAAATGTACTCTCCTACAGATGTTTTAAATGTCCTCTACTACATTCTGAAAATGTATAAATCATGACAACAAAACGAAAGAATTTGATACAAAGGGGAAAACTGTGTCTGACAAGAACTTTTCATGCTTTCCTATTTTGAAACATATCTGCTTAGAAAATATAACAATAGTGCCAAGGAGCGCACGCCATTCCTCGTCTGTTGAAAAGTCGAAAAGTGGGCATTTCTGAATAATCATTAATATATTTCACAGAATTTATTATGAGCAATGTCTTCTTTTGCTACAATGTCTTCAGAGAGATAACTTACCTGTCACATCAAGTTAAGGAACTGTTTTAATTCCTTATCAATCAAACTTATTTAATTATGTTTAACTTTAGAGCACGAGTGTCTTTGTCAGCGTGTAGATGTACAATGAACATTTAAAGCCTAGTGAGTGAACTGAACGCTAACATTCCCGCGAAATTCGTCTTGAGCCAATCAGAAAATTGTTGTTTATGCTAATTAAGAGGTTTCGTGGTTACCATGCACGTGAAATGTCTTAATCCTTTTCATCATTTAGACAGCGTTTTACGCCTCTGCAGCAGACGATTTTAAAACAGGATAAATTGCTCATTTTTCCTTTTACCAAAATGTTCATCTCTATTCATCGGGTTTGCAGATATATTATGTGATAATATTCAATAACCCATTCCCATATATGCCAAATATGCAGCAGACAACTTTGAACATATTTAAAGTCTACTGCCGAAAAGAAAGTTTTAAACCGTGCTTATCTCTTTCCATTAATTTTGTAAAGTAAAGTTTATAAACTTAAACACACCATTAGCATTACCTGAGTCTGTCCAAGCAATGTGAATAGTAAAGCTCAGAGCAGACTGAATCTGTTCAGCTTGATCAAAGCCTCCACATAATAATTTTAAAATGGTATTTGGGACATAGACAGACAGATAAATATTCTACCATTTCCTACATGTAGATGCATTTATATACATCTGCAGCATACAAATTTGTTAAAAAGCTTTGTGGAAAAAAGAAAATGTTCTCATAATGAGCAATATATTTCTCTTTTTGCCAAACTGTTTAACACATTTCATATATATATATATATTGCATACGTGTTCTCTTAGGCATCTGCTTCAGATTTGTTGTATATGGGAAAGACCTCTAATTATTGCAGTCTTTAGTCTTAGAGATGCATCAGTATTTTCTTTTGGCCAAACTGTTTTCAGCACATTTCAATAGTTTTCTAAGTCGTCCGCATCAGATGTGTTGTATGTGAGAAAGGGTTAGCCTCTAAATATGGGAGGATAAGGTCTATTCATGGTTAACTTTCCAATATTCAGCTCAACTCAATTTGAGTTGTTGTAATCCGTGATATGTGTTCGCTCACCAATTAAATCTCCAGTATTTAAATTTAAATAAAACCATAGGGGGTGCAATTCATGCAGACATATACACACACCAACAGGGAAGCAGTCAGAGAAGTGACCTATATACACGATACAACTGTTCATTTTAGAGCGCATGGATATAACAAATTTAAGAAGTTAAGTTGAACACCTAGTTCTCGTAATTTATAGAAGAAACCGTCATGCCACACCCGGTCAAATGCTTGACGCGCATTTAAAAGGCAAAAAACGGTTTAATATTGGCTTTTTTAAAGTGCTGTATACTCTCTTTCAAAACGAAAGAAGTCATTCACCTACCCATGTTTGATTAAAAATCGCCCCGTAATGAGTATAACGGTTTATCAATTGACACGTGCAGTCCCCTGAATAAAACACGTTACATATAATTTCAACAAAGACGAAGAAAGGGTAATGACTGGATAATTTTTCGAATTACTGTCTCCACTCGTATATAAGGTCAAAATTATACCCGGTTTAAGAACTGTAGGAACATAAGCATAACAATGCACCAAATCAAATAAAAAATAGTACTTAATGTTTTAACATTAACCGATCATGTATAAGATACCTTTTTTTTTAAAACATTGCAGCAAAATAAGTCCGTTGAAGATACATCGGTAACTGGAAAATGTTCACCTCTGATCACAATGTTCTCAAAAGAGTGTAGGACTTAAACTTCCATACTACCCCTTTTCCAACAGAGAAAAGCAGGGAATTTAACCCCTTTTCCAACAGAGAAAGGCAGGGCGTGACGTTTAACCCCTTTTCCAACAGAGAAAAGCTCCCTAGGGAGTTTAACCCCGTTTTCAAAAGTATTGCATTGATATGGAGCCGTTTTTGGGGTAAATATTTCCAGCACACCGATGCATTTGGTTTGAAAAATAAGATGAACACTCGATTATACTTTCCCACATACAAACTAAATATAAAAACACATATATAACTTAATAAATTTAGAATAGTTAATTCAAACAGAGCTAAAGAGATATAACCTAAATTTCAATACCATATAAACACATGTCTGAAATGTCGACTTAATATAGCCAGATTTAAACTGCGTGCATGCTTTGATTGTGAGTACTAATAAATATACAATCGAAACAATGTGAATTCCGTGACTTTACAGAGGCGGCGATACTAATTTATATATTTGGGCGCAGACACAGATGACTTCTGACGCATCTTAAACGGTGGAGGGGGTTTCGGAATTGCATCATGTTTTGCCGGGGGAAAGAAGTCATGATAAGTCCGCCGTATCGGTGTAATCTGACCATCATACACTGTAACAAAAGCGCGTTTAAAAATAAATAGGAACTTGCCTGTTTGGTGATGTAGACTGAAGTGTAAGAGTTTCCTTGGCACTCGGGGTGTGTGGGGTTATCATTATGACCGACTCGCTCGTGTCATGAATGGACCAGTAGGCCTATAAAACTACGGAGGTAACGACGTGGTTTAACTAATAAATCGTTGAAAGAAAAGTATATTGATTTCTTTCGGGGCTGTCTTAAAGGCGAGAGTAAATCCAGTTAACGTCTTAAACACATATAGGTGCTCGAATCTAAAAACCCAAACATGTACATGTTATCCGCCCCATCAAGATTACACTATTACGACTCTAAAATAAACCAAAGCGCCGATGGCACTGTAGTGGTGATCGTATAGAAAATCCTGCAAAGTAACAAGCTGTATCTCGGTGTAGGCCTTGCGATTTTCAATAATAGTGCACTCTGGTGCGGGTAAATTTGAGAAAGGCTGCATCTTTTGACAGTAGAATAATGTTAGTTTGCCAGAATGTTGTCTTGGTGATTTTTAACTTACGTTCTAAAATTGGTCATGATGTGTTCAAAATTAGGCCATTCCAAATTGAAGAAAAATCTAGTTTGGTACTCGATAGACTACCGTTTTAACTCATTATAATGTTTGTCTCGGTTATTTGTAATCTAAATTGTTTGGGTTATCACATGTTTATCACCAGGTCGCTAGACCATATTAAGATAAAATACTTTAGAAATGACTTAATTATCATAGTTCTAAGGAGAGAAAACAGTATCCATTAGTTTGGTGTTTGTTTCAATGATGTCCGATATTGAACAGGTCTGTTCAATTTAGTTCCTTCACATTCTCCATAGAAAAGTTAAACTGCTTTGACAAATTTGAGAGCAAAACCAAACACAAAAAAATACTCATAAAGCACAATTTCTCTATTTACCAAACTGTTCAATTGAAACAAATATAAGGTCCGTGAAGTTAGGTTGACGAGTGACGAATTGACGAGCGACGAACTGTGACATTTTTTCTAAAAAATGTCTTTCCTTTAGATAATGTATCTGGACGTATCGAATGCAAATTATGCCCTAGTTCATGTTTCATAGCGATCAGTCAATCAAAAGAGCTTCGTCAAGTTCGTCAATTCGTCAACTCGTCAATTTAGTTGACGAAATTGACGAACAAAATATTTTTCTAAAAACTTAACTTATTTCCTTTAGATAATGTCTCTGGACGTATTGAATGCAAATTATGACCTATTTCTTGTTTCATCAGTCAATCAAAAAAGCTACGTTAAGTTCGTTAATTCGTCAAATCGTCAATTATGTTGACGAATTAACGAAAACAATATGTTTCTAAAAACTTTATTTCTGTCTTTTAAATAATGTATCTGGATGTATCATTCATCAGAGCTTTGTAAAGTTCGTCAATTCGTCAATTTATTTGACGGAATTGACGAAAACAATATTTTTCTAAAACTTTATTTCTTTCCTTTAGCTAATGTATCTAAACGTATTGAATGCAAATTAGGCCCTATATCATGTTTCATGGCGATCAGTCAATCAGAAGAGCTTCAAGTTCGTCAATTTAGTTGACGAATTGTCGAACAAATTAATTTTCTAAAAACTTTATTTCTTTTTTTAGATAATGTATCTGGACGTATTGAATTCAAGTTCGTCCATTCGTCAACACGTCAATTTTGTTGACGAGTTGACGAAAAAAATATGTTTCTAAAAACTTTATTTCTGTTTAGATAATGTATTTGGACGTATTGTATGCAAATTATACCCTTTTTCAACTTCCATGGCCATCAGTCATTCAAAAACTGCCGGTTTTCGCGCCAACGTGACTGACGTATTAACGTCAAATCGGTGACGTCATTTTCATAGTTTGGTTTCCGCGTTGTAACAAAGACTTGAGAGTAAGACTGGAAACCAAACTAGTGTCATATGATATTATGTATTGGGATTTTAACACTCCCAGAGTGGGCTATTTATATGTCAGGCTCTGAGAGCGACTATGTATTTGCTACATATCTACGGTGTCAGGGCTTTTGTCAGAAGGCCTATTCGACAATAAATTATCATTCCGTGATGGTTTATTTGTCGTTCCTAATATCACTTGTCTTCGACGTATCTGGATCACCACGAGGTTTCATTAAATGCTTCTACATCGGGGAAAGATTTGATAATTTCTACCTGCAGGTGAGTTTGTCCCTTTTGAGGTACGGATAGTGCTTTGATTATATTGTCTACTTACTTCCGGTAAAATGGCAACCTCTATGGACAGCAACATGGACGAAAGCATAACTTTTGTGAAACAAGGAGCAGAGGCGAAATTGTACTCGAGAAAATTTTATGGAAAAAATTGTATGGTTAAAGAAAGATTTAGTAAGAAGTACAGACATCCAACCCTGGACAAAACGTTGACGTTTCAGCGAATGAAAGCAGAAATTAGAGCCATCAACAAATGTAGAAATCTCGGTAAGCACAGTGTGACTGGTGTGTATGCCGTGTAGCATTGACGCCCAATAAAAACGACTGTGCTTGGGTTATTTCTAATTACCGATTCTGTCATTGTCGATAATTGACAGTTAATTATGACTGGAAAATAATCACTGTGTAATCCATAGTCCAAAAATAGGAAAACAGTAGTTTCGTAACCTAGTGATCTCGTACAGACTACGCGAAAGCCGTCAGTCCTTCAGTCCTGACTGACAAAAATTCATTCGGACTGACACATTTTCAGGCATTAATTGGTGGAACAATGTCATTTTCATTGAGAAAATATATGAAAAATTAGCTTTCGGACTGACAGGTTTCAAAAGATTTCGTGAAGTCTGCTCGTAACCGGTATATTTCTTAACATGGTGTCAGTTATTTCGTAAAACACTTGTATTTCGTAACTTGCTTTAGTACATGTTTGACTTAATTCATGCCATTGATTAATAATAGCGAGTAGGCCTATAATGGAGCAAATGCAAATTTATCTTGTATTATTTATTCATTTCTGATTCCGTCTTAATTTAAATATATCCAACACATTAAAGATTATAAATTCACTTTGTATATTTCTTTCATTGAATAAAAAGTGATCTGATTGAATATGAACTACATAATTGTGGCAAATAATATTAATGCATTTGATGTTTGAAGTGTAATAAACGGTTAAACCTAGATTATTAAGAGCGCATGCTCGAACTAATCAATTAAATAATAATTTTATTTGACGTAAACTGTACAGTTTTGTACAGTTTCTTGTCATTAATTAAAGTTAGTAATTTTTCTATTAACAGTTTGCAAACAACCTTAATATTTTATCGAAATGTCTAACTAACTGTAAAAGATGCATTTTTCACTTTATTTGAAGCATAATTAATTAAATGTATCTTAATCATATGTGATTACTAAGTATTTAAGTTGAGGAGAATAATGATATTTTCATCATTGCAATCAGAATATTATTATTAAGCTTTATTGCATAAAACATACATACATGTTTAAAGCAAATACAGTTTAACACAAAGACATGAATTTCGTAAAGGAAAACATACAATTTTCGGAAGAGCAAAGTAGTGGTGATTGTAGGTGGATAAATTTTAAGTTCTAATTAACATTGCCTCATAAATAAATCTACTTAATCCGCTTATAGTTGTTTTACATGTTTCAGACATGAGATTTATAAATTTTTGTGTCGTTGGCCATGTGAAATAATACCTTTTCAAATTTTTCACTCTTAAGTCTGTGTATTTTGGACATATAAGAAGGAAATGATATTCTGATTCTATTTGATTAAAATGACAATTTTTACAGATTCGAGTGCTACGAGGGTTATTCGTAAATCTTCCTTGTTCTATAGCTAAAGTATGCGATGACGTTCTAAATCTTGCTAATGCTGTTCTATATTTTGGTACTTTAATCACTTGTAAGTATTTTTCAAGAGCTACCGAATGCTTGAATAGGCAATATGACTCTAACCTTGTTGAGTTATTTATAGTTCTATACCATTTCGCATAATATGTTTTTATAATATAATACTTGATTGGCTGCAATTCAATTTTTATATTTGATTGATTTTCCCATAATAATATTAACCCTGATTCATCTAAAATTCGCTTAATGCTATAAGCCCAGTTATTATTGTTATATGTATGTCCATTTTCGGCATCTGTTTTTAGCATTTTGTACGTTTTAAATAGAATACTATTTTCATTTAGAGATAATATTTTCATCCAATATTTTATCATTATTATTTTTCTTTGAATGTACATTGGTATAGTTCCTAGTTCTCCGTATAGAGCTTCGAGGTTGGTTGATTTTTTAACACATAACATCTTTCTACAAAATTTGGAATGAATAGTTTCTACATCAGGTGATTTATGCATTCCCCAAATCTGGGCCCCGTAGTTCAGAGTTGTAGAAACAAGTGCATCGAATAACTTAAGTCGTTCTGTAATAGGCAGTTCTATTTGATTAAATATCGTAAATAGGTTATGTAGCGCAAATGAAGCATGTTGGGCTGTGCGTTTTTGAGTCTGTGTCCACTTGCCATTTTTAAATAAGTGTACTCCTAAGTATTTAAATGATTTAACAAGTTCAATCTTTGTTTTATATAGATAAAAGTCGTTGACATTAATCTTAAGTTTGTACTTATTGCAATAATTTTCAATGTCGTTTAAAATTGACTGTAATGATTTTGGATCATGTGTAAATACCACTGCATCGTCTGCAAATAATAACAAAAATAATTGCATGTCATCAACTGTTAAAATACCATCAATATCACTTTTGATGTGTTGCAAAATATCATTCAGAAAAAATAAACATAACAAACTACTACACGGATCGCCTTGTTTTACACCGATATATGAATTAAAAGATTCAGATTTAACATTTTGGTATCGAACAGTTGATTTTACAGTTGTATACATAGATCTTAAAGCTAAGACAAATTTTGAGCTGACATTGTTATTTAATAACTTCTGCCATAAGAGTAAACGGTCAATTTTGTCAAACATCTTTTCCCAGTCTAGGAAAGCGACGAATAATTTCCTTTTATTATACGTTTTTGAGATAAGAGCATGTAACACAAATATGCAGTCTATAGTTGATTTATTTTTTTGAAAGCCATACTGGTTGTCACTTATCTTTTCATGTTTAATTGCCCATTTTGATAATCTGCTAACCAGTATTTTTGAATATATTTTTGATAATATGTTATTTAAAGTAATGCCTCTGAAATTTTTGGGCTCATGTTTACCTCCCTTGAAAATGGGAATAAGTAATCCTTCACACCAGTCATTCGGAAAATTCCCTTCTCTAAATATCCTGTTATACAATTTAAGTAGATATTGTGAGATTATATCAAATGAATATTTAAAGATTTCTGCAATAAGATGATCATTTCCTGGGCTAAATATGATGTAGATGCATTTTGACACATTTGCAGCAGATAACATCATAACTGTTGAAAACTGTGGCCAAAGAAGAAACGCTCAAAATGACTATCAATTATTTATACTTTTATTTCTAGAGATTTTCCATTTTTTGGCCTAGATCTTTTCAAAATTGTCTCCTGCAGATTTGTTGTATGTGGGAAGAGCTTAGAGTAGCATGGCCTCATACAATTTACTTTATAAAAAGGTTCTACATACAAGAAAAGGTTTTTGTGTCACCCTGCGTAGCATGGTAGGCACTTAGGGATTACTTTTTTTTGTCCGGCATCTGTCCGTCACCCTTTTTCGTCACACTTTCAATGAGCAGGTGCAGGTGACACACAAGCTCCGCGGAGCACTCCATTCTAGTTATTGATAGAAAGGCAAACATTCATACTATTTCAGAACCGCAGATAAGGGGCGTTTTGCATGTTCTATGAATCGTCTGAGTGATGTGATTTATTATACCCCAACAATCTTATTTTTTTTTTGGGGGGGGGGGGGGGGGGAGGGGTATATAGGAATCACCCTGTCCGTCTATATGTCTTGTAAACTTTACACAGTTGCAGTACACAACCTGAGGATGTGCATGAAGTAAGATTATCCCGGTCGGAAATATATCTGTCTGTACATATGTCTTGTAAGCGCAACGGGGTTATCCTTTTGTGAGTTCACTCACAGTTCTAGTTTGAGTAACCACAGCCTCGTTTTAATTTTAACCCTTTTCCCACTAATAGACGCTTTCTGACACATCTGCAGCGACGAAGAGATTTTCTGTGTTTTTGTCTAGAGGTTTCTAAAGTCGTCTGCTGCCGATTTGCTACATATGTGGGAAAGGGTTAATAAGTGCTAAGTAAGACCTGTTTACTCTTCCTTATCTAGGCTTCTGTTTTCTTTATTATTGTAGGAATCGCAGTTCCTATCCTGTACTTTGTGGACTCCAGTGCAAATTCATTTTACATGGAAGAAATAACAAATTCTGTCACTGTCAAAGACCACATAGTCCAAACACAGAAGATAGCTCAAGATACTGCCTTGGACAAACTCAACCCACTTGCAGAAAAAATCGGACAAATTATCGGAAGGATGCATGCCGGGAAATTAATACACGGAGATTTAACGACATCCAACATGTTAGTTCGCGGTAACCCGGATGATTTAGACGTTGTGTTGATCGACTTTGGTCTCAGTTTTTCGGAGGGACTGGCCGAAGATAAAGGAGTGGATCTCTATGTGTTTGAGAGGGCCTTACTTAGTACTCACCCCAATACAGAACTATTGTTTGAGTGTGTGCTTAAAGCCTATAAGAAATTTAACCCAAAGGAGGCCGATGAAGTTGTTAGTAAATACGAAGAGGTCAAGATGAGAGGTAGAAAAAGGACTATGGTGGGCTGATGGAATTTCTAATTAATTAATCCTGGATAGGGTGGAGAAACTAAAGCATTGAAGTGGCTGATAAAATAACTCATTTAAATCCATATGATTATCAAGGAAAAGATTTAACCCTTTCCCACCTGCAGACGCATTTTGACGCAATAGCAGCAGACGTCTTTTGAAAACATTGTGGCCAAAGGTGAAATTGCTCATGAAGAGCAATTTCCCGTTTAGCTACAATGTTTTCAACTCTTTTTAGCTGGTCTGTTTCAGACTGA
The DNA here is from genome assembly GCA_031761405.1 of Serripes groenlandicus. Classification (NCBI taxonomy): domain Eukaryota; kingdom Metazoa; phylum Mollusca; class Bivalvia; order Cardiida; family Cardiidae; genus Serripes; species Serripes groenlandicus. The sequence continues at coordinate 26,093,854 of JASEVX010000010.1, forward strand.
TGAGCTTATATCATAGCTTCCTCGGCGTCCGCCGTCGTCCTGTGTCCTATATTTGGTTTAAGTTTTTTGTTAAAGTCCATTTTTCCTCACTAACCATTTAAGGTAGAGCTTTGAAACTTAACAAAGTTGTCTGACATCATAGTAGCAACCACAGGGACAAGTGCCATAACTCTTGATTGCATTTCGGCAAACTTATGCCCCTTTTGAAGTCAGAATTTCGGTTAATTTTATTTTTAAAGTCCAACAAGAGGAACACGTTCCATAAATCTTGACTGAAATTTGTCAAAGTTATGCCTCTTTTTAAGTCAGATTTTGTGTTAAAATCCACTTTTTTCTTAGAAACAATTCAAGGTAGAGATTTGGAACTTAAAAAAGTTGTCTTACATCATAGTAGCAACAACAGGAGATCATGCAGATGTTTACCTTTGATGTGAAAACGGATTTTCAGTTTTATTTATTAATAGTAATTGTTCATTATTTTATAACATCAAATTTATAATGACACAACACTGTATTAAAAACAATTTATTCCCCTTAAAATAAGGGTTGCTATTTTTCAACATAATAACGTTATATCAATAGTGGATATATTATGGCCGCGAGAAAACAGATCAGCAGGGATTGCTTAAGGCATCAAGCATGTCTGTTTAAATTCATCCAGGCAAGAGAAGGTCAAGCATGTTTAATCCTATGCATTCAGAGCAAAGTACCCACGCAAAAACGCAACCATTTCTGCAAAATACGATGAAAGAGCAAAGCCACACGATCATGGCTGCAAGCATGCAAAGTAACGCCACGCGATCATGGCTGCAAACATGCAAAGTTATGCCACGCGATCATGGCTGCAAAGTAATGCCACGCAATCATGGCTACAAACATGCAAAGACACGCTATCACTGTTTTAACTGCAACTGCAAAATGCAAAGCTAGGAATTACCAAAACACTAGAGCAAAACCTAGTCGGACTATATGTGCAAAGCTAGATACCGCAACCCATATTATATAAATAATTTAGCCCAATGATTGTGGTTTGCCGTTCACTGAGGGTCTGAAGCCGTAGCAACAACGACATGTGACGGTTGGCCACAACCATTAACCCGAAAGTACGAATGCAATGTAAGGTTTATCCTTACTTTCCTCATGCTTGACCAACCCTCACCTGGAAGAACTTTTTCGCTTATACACTTGAAAACTCGCGACAAAAAGAAAAAATATATAAAAAACAGATGAACTAAAACAATTTACAAAGATCCTCCTGCAATATGAATTATAACACAAACTTTTTGTTTCCATGTTAAACAGTTTCTTATTCACAATATAATTAACCGCACTGGTTTTGAATATGTTGATCGTTTAACACATCCTGAACTTGTACAAGTAACAGCTCTCCTTAAGGCGCTGGTTGGCACCTCTTTCTGGCGAAGTGGTAATTAGATTGTAAGTCAATGTAAGTCCAACAATAGGCAATGAGCCAAGACGAGCACTGGTTGTATGTACACAGCATTGTAGTGGTGGTAAATCATTTCCATAGCAACCCTGTGACCATCAAACTATTTATGTTGATTACGAATGTGTATCTTGAACTTCTGAAACATATAGAAAACAAAAAGAGCAGCAATCTTTCCTGATTAAAAATACAATAACTGGTGTCAGGAACAATACCATTGTTAAACAACTACATAATTCACAGCTTCTATGCAAATTAATTCAAACTTAAACTTGGAGTATTTTTAACAACCTGTAGCATTTTTTATTACGAATTGAAACTGTGCAATGCCTCATTTCTGGGTGGGTGGGCGGGATTAAAATTAACAGGTGTGTCTTGAGAAAGATTACAGGAAAAGGAAGTAGGATTTGTCATTGGTTCCCATTTCTAGTGTTTCCCAAGAATTACAACTGAGAGGGGTACCAGCCCTTGCTAGATTAAAGGTGAACCAAATGATTGGTTACCTGTAAACAAACAGAAAATTCTTGTAAAAATAAATGTCATTATTTTAAGTGTAACATAATGAGTATTATTTTATAACATCAAATTTATAATGACACAACACTGTATTAAAAACAATTTATTCCCCTTAAAATAAGGGTTGCTATTTTTCAACATAATAACGTTATATCAATAGTGGATATATTATGGCCGCGAGAAAACAGATCAGCAGGGATTGCTTAAGGCATCAAGCATGTCTGTTTAAATTCATCCAGGCAAGAGAAGGTCAAGCATGTTTAATCCTATGCATTCAGAGCAAAGTACCCACGCAAAAACGCAACCATTTCTGCAAAATACGATGAAAGAGCAAAGCCACGCGATCATGGCTGCAAGCATGCAAAGTAACGCCACGCGATCATGGCTGCAAACATGCAAAGTTATGCCACGCGATCATGGCTGCAAAGTAATGCCACGCAATCATGGCTACAAACATGCAAAGACACGCTATCACTGTTTTAACTGCAACTGCAAAATGCAAAGCTAGGAATTACCAAAACACTAGAGCAAAACCTAGTCGGACTATATGTGCAAAGCTAGATACCGCAACCCATATTATATAAATAATTTAGCCCAATGATTGTGGTTTGCCGTTCACTGAGGGTCTGAAGCCGTAGCAACAACGACATGTGACGGTTGGCCACAACCATTAACCCGAAAGTACGAATGCAATGTAAGGTTTATCCTTACTTTCCTCATGCTTGACCAACCCTCACCTGGAAGAACTTTTTCGCCACAGAACTTAGAAAGGGTTAATGCTCCTTGAAGAAGTTCCCCCAAAAATTTCTACCAGATCTATATCTTTAATTGACCAGAGAAGCATTTAGAAGGATATCACGCAGTGAATCCAGATTAAATTATAGTCCCACTTGATCCAAATGAACCCCATCAATCCTAAAGAAGCCTTCATTTGCCTTAATATCAATAGACAACGACTCCTGAGGCCCAGTGTTTTTTACCAATTGCCTCCCAAGTCTATTGATTCGATGTCTCTTACTATCGATGGCTTGCCATGACTTTCCGCCTTGCCACACGCGACGTGGTAAAATGTCAACCCAGATAAACTTGCTGTATGGAAAAGCTTCCCTAAGATATCTTATCCCTGTTTATGACATTGTGTTTTGGTTACAAAAAGGATGATCTGTAGGTTTGTAGGGGGCAGGGGATGAACTTTGACTTTGAGGTGTTATGACGGGCAATCTAAGATTGTTACTGAAGCAATTTTGTCCTGGGTAAGCACCCCCACATTTTGAGCATGCATGAGCAAACTTACAATTTGACCACTTGCACACATCAGTATTGAAGTCCCTACAAGTATATTGGAACTGATGGAATTGCGATTTTACCCGGTGTATTCTCACTCAGGTTTTAACCTGCATACACCTCCACCACAATCGTTGTTATTTGTGACCAATGTGTAGGGTTCAAGGCCCTGGCGTAGCCTAAACTGCTCGTCATAAACCCCTCCAGGATTCCCCCCCCTGATTTCGTGCACATTCACGAATATTGTACATGTATGCAGCATCATCATTCATTTTCCCAGATTATCGGTCAAGAAATTGAAGTATAAATAACGAAAAGATCTGTCCACTTTTCAGTGGTTGTTTATTTTTTTCTTGCACTCACGCCTGGCGTGCTTCGTATGATGGCCATCAACCAATAATTTAAGGATACTGCCCCACGCACCTGCAAAATTCTTAAACTATCAATTGCCCCCTTCAACAATAAAGCAAAGATTTATGTATTCTCCCTGACAGATTTGAAGGCTTAAGGGGATGTGGAATATGTGCTGCCAGGTCATCATTAGCTAGTCATATAGCTGATATTGGCCATTTGCCCGGGTCAGGCTTGTTTGGTTTGCTGGCAATAGACTTGTTAACTGCGAACTTTGCGAATATTCATGTGGTTGCAAGGTTCATTCAATGTGCCACATTATTTACCAATTCAGGAACCGCCACCACACCCGGTACTTGGGACACTATTAGAAGCTCTAATTATCTCCTCAAAATCAATAACATTTGAAGAAGTGATTTTGCCCTCACCTGGCCCTGTTTGTTGAGGATTTTCCAATCTGCATCACCTCTGCTAACCTCCTTCGCTTTGTACCTTTCTAGGCATGTTAAGGTACTGTATTGATGACCTCAAACTTAAAAGGCTTTAAAAACTCAAGATAATTAAGATTACACAAACTCCAATTAAAATTAACAGGTGTGTCTTGAGAAAGATTACAGGGAAAAGGAAGTAGGATTTGTCATTGGTTCCATTTCTAGTGGTTTCCCAAGAATTACAACTCGAGAGGGGTACCAGCCCTTGCTAGATTAAAGGTGAACCAATGATTGGTTACCCTGTAACAAACAGAAAATTTTGTAAACATAATGTCATAATTTAAGGTTAACATAATGAGTATTGGTTTTCATCTTGTAAAATTCTCATTTATTATACTTGACGAGATCAGGCACCCGCAGGCGGTGCTCCTTGTTAACAATTACGCTATCTTTTATTGAGATTTATCAGGTTTTTTGTCCTAGATGTTTTCAAGCCCCGTCATGCCTGCAGGTTTGTTGTATGTGGGGAGAGGACATGGTTATCAGATGGAAATGACTTACTGATGCCTTTCTGCCATAGCATTCTTGTTTGATGTCTGCATCTGTCAATTTGATGTCATTATCATACATAGGATATTATGAATTAAACTATTCTTTGATGTATTATTTTTTAGGCGTGGAACAAAGTTGTTATTTGTGGAATATCAACAGTACATACTTAAAATTTCTAATAAAACATTGAATCTCTACAAAATGAAGGATGAATAATTGAGTAAAGCTGGAAACAGTGTGGCCAAAAGGAGAAATTGATATGACCAATTTTCTCATTTTGTCCAATGTTTCCAAATGTCATTGCAATCAAAATGCATCTACATTGTGGAAAAGGGGTTTGTTGGATTCATTTATGGAAGCAGGTTGTCACTATAGGATCACTTCTTGTATGTCTGTTACACATTGACTCTGTTAAAGAATCCCTTTCATATGAAATTCAAGATTTTTTAAGAATACTTTTTAGCTCACCTGAGGCACGAAGTGCTCAGGGTGATTATTGTGATCACCTTTTGTCCGGCGTCCGGCAACACCTTCTCCCAGTAACCGGAAGGTCAATGGGGATGAAACTTCACAAAAGGCATCCTCTAAATGACCTCACCAGAATTCCTTCAAATTTTTGGAATCCATGCAGAATTCTGGTTTCCATGGCAACGAAACGAAAAAAACTTTTAAAATTCTTCTTCTCCCAAACTGGTGACAAATTATTTTGTAGAATTGTTCCATGGATGACCTCCCTATCAGGATTCCTTCTAGCCATGTTGATTGGTCCCCAAAAAACATGGCCGCCAGGGGGCGCGGGGACTATTTTGGCTCATAATTTTTGTATGGCTAAAGTGAAAACATAAAAAATCTTCTACGAAAGTGTCCCGGGCTGATTTTCCATATAATTTGTAAAAATGTTCCCTTAAGATGACCCACTTTCAGATTTCCTCAAGTCATGTTGATTGGATCCCAAAAAACTGGCCACAGGGGGCAGGGCTTATTTTACCTCATGTAGCTATTGTGAAAAAAAAATCTTCTCCTCCGAAAGATGTCCAGGCTGATTTCAAAAAAATTGTATGAAAAGTTCCTAGGGTGGACCCTCTATTCCTTCAAGCCATGTCAAAAACTATGGCCACCAGGGGGTCGGGGCCTATCAGGTGACTTGCTGTCAAGGTAATCCTTTTCCACATACAGATAATGGGCAGCAGATGACTTAAAACAAGGCAACAACATGGAAAACTTTCTGAATTGAAAGTATATATTTTTGAAAGAAATTGAAAATATTGTGGCTAAAGAAACAAGAGGCCCATGAGGGGCCTGATGCTCTACTGGAATGGGTTCTTGGGTCATTTCAATCCAAGAGCATGTATGTATGGTGAAGATCGGATAGTAAATGGTTTTGACAATTTCAAGGGCCATAATCCAGTCTTGCATTGGCGGATCTGGCTGGTTTGCGAAAGGAACCGAGCTCTCATCAATATTCAACTACTATATAAGTTCGGTGAAAATCAGATAGTAAATCGAGGCTCTATTGTGTTCACAAGCTGTATTATAGCAATTTTGACAATTTCAAGGGCCATAATCAAGTCATGCAAGGGCACATCTGGCTGGTTTTCGAAAGGAACCGAGCTCTCATCAATATTTAACTACTACCTGAGTTTGGTGAAGATTAGTTCGTAAATGGAGTCTCTATTGTGTTCACAAGCTCAATTATAGCAATTTTGGTTTGTGAAAGGAACCGAGCTCTCATGGATAGCTAACTACTGTATAAGTTTGATTGAGATACAATGAAAACTGAAGACTTGATCGCGTTCACAAGCTCTATTATAGCAATTCTGACAATTTCAAGGGCCATAATCCAGTCTTGCATGGCCGGATCTAGCTGGTTTGCAAAAGGAACCAAGCGCTCATGGATACCTAACTACTGTGTAAGTTTGGTGAAGATCAGATAGTAAATGGAGCCTCTATTGTGTTCACAAGCTCTATTATAGCAATTTTGACAATTCCAAGGGCCATAATCCAGTCTTGCATGGGCGGATATGGCTGGTTTGCGAAAGGAACCAAGCTCTCATGGATATCTAACTATTGTATAAGTTTGATTGAGATACAATCAAAACTGAAGACTATCGCGTCCACAAGCAATTGTTTACGTACGGACGACAGACACCACACCACGGCATAAGCTCTTCTGGCCTTTGGCCAGTAGAGCTAAAAATAGCTAAATATGATCTTTTTCTCCTTTCGCCACAATGTTTTCAAAAGTTATCTGCTGCATTAGAATGCTGGAAAGCGTTACCCCTCACTCAGCTATAAACATTAACCCTTTCCCACATACAACAAATCTGCAGCAGACGACTTTGAAACCATGTTAAAAGAAAGAAAAATATATAGTAATTAAAGTATATTTATTAAAAAAAATTGAAAACATTGTGGTAAATGGAGAAATTGGTCATCATGAGCAATTTTACCATTTGCCACAATGGTTTCGAAAGTCATCTGCGACAGAGGCGTCTGTATGTGGGAAAGGGTTAACATGTTTCCAAATTCAAGGAATATTGTGAAACCCTGGCATTTTGCATTGTTGCCATGTTATTGATTGTTCTTTAACTCAACAAATAACAACAACAAAATATTACCTTTATTAAAGTTTTAATGTACAAAATTATATCACAATTTGTATGAAATTATTAAACATTGAATTGATAAATTTATTACAAAATATAACAACTTTTCTAGTACTTGACCAACAGTTATCCATTTCACTCATATAGACACTTTCTGACAACTTTTTGAAAACATTGTGACACAAGAAGAAATTGGTCAAAACGAGCAATTTCTCCTTTTGCCACAATGTTTCCTACTTTTAGTCATAGGTTATTCATTCAATTACAGAGATTTTCTATTTTTTGACAAAATATGTTCAAAGTAGTCTGCTGCAGAATTGTCATTGAGGGAAGGTGTTAAAAGAACTCAGCTTGACAAGTAGTGGGCAAAATCATGAATCTTTAAATGTGCTGGACTCCAGATGGAGATGGAGATGCTAATAGTGACAGCAAAGTAAGTAATAGATAGTTCAAAACTATTTTGACAGTAAATGTTGAAAACTGTCAATGAAAGTCATGAAAATGTACAAAATTTGGCTTACTGGGTATGTCTACCTAGTAAAAATGAAGCATAAACAATCAATATTTAGATGTTTATGGTACTGGAAAGTGAAATGTTACTCCAAATCAGCACAGATTTATCAATTTTAGTGAAAGGATAACATTCCTGTATGCATGTACATTTCCGTGTAAATGTTAGCTAGGATCCATAGATATGCTGTTTATGATACTTATGACACTGAAGTCCACAAATAAAAATAATGAATAATCATGTGTCAAACATCTCATCGAGGTTAAGCAATATATTCCATCAGAGGTAAACAAGGGAACGCCAACACTCGTCCGCTTTTTTCTAAGTTGAAAAAGGGGCATTGATGAATAATAATTAAAGCCAGAGTTACAGGACTTGGTATAGATATGTGTATTGTTCCTAGGAACATGTGTACCAAATTTCATTTAGGAATATTAGAGTATTTTTGAGTTATTGGGTAAGGTTAATGTTTTGTGACGACGACGCCAAGGGTATCACAATTAATAGACGACTTTTTTTCCTCGAAAAACAGAAATGCTAAAAATCAGTTTATAAAGATTTTCCATATTTTTGCTGGTATGTTTTCAGTCATCTACTGCAGATTTGTTGGGTTAATATTTGAATGTTTCATGACTGTTAAACAGACATGATCATGATCTGACTGTAGAGAGACACTGATGTATTCTGAAGGCAAATCTCTGGTTGAAACACATACAGACTTGTGTTTCAATGATAGTGCAACTCATATCATTAGATTATACCAAAGACTTTAAAAAATGGTAGTAATGGCTTTACCTCCTTAATGGCTTTCCATGTTGTGTTAGCATTATGACTGACATCATTAGATCATACAAAAGACATACAAAATGGTTGTAATGGCTTTCCCTTGACACAGAGTGTTTTGTTAGCATTATGACTGACACCATTAGATCATACAAAAGACATACAAATGGTAGAAATGGTTTTCCCTCCTTGATACTCAGGAGTATTGTGTTAGCATTATAACTGACATCATTTGATCATACGAAAGACATACAAAATGGTAGGAATGGCTTTCCCTCCTTCAGGAGTGTTGTGTTAACATTATGACTGACATCATTAGATCATACAAAAGACATACAAAATGGTAGTAATGGCTTTCCCTCCTTCAGGAGTATTGTGTTAGCATTATAACTGACATCATTTGATCATACGAAAGACATACAAAATGGTAGGAATGGCTTTCCCTCCTTCAGGAGTGTTGTGTTAACATTATGACTGACATCATTAGATCATACAAAAGACATACAAAATGGTAGTAATGGCTTTCCCTCCTTCAGGAGTGTTGTGTTAACATTATGACTGACATCATTAGATCATACAAAAGACATACAAAATGGTAGTAATGGCTTTCCCTCCTTCAGGAGTGTTGTGTTAACATTATGACTGACATCATTAGATCATACAAAAGACATACAAAATGGTAGTAATGGCTTTCCCTCCTTCAGGAGTGTTGTGTTAACATTATGACTGACATCATTAGATCATACAAAAGACATACAAAATGGTAGTAATGGCTTTCCCTCCTTCAGGAGTGTTGTGTTAACATTATGACTGACATCATTAGATCATACAAAAGACATACAAAATGGTAGGAATGGCTTTCCCTCCGTCAGGAGTGTTGTGTTAACATTATGACTGACATCATTAGATCATACAAAAGACATACAAAATGGTAGTAATGGCTTTCCCTCCTTCAGGAGTGTTGTGTTAACATTATGACTGACATCATTAGATCATACAAAAGACATACAAAATGGTAGTAATGGCTTTCCCTCCTTCAGGAGTGTTGTGTTAACATTATGACTGACATCATTAGATCATACAAAAAACTTAAAAAAACATTAGTAATTGCTTTCTTTCCTTTACTCTCAGGATTGTTGTGTTGGCATTATGACTGACATAATTAGATCATACAAAAGACTTAAAAAACATTAGTAATTGCCTTCCCTCCTTTACTCTCAGGAGTGTTGTGTCAGCATTATGACCTACTCTCTTGTGTCCGAATAATTAGACCAGTAATACATGTACTTGTAACTTACCAAGGAAATGTTGATATAACTTAACAAGAGCGCCAAATGTCACAAAATAAGCCCGTCCTGTTTTTTTGAGACCAAGTATAGTAGTAATTGGTTGTACGTCAGCCAAACTTAGAGAGCGGACACTGTTAGTACAGTTTTGGCCATATCGAGGGACATAATTGTGTAGTGACTAAGATAACGTTGTAAGTTATCAAATGTGACCAAGATATTCTGCCCATAAACATATTGTCTAAATTTGGTGATGATCGGATAAAGGCTTTACAAGTTATTTAGCTGACAAGACCAATTTTAGGTAATTTCTATAATTAAAGGGCAATAACTCTCTATCGACTGGAGCAATATGGCTAGTTATCGAACTTGTCCAAGATATTACGCCAATACACATTCTGACCAAATTTGGTGATTGGACAAAAGCTCCTAAAGTAATTGAGCTGACTTGACCAATTTTAGGTAATTTCTATAATTAAAGAGGGATAACTCTCGATTGACTAAAGCAATATGGCTAGTTATCAAACTTGTCCGAGTTATTATGCCAATACACATTCTGACTAAATTTGGTGATGATTGGACAAAGGCTCCTAATTTTATTGAGCTGACAAGACCAATTTTAGGTAATTTCTATAATTAAAGGGCAGTAACTCTCGATTGACGAAAGCGATATGGCTAGTTATCGAACTTGTCCGAGATATTATGCCAATACACATTCTGACTAAATTTAGTGATGATTGGGCAAAGGCTTCTAAAGTTATTGAGCTGACAAGATCAATTTTTGGTAATTTCTATAATTAAAGGGTGATAACTCTTGATTGACTTAAGCGATATGGCTAGTTATCGAACTTGTCCGAGATATTAGCCCAATACACATTCTGACAAAATTTAATGATCATTTGACCAAGGCTTCTTAAGTTATTGAGCTGACAAGACCAATTTTGTGTAATTTCTATAATTAAAGGGCGATAACTCTTGATTGACTAAAGCGATATGGCTAGTTATCGAACTTGTCCGAGATATTATCCCAATACACATTCTGACTAAATTTGGTGATGATTGGACAAAGGCTTCTAAAGTTATTGAGCTGACAACATACTGGACGCCGCCCGCCAACCCGCCCGCCCGCCCGTACGCCGCAGGTAAAACTATAATACAATCCGTTTTTTCAAAACGGGTGTATAAAAATGTGTTGAAAGCGGCGAAATACACCAAACAACCAAATAAACATCATTTGAGCCTCTACTTTAGTACATGCGGCATTCGTCTTCCACCAATGGGCTAAGTCTATGTGGAAAAGCAGGCAGTTGCTTGGGAAGATTGTTGTGTGGAGTACTGGTGTGAGAAAACCAGGAAATGCATGAGTAGGTGGACTGGCCGCCGTGATAAAACTGAGAAATTGTTAACAACGGCGTTAACCCCAAATCAATCAATCTACTTTAGTAACCTTTTCCCACATAAAACAAATCTACAGCAGACAACTTTGAAAACATACCCACAAAATGACAAAAATAAGGATAATCCCTTTAAAAACAAGTATTATACCATAACTGAAAAACACTGGCAAGTGGAGAAATTTCTCATCATTCAAACGTGATTTGCAGCAGAGTGAGGGTAAGGATAAAAACTAAAAAGTTAACCCAATTAACATTTACATGGGCCTAGTGCAGTTAACATTTTATGGAAACATTGGAGAAAAGATTGTCTGATGGAGAGACATCAAATGACATCTGCACAAGGTATATATAATTAAAAATACATCTAAAGATTGGAATGTATAACCGGGACAATATTATGGGAAAAACAGCCCCCATAGATTCTATTGAGTACCAACAACATAGGATTTGAGCATCAAATAATCATTTAACCCTTTCCCTTATATAGACGCTTTCTGACGCCTCTGCAGCAGACGGCTTTTTGAAAACATAGTGACAAAAGAAGAAATTGCACAAAACGTGCAATTTCTCCTTTTGCCACAATGTTTTCCACTTTTTGTCATAGGTTATCCATTCAATTATGGAGATTTTCTATTTTTTGACAAAGTACATTCAAAGTCGTCGGCTGCAGAATTGCCATATGAGGGAAAGGGTTAAGAACATGCAAAACGGCCATTATCTAGAACTCTGCATCTCTGTGTAAATCGTTCAATCTAGGATTCATATAATATATTCTGTTTATGATACATAATCATTGCTAGACAGAGAAGTCTGCAAATGGTTAACCCTTTCCCTCATACGACAATTCTGCAGCAGACAACTTTGAACATATTTTATCAAAAAATAGAAAATCTCTATAACTGAATGGATTACCTATGACTAAAAGTGGAAAACATTGTGGCAATGTTTTGAGCAATTTCTACTTTTGTCACTATGTTTTCAAAAAGCAGTCTTGTTGTGTGAGCTTATTTTTTACCGTACTTGTCCCATATTCAAACTTGGATTACATATCATCAAGAAAAACATTCTTGTGAAGTTTCAATATTTTCAAGTTAAAAATGCAGCCTCCAGAGTGTTAACAAGATTTTCCTTCAATTTGACCTAGTGACCCATATGAAAATTTGGCCTAGATGTCATGTAGATAAATATTCTGAAAAAATGTCAAGCTGCTGAAGAAAGAATTGCGACCTCTAGTGTTAACAAGATTTTCCATCAATTTGACCTTGTGACCTAGTTGCTGACTTGGCCTATATATCATCAAGACAAACATTCTGATAAAGTTTCAACATGCTAAAATTTAAAAATTTCAATTTGACCTAATGACCTAGTTTTTGACCTCATTATGGCCCAGTTTTGATGGAGATGAATGTTCTGATAAACTTTCATGAAGATCAAATTGCAAAATGTAGCCTGTAGAGTGTTAACAAGGTAATTGTTGACAACAGACGAAATGTGATCACAATAGCTCACCTTGAGCACTTCGTGCACAGGTGAGCTAAAAGTACATGTTTCAAACATTTAACCCTTTCCCTCATACAACAATTCCACAGCAGACGACTTTTAACATATTTTGTCAAATAATGGAAAATCTCTATAATTGAATGGATAACCTATGACTAAAAGTGGAAAACATTGTGACAAAAGGAGAAATTGAACGTTTTGTGCAATTTCTTCTTTTGTCACTATGTTTTCAAAAAGCCGTCTGCTGCAGAGGCGTCAGAAAGCGTCTATATGAGGGAAAGGGATAAGCAATCTAACGAAAAACAGTCCATCGGAGGTCAAAATCCCTATTCATAGCTCTCAGCCAATGAAAAAGACATCAATTATTATACTTCTATTATACATGTACGTTTATAGCCCTGCATATACAACAAATCTGCAACAAACGAATTTGAAACATCTAGATTGATAATCTCTATAAATGAAGGCATAATTATCAAACAAGAGTTGAACATCTTAACCCTTTCCCTCATATAGACGCTTTCTGACGCCTCTGCAGCAGACAGATTTTTGAAAACATAGTGACAAAAGAAGAAACTGCTCAAAACGAGCAATTTCTCCTTTTGACACAATGTTTTCCACTTTTCAATTATAGAGATTTTCCATTTTTTGATAAAATATGTTCAAAGTCGTCTGCTGCAGAATTATTGTATGAGGGAAAGGGTTAAGGGAAATGGAGAAATTGCTCATTATGCGTTATTTCTTCATTTGCCACAATGTTTTCAAACTTGTCTTCTGCAGATGCATCAAAATGCCTCAATGTTGGGGAAAGGGTTCAATCAGAGTTACAAATCATCCTCATGCATGCATACATCGAGGGCTTGGCGTGAAACGGTTGTAACTTAAAACCTATTTTGAAGATCCTGGTTTAGGGGCAATTTTGACCCCTTTGTAAACAATGCAAATTTAGGTGCCATTGCTCAGAACGAGCAATGGCACCTAAATTTACATTGTTTACCAAGAAAAATGATTTAACGCTTATAAAGACTTTATGGCAAGTTGATTAACCTTGGTAAAAAAAATACCAATTTTAGTTACAACCGTTTCACGCCAAGCCCTCGACATGATGTCTGGATACCATAGCTCTCGACTAATGAGAAAGGTATCAATTCATCCACATGTATTACACATACTTACTATAAAATCCCCATAATATGTTCAGCAGTTATTTAATCACAGTTATTCATCAGACGTTTCAACACATTTCTCAGCCTTTCACATCCATAAACCGGGCATACCGGGTTAGATCCCCAGTCACGGTGGTGTGCCCTTGGGCAAGGCACATTTCCTAGTCCAGTAATGGTTTGTTTTCCCAGGGATCATGAATAAGTGAGCCGTGATATAATTTGAATAATGTTGAAATGGCATAAAACTAAAAAAAAAAATCAAATCCTTAGCTCACGGCAAATCAAACAATCACACTTCAATTCATTCACTTGTATAAAACATGTATAATATAAAAATTCTTCTATGTTGTGCAGCAGTGGTTTTAATGGCAGTTATTACAGTTAGGATGGCAGATTACTCCATCTAATCGACACTTACATCCGCCGGTTATATCTCCACTACCCTGAAATAAACAATATTCTTTCCCTGATACTAAAGACATTAGATAATTTTTGAAAACATTTTTTGGAATATTTTCTGACAATATTTTTAAATCTATCAAATGATTTCCACATGTCATAAATATATTATTATTATACATTTTAAATGCAGATGACAGACTAAGAATATCAAATCAGCTGAACAGCTTCATGAAAAAAACAGGCAATATTTCATACCATTTTGGGCAAAGCAGTACTTGTTCAGCCTAAAACCTGCTTAAGTGCTTTCAGACTCTTCCTAATTGAAAACAATTTTGTTTTAACCCTTTCCCTCATATAGACACTTTCAGACGCCTCTGCAGCAGATCGCTTTTTGAAAACATTGTGAAAAAAGAAGACATTGCTCAAAACAAGCAATTTCTCCTTTTGCCACAACGTTTTTCCACTTTTAGTCGTAGGTTATCCATTCAATTATAGATATTTTCTATTTTTTGACAAAATATGTTTAAATTCGTCTGCTGCAGAATTGTCGTATGAGGGAAAGGGTTAACACTGTTTTCAAAAAAAATTCAGTCATGTCTATGAAGATTGAACTTAATTAAACAAGAGAGAGCATCTACCACTAGACCCCTATCTTGGACCCTTTGCGACACGGCATATTTCTGTTTTACAGAGAGAACTTGGACAAGAGAGAGAGAGCACTCACCATTTGACACCATCATTGTCCTTTGTGACCCAAAATATTTCTGTTTTACATATAGAACTTAAACAATGTAAAGCACTTACCATTAGACCCAATCTTGGCCCCTTTGTGACCCAGCATTTTTCTGTTTTACATATAGAACTTAAACAATGTAAAGCACTTACCATTGGACCCCATCTTGGCCCCTTTGTGACCCAGCATTTTCTGTTTTACATATATAACTTAAACAAGAGAGATCACTTCAATTTGGACCCCATCTTGGGCCCTTTGTGACCTAGCATATTTCTGTTTTACAAATAGAGCTTAAACAAGAGAGAGCACTTCAATTTGGACCCCATCTTGGCCCGTTTGTGACCTAGCATATTTCTGTTTTACAGATAGAGCTTAAAAAAGAAAGAGCACTTACATTTGGACCCCATCTTGGCCCCTTTGTGACCCAGCATATCTCTGTTTTACAGATAGAACACTGTATCCAATCACAGCCTTCCTTCTTCATTACAATCACCTAAACAACGAAAAAATAAAGATACATGTACATGTATAAGCTACAGTCAAAAAGTGGATCTCTTTGGAAAAGATTAAATAGAGGATATTACATGAGTGGTCATTCAATACGGAATTTATTAAACGAGTTTTCTGAAATTGATAAGAACGAGCCTTGGCGAGTTTTTATCACTTTTAGAAAACGAGTTTAATAAATTTCGTATTGAATGACCACGAATGTAATGTTCTTTTTATATCATAAATACTAATTTAATAATTTACAGCGCTATATCCATATAAACGTCGCTATAAAGCGCGCGTATTTACAACGCTAAACGTTACGTTATGACGTCACGTTACGTAGCATTGTTATTACACTAGTTGAATACGCAATTTATGCAATGGCTTTATTACACTCCCGGCGACGTCATTTATGATATAATTAATTTTAATCCATTTTCTCCATTCTCCTGAAGGCTTTCAACTATAGATTACAATTAACTTTTATTTCTAGAGATTATCCGCATTTTTGCCTAGATGACTTCATAGTTGTCTGCTGCGGTATTTTATTGTAACCCTTTCACTGTCAAAAGTAATTTAAAATTTTGCAAACAATGCAGATTCAGGTGAGACAGCCGTAACAATTAAGCTTTCTCTCCTGAAATCTGCATTGTTTGCCTCTTAATTAATTAACCCTTTCCCTCATATGGACGCTTTCTGACGCCTCTGCAGCAGACGGCGTTTTGAAAACGTAGTGACAAAAGAAGAAATTGCACAAAACGTGCAATTTCTCCTTTTGCCACAATGTTTTCCACTTTTTGTCATAGGTTATCCATTCAATTATGGAGATTTTCTATTTTTTGACAAAATATGTTCAAAGTCGTCTGCTGCAGAATTGTATTATGAGGGAAAGGGTTAATTCGAGCAATTTTTGAGGTGCTGAGGGTGTACTATCCTTTTCCTTCAGAATAAAACGACATTAAATTACTGCAGCAGACAACATTTGAAAATATTGTGGGAAAATGTCTCGAATCATGTAGAATTATATTTCATATTTTCCATGCTTTCTGCTTTTTTCTCTGATATTTTAATAGCAGATTATAGAATTTAACCCTTTCCCTCATATAGACGCTTTCTGACGCCTCTAAAGCAGATGAATTTGAAAACATTGTGATAAAAGAAGAAATTGCTCAAAACAAACAATTTCAACTGTTTTCAGTCATTACACTTGTGTTTTTAGAGATTTTTCATGTGTTTGCATCGATGTTTTTGAAGTTGTCTGCTGCAGATCTGTTGTGTGTGAAAAAGGTTTAATAGTTATTGCAAAACCTCCAAAGGTGGATTTCATATATGGCCTGGTCAATACTTAAGACTGTAAAAACACAAACACACATACACTGTATATATATATATATATAACAGACCTGACATTGTGGACAAGGCATGGCATCGCCTTCGTCGACCATTTTCTTGATCATGATTTGTGTCTGTCGTGCCGCTCCGTCATTCATGGCTCGGCTCCTTAAATCTTCCTGGTACTGCTTACAATTCAAACCTTAAAAAATAACAATTAAAGATATTGTTTATTTGTTCCATGTTTAACCCTTTCCCTCATATAGATGCTTTTTGACGCCTCTGCAGCAGACGGCTTTTTGAAAACATAGTGACAAAAGAAGAAATTGCACAAAACGTGCAATTTCTCCTTTTGTCACAATGTTTTCCCCTTTTTGTCATAGGTTATCCATTCAATTATGGAGATTTTCTATGTTTTGACAAAATACGTTCAAAGTCGTCTGCTGCAGGATTGTCGTATGAGGGAAAGGGTTAATGCCGCCTTCAACAGTATTTCAGGCATTTCCGGGGTAAATCCCTGCTGGTACCCTGACATCAACACATCATTCCTAATGCTGTCTTTAATCATTAAAATTCATCGCTAATGCATCACATGGCTTTTGTTGTGAAGCAGAAACCACATTCGGCAATAAGAGTGTACCAGATAGAATATAATTAAAAAAAAAAAAAAAAAATTTGGCTTAACCCTTTCCCTCATACGACAATTCTGCAACAGACGACTTTGAACGTATTTTGTCAAAACATAGAAAATCTCCATAATTGAATGGATAACCTATGACAAAAAGTGAAAAACATTGTGGCAAAAGGAGAAATTGCACATTTTGTGCAATTTCTTCTTTTGTCACTATGTTTTCAAAAAGCCGTCTGCTGCAGATGCGTCAGAAAGCGTCTATATGAGGGAAAGGGTTAAATACTCCATCTCTATCTAATTTGCATATCGGATCTATAAATTAAGTTAGGGTGGTTTTTGCAGAACGCTACTTATACATTACATAAAATTTTCTATTGACACAAGAAGAAAATGAACATATATTTCGAGGGCTTGGCGTGAAACGGTTGTCACTAAAATTGGTAATTTTTTACCAAGGTTAATCACCTCGCCATAAATTCTTTATAAGCGTTAAATCATTTTTCTTGTTAAACAATGGAAATTTAGGTACCATTGCTCGTTCTGAGCAATGGCACCTAAATTTGCATTGTTTACAAAAGGGTCAAAATTGCCCCTAAACCAGGGTTTTCAAAATAGGTTTTTAGTTACAGCTGTTTCACGTCAAGCCCTCGATTTGCTCACCTCAGCAAACACACAAATTCACATTTAGTTTCACATGAATATCCTGATACATATGAAAGCAATTCAAACTACTTTTGTAACAAATGCAATTATTTTTATCACAGGGAAGAAATGCCCATTGAAGGAACACACCTGTCACTTGCTATTATATCAGTAAGTGAAAGACAGATGGACAGACAGACGATACGAAGTGATCCTTGTGTGTCTTCTCACCAAGACAGGCAACACAAACACAGAGGTCAAAATCAGGAAGGGTATTCAGCTCTTTTTCCCTAAATTTCTCTCTTATTATTGAAGCAAACACTATGTTGTGGGTACTCAAAAGAATCGTCTAGAGAGATGATTCTTTTGAGTACTCGCAACATAGGGTAAGAGGGTCAAATAAAGATTTTAGAACATGCTAAACGCCCCTTATCTAGAGCTCTGCATGAAGTTAACCCTTTCCCTCATACAACAATTCTGCAGCAGACGACTTTGAAAATATTTTGTCAAAAAATAGAAAATCTCTTTAATTGAATGGATAACCTATGACTAAAAGTGGAAAACATTGTGGCAAAAGGAGAAATTGCTCATTTTGAGCAATTTCTTCTTTTGTCACTATGTTTTCAAAATGCCATCTGTTGCAGATGCGTCAGAAAGCGTCTATATGAGGGAAAGGGTTAAACCTTTCTTACACAGAACAAATCTGCAGCAGACGACTTTAAAAACATACACGAAATTGTTTGGAAACTCCCCTTAAATGAAAGTACAATAATTGAATAGAGTTGAAAACATGGTGACAAAAGGAGAAATTGCTTGTTTTGAGCAATTTCTTCTTTTGTCGCCATGTTTTCAAATAGCCGTCTGCTGCAGATGCATCAGAAAGCGTCCTTATGAGGGAAAGGGTTAAATCTTTCCAGCACAAAACAAATCTGCAGCAAAAAATATGGAAAAACTTAATCAATTGTAATAATTGAAAACAGTTGAAAACATTGTGGCAAAAGTAGTATTTGCTCTTTATGAATTATAAGAATATTCCCCTTTTGCCACAATGTTTTCAAAGTCGTCTGCAGCAGATGTGTCAGAATGTGTCTACATGTGGAAAAAGGTTGATATGGTCCTCATGGTTAAAACTAGGAATCCGCTGTGGTCAAGTGGTTAGCGTCAGAGATTTGAAACCGGGCATCCCGGGTTCGATCACCAGTTGTAGCATGACGGTCATGGTGGGGTGCCCTTAAGCAAGGTGCATTTCCTATCATAGTGCTGGTAAGTTTACCGGGTGATCGTGAAAAAGTAAACTGTCACCGTGATATAACTGAAATTAAGTTTAAAACTGCGTAAAACCCCAATAAAACAAACATGGTTAAAACAGTTACTATACCTTGGTGATTCGCTTTACATGTGAGGCAGTTCTCCTTTTTACAGACGGGGCACAAGAAGAAGTTCACATGGTCCTCGTAGACACACCATCCCGGGCAGTCTGGGGTCTTACAGTGAAAACTATTCGCCGCCTGACTCTCTGCTGTCGTCAAACTTCGGGCCAGATGCTTGTCATACATTTCTTTAGTTACAAGCTGTAATGACAGAATAATTGTTTATTCAAACAGGTAACTTTAGATCCCAATGCACCAAACATTGTTTCGAAAACATTGTGGGAAAAAGAGGAACAGTAGCTCCTTTTTCAATAATGTTTTCAAATTTGAATCAAAATTGAACTTTCAAATTCCAAAATTTAAATTTGTTCTTCCCTTCAGATGTATACAAAACAGACGCTCTAAAAATATCGTACCCGGTAAGTTGGAAGGGGCTAACATATCTGACATACAGCCTTGATTTATGAATGAGCCGAGAAATTTTGGTTCTTGTTACATTTACATACAGCCCTTTCCCACCTGCAGATGTATTTTGACGCAATAGCAGCAGACAACTTTTGAAAACATTGTGGCCAAAGGTGAAAGTGCTCATGTTTCCCGTTTGGCCACAATGTTTTCAACTTTATTTAACTATTAAGCTATCTTTTATGGAGATTTTTCAGGTTTTTGTCACCATGTTTTCAAAGTCGTCTGCTGCAGATTTGCTGTATGTGGGAAAGAGAGGGTTAGTTATCAATTTACATGCAATATAGTCATAGATGTAACTTTTGACAGATAACTATATTACCGTAACAACTGTTACACCCATTAACCCTTTACCACATACAGAGGACTTTCTGACGCCTCTGCAGCAGACGGCTTTTTGAAAACATGATGACAAAAGAAGAAATTTCTCTTGTTGCCACAATGTTTTCCACTTTTAGTGATAGGTTATCCATTCTATTAGAGATTTTCCTCTTTTTGAGAAAATATGTTCAAAGTCGTCTGCAGCAGAATTATCGTATGAGGGAAAGGCTTAACCCTTTTCCACATACAGATGACTTTGTGAACCTATTGGCAATAACATTAAAAATCTGCATAAATGTAAGATTTATTTTTAATAAGAGTTGGAAATAACGTATTAAAAAGAGAAATTGATCATTAAAAGCAATTTCTCCTTTAGCCACAAATTTGTTCAAAAGTCGTCTGCTGCAGATGCGTGAATATATGTCTATTCATTAGAAAGGGTTTAACTGAGTGATGCCAAACCGTTGAATCAACAAGACCCCGAGTCACCAAACATTTAACCCTTTCCCTCATATAGACGCTTTCTGACGCCTCTGCAGCAGAAGGCTTTTTGAAAACATAGTGACAAAAGAAGAAATTGCACAAAACGTGCAATTTCTCCTTTTGCCACAATGTTTTCCACTTTTTGTCATAGGTTATCCATTCAATTATAGAGATTTTCTACTTTTTGACAAAATATGTCCAAAGTCGTCTGCTGCAGAATTGTCGTATGAGGGAAAGGGTTAACCCTTTCAAACTTGCAGACGCATTTTGATGCATCTGCTGCAGACTACTTTTGAAAACATCATGAAAAATGGAGTAATTATTCATGAAGAGCAATTTCTCCGTTTGCCAACAATAGTTTTAACGCTTTTCCTCCATTTAAACTTACATCTGTAGACATTTTCAATATTTCTCTGCAAATGTTTTCAAAGTCGTCTGCTGTGGAAAGCGTTAGGCTCAGATCAGTATTGTCATTTGATGAGGTTAATTATTTTAACCCTTTCCCTCATATAGACGCTTTTTGACGCCTCTGCAGCAGACGGCTTTTTGAAAACATAGTGACAAAAGAAGAAATTGCACAAAA
The DNA here is from genome assembly GCA_031761405.1 of Serripes groenlandicus. Taxonomy (NCBI): domain Eukaryota; kingdom Metazoa; phylum Mollusca; class Bivalvia; order Cardiida; family Cardiidae; genus Serripes; species Serripes groenlandicus. The sequence goes on from JASEVX010000010.1 coordinate 26,115,138, forward strand.
CGTGCAATTTCTCCTTTTGCCACAATGTTTTCCACCTTTTGTCATAGGTTATCCATTCAATCATGGAGAATTCTATATTTTGACAAAATACATTCCAAGTCGTCTGCTGCATAATTGCCGTATGAGGGAAAGGGTTAACCCTTTCCCACCTATAGACGCAATTTTACGCGTCTGCAGCATGCAACTTTTGATAAACATCATGACATTGTACAATTACTTTTGCCACAATGTTTTCAACTTTTTTTCAGTAATTATACCTACAATTATAAGAGATTTTACCATATTTTTGAGTAGACATTTTTCGAAGTCGATTGCTGCAGATTTTCTGTATGTGAAAAAAGGGTTAATAACTTACAGCCCTGATTTCTCTATCCTGTATGGTACCATCACAAGTATAGCTGTCGTCTTGATAGGGACATTTGAGCACCGGTTCCTCACTGTATTGCACATGGTCATGGAGGCAATCCCTGGAATGCATCAAATTATTAATTTATGCTTTTGTTTGTATATGGCATTTTAACAATATCTCAGTTATATCATGGCGTTTCCCGAGTAGTTTACCATTACTACTGTTCCACTTATCCTGTTTAAACCCTTTCCCTCATATAGACGCTTTTTGATGCCTCTGCAGCAGACGGCTTTTTGAAAAAATAGTGACAAAAGAAGAAATTGCTCAAAACGAGCAATTTCTCCTTTAACCACAATGTTTTCCACTTTTAGTCATAGGTTATCCATTCAATTATAGAGATTTTCTATTTTTTGACAAAATATGTTCAAAGTCGTCTGCTGCAGAATTGTCATATGAGGGAAAGGTTCAGGAGCCAATCAGTTGTTACCAACCCCACAACCCTCATTGCCAAGGAGGGAAAGCCATTACTACCATCCTTGGCGCTCAGGTCCGTGGGGTTAGCATCATGACCGACTCAATTGACGACTTACCCGCCTTTCCCACCCACCCGCAGACGCATTTGGACGCAATAGCAGCGGATGATTTTTGAAAACATTGTGGCCAAAGGTGAAATTGCTCATGATGAGCAATTTCCCCTTTGGCCACAATGTTTTCAACTTTATTTAACAATTAAGCTTTCTTTTATGGAGATTTTTCAGGTTTTTGTCACCATGTTTTCAAAGTCGTCTGCTGCAGATTTGCTGTATGTGGGAAAGGGGCGGGTAAGTTATCCATTTACATGCAATATTGTTGTAGATGTAACTTTTGACAGATAACTAGATTACCATAACAACTGTTACACCCATTAACCCTTTCCCTCATATAGAAGCTTTCTGATGCCTCTGTTTATGGAAAAGGGTTAATCTAGCCATGTGTTTGTTTCCTGGGTGTCTTTAGTACATGTAAATACTCCAGAAAACACTCTTCTTTGGTATTGAAATTACTGACCATTAGTCCAATTGAATACTTGTATCGCCCTTTCCCATATGTAGACGCCTCAGCAGCAGATGACTTTTGAAAACATTATGGCAAAAGGAAATAAAATGCTCATGATAAGAAATTTCTGCTTTTACCGTGATGTTTCCAACTCTTTTCAATTCTTTTATTATCATCTTTAGATATTTTCTATAACTTTTCTTTGGCGTTTTGAAAGTTGTCTACCCCTTTCCCTGATATAGACGCTTTCTGACGCCTCTGCAGCAGACGGCTTTTTGAAAACATAGTGACAAAAGAAGAAATTGCTTAAAACGAGCAATTTCTCTTTTTGCCACAATGTTTTCCACTTTTAGTCATAGGTTATCCATTTAATTATAGAGATTTTCTAGTTTTGGACAAAATACATTCAAAGTTGTCTGCTGAAGAATTGTCATATGAGGGAAAGGGCTACTCCAGGATTATATTACGAGTATGTATATTTTCTGATGAGTATGTACGTATATGTATATTTTCTAACAAGTATGTATGTACATGTATATGTATATTTTCTGACCAGAATGTATGTATATGTATATTTTGCGACAGGTACATACATATATGTATATTTTCTGACCAGAATGTATGTATATGTATATTTGGTGACGGGTACGTACATATATGTATATTTTCTAATGAGTATGTATGTATATGATTCATAGCAAACAGTGAAGGACCCGACCAGACTGCATTGACGCACAGGCAGATCTGGATCTTTTACTGGTCTCAAAAGGTCTATTGTTTAGTTACATGGCTCATTTAATAGCCCTTGCCACTCAGCGACTTCCTTGTCATGGCCAAGGATATCATCCCCATGGACTATATCGCTAATATTCTTTGCAGTCCATTATGATATATTTCTGAAGACTCATAATTATTTAAATGAAAGTACAGTATAATTATTTAATATAGTTGAAAACATTGTCACAAAAGCCTCGGTGCTTTCAAAATTCGTCTGCTGCAGGTGCATCAAAAAGCATGTATATGTCATGTATATGTGAGAATGCCTTAAATATAACACAACTGCCACCCGAGATCTACCAATCATACCTGCAGAATGAATGTAAACATTCCCTGAGCACCACGCCATCACCGACCGGGATATCATCAAAGCATATCGGACATCTAAATATTTCTATGTTGGGTATAACATCCTGGGCATCGGCTTCTTGGAGATATACATAGTTACGCTGGCTCTCCTGTTCCCGCTCCATTCGCTGTCTCTCTTCAGCCTGTTGTAGAAGTAAAATGATTTGGTTGTTTGTTTTATTGGAGTTTTACGCATTATTTTAGTTATATCACTGCAACGGTTCACTTATTCATGATCCCTGGGTAAACAAACCAGTACTAGGTGAGGAAATATGCCTTGCCAAAGAACACTCCACTGTGACCAACGCGACTGGGGATCGAACCTAGAGAAGTAAATGCACCACATCATGTGATTTGGGATTTTATGGCATACTTAATGCAATTTTCGACAGTATTTCAACTTGGCAGCAATGCTTGGCCACTAACATTCTATCCTGGTAGAACTCTTTTCCCATATGCCAAAAATCTGCAGCAGATGACTTTAAAAACATCTAGGCAAATATACAGAAAATCTTTTTAAATGAATGTATACATGTACTTGCGTTAAACAGGTGAAAACATTATGGCAAAAGCAGAAATTGCTCTTATTAAGCAATTTCTCCTTTTGTCATAATGTTTTTAAAAATCGTCTGATTCAGAAATCTTTATATGTGGGAAACGGTTAACAATAGGAACAGAAGATTTCCTGCCCAAATTCCTCAAATCCCTTAACCCTTTTCCTCATACCACAATTCTGCAGCAGACTTATTTTTTCAAACAATAGAAAATCTCTTTCAATGAATGGATAACCTATGATTTAAGGTGGAAAACATTGTGGCAAAAGGAGAAATTGCTCGTTTTGAGCAATTTCTTCTTTTGTCACTATGTTTTCAAAAAGCCGTCTGCTGCAGAGACGTCAGAAAGCGTCTATATGAGGGAAAGGGTTAATGGTGATAATAAATTCTGTCTCTGATATAGATGACTTTTGAACATATTGCTGAAAGATAATGAATATTTTCTTTACAAAAAACGTGTTTCAAGTTCCAACATATGATCAAAATCATACTTCCAGTATACTAAGTTATTAGTAGTTATTCAAACAAGCCAAATAAGGTGTTTGTGTAAATAAATATTTCCATTTAACCCTTACCCACATACAACAATTCTGCAGCAGATGACTTTGAAAACGTCTAAGCAAAAACAAAGAAAATCCCTTTAAATGAAAGAACAATTATTTAATTAGAGTTGAATACAAGGTGTTTGAGCGGTATCTGAGAAAAGGAGTAAAATGCCCATTATTTTAAATTCTTGTCCGATTCCAGTTATTTAGTAGTAGAAATGTTCCTTCAGAGACTGTCTACGAATATTGTTCAAGCCATAACTGTTGCTTGAAAAAAGAGGAGGGAGGTGGCATCTGAAAAGGGCAAAATGTGTTTGTCTTATTTGTTCCCTCAGTGACCCTTTTCATAATTCTTTAAGCCATATTGATTGGTTGAAAGTTATAGTAATGCACATGAATATCATGGGCAAAGTTAATCTAACCGAAATATTTGCCCAACAGTATACAGAACTGGCCCATACTAATTCCATCATCAGGAAATGTCTTTTGTAGTTGTGTAATCCTTAAACACGGTTCCGCATTACTCATTTAAAATATCACAGAATGAGGTACAATCAGATATTCATTAACCCTTTCTCAATCTACTGTACATCAGACTTATCGTAGAGCATTCTGACTTCGCGATTATCCTATGTTCGTTACATCATTGTTTTCAACTATTTTTCGTAGAAGCAGTCAACTGAGAAGTGTTGAAACATGTTCTGATTGTGAATGATTGATTAAATCATTGTTGTTAACCCTTTCCCTCATATAAACGCTTTCGGACGCCTCTGCAGCAGACGGCTTTTTGAAAACATAGTGACAAAAGAAGAAATTGCACAAAACGTGCAATTTCTCCTTTTGCCGCAATGTTTTCCACTTTTAGTCATAGGTTATCCATTCAATTATGGAGTTTTTCTATGTTTTGACAAAATACGTTCAAAGTCGTCTGCTGCAGAATTGTCGTATGAGGGTAAGGGTTAATTGAATGCTTCAGATCACGAACTCAGGAGACAAGAGTATATATCAGTTTAAATGATTTACAACTTTGATTTTAGTATATGTTAAGATGTGCAATGCTTTTAATGGTTAATCCTTTCCTATATACAAATGCTTTCAGACATCTCTGTTGCAGATGATTTTTGAGCAATTTCTCCTTTTGCCAAAATGTTTTCAACTCTTTTCAATAGTTTCACATTCATTCAGACATTTTCAATATTTTTGTCTAGAAGTTTTCAAAGTCATCAACTTCAGAATAGTTGTATGTGAGAAAGGGTAAAATGTGTTAAAAGAATATCAAAATAAAGATTGGTCTAGCTTGATCCTCACGATCAATTTACTCTTTTGACATACAGACGCATCCGTCTACAGTAGACAAGCAATTTCTCCTTTTGCACTGATATTTATATATTTATAATTTCAAAGTCGTCTAGTGCAGATTTGCTGTATGTAAGAAAGGGTTTATTTTCATAATATTGCAAACAAAAGTGAGTTTTATTTATAGACGTAATCTTTATGCAATGCTAAACCCTTTCCCACCTACAGACTCATTTTGATGCAATAGCAGCAGACGACTTTTGAAAAACATTGTGGTCAAAGGTGAAATTGCTCAAAGGTGATGAGCAATGTCTACTTTGGCCAGAATGTTTCAACTTTGTTTAACAATTAAGCTTTTATGGAGATTTTTCAGGTTTTTGTCACTATGTCTTCAAAGTCGTCTGCTGAAAAATTTGTTGTATGTGCAAAAGGATTATGACAAATTAGAGCTCTAGCTAGATAAGGCAAATATTCAGTATTCTCAAATCATTATTTGATCCTAAAACCGAGGGGACTTCTCACTCAGACGATTCTTAGAATTTGAGTACCCACAACATAGGGTTATGTTGGGTAATAACAGAGATATAGTAGGGAAAAGACCTCTTAACCCTTTCCCTCATTCGACAATTCTGCAGCAGACGACTTTGAACATATTTTGTTAAATAATGGAAAATCTCTATAATTGAACGGATAACCTATGACTAAAAGTGGAAAACATTGTGACAAAACGAGAAATTGCACGTTTTGTGCAATTTCTTCTTTTGTTACTATGTTTTCAAAAAGCCGTCTGCTGTAGAAGCTTCAGAAAGCTTCTATATGAGGGAAAGGGTTAACTTTTCTAGACATATGTAGTAATTTGTTTGTTTGTATGGGTATTTTTTACGCCATTTCCTTTAATTTTCAGTAAGTTACCAATACGACTTGCCCATATTTTCTCACAGCAGAGTCAGTCATAATGCTAACTTAACAACTCCTTTCCCTTTGACTTTGATTGTTTTGTTCTTTTTTTTTATTATAGATGCCCTTTAACTCGAAAAACAGTGACAAAAGAAGAAATTGCTCAAAACAAGCAATTTCTCCTTTTGCCACAATGTTTTCCACTTTCAGTCATAGGTTATCCATTCAATTATAGAGTCGTCTGCTGCAGATTTGTTGTATGAGGTAAAAGGGTAAACTGCCCCTTTTCTAGACATATGAAGTAATTTGTTTGTTTGTATTGGTATTTTTTACGCCAATTTCATTAATTTTCAGTAAGTTACCCATACCAAATTTTCTCACTCCAGAGAGTCAAGTCATAATGCTTAACAACCCCTTTCCCTTTGACTTTGATTTTTTGGTTCTTTTTTATTATATATGCCCTTTAACTCCTTCCCTCATACGACAATTCTGCAGCAGACGTCTTTGAACATATTTTGTCAAAAAGTAGAAAATCTTTATAATTGAATGGACAACCTATGACTAAAAGTGGAAAAACATTGTGGCAAAAGGAGAAATTGCTCGTTTTGAGCAATTTCTTCTTTTGTCACCTATGGTTTCAAAAAGCTGTCTGCTGCAGAGGTGTCAGAAAGCGTCTATATGAGGGAAAGGGTTAACTCACTTTTTCACACAATGCCCTTTATTTAGAAGAGTGTTCAATAGAAATACATGTGTCGCCCACGAAAAATGAATAATATAAGTGAGAAAATGGACGGACAAACCAAAGAACAAGAGCGTTGGCATTTGCATTTGCTAAGTCGAAAAAGGGGCATTACTAAACAATCATATTGTTACATTCTCCTGATCAACAAACTATAAGTCTTATCTTGCAACTTTGAAGTGAATCTGCCAAACAGAGACAAAGCTATGACCCATTTATGTAAATCATGACAGACAGACAACGGGAAGAGATCCCTAGGTCTCTCCTTGCCGTATAGACAGGTGACAGAAAAATCCTTTCACCACATATAGACACTTTCTGACGCCTCTGCAGCAGCAACTTTTAAAATCATTGTGACTAAAAGAAGAAACTGCTCGAAGTACATGCCCCAAATGTATAGCACTGTCGTAAATTGTGACCCGACTTTTAAAAAATCCAAACGGGGAATATTTGATAATGCAGCTACTGTTGGCTGCAGACAAATGACTGAGAAGGGATCCCTATGTGTCACCCTCCCAAGGCAGGAAACACAACAAGAAGCCCATGAGGGCCTATGCTCTACTGGGATGGTTCTTTGGTAATTTACAATCCAGAGCATGTATGTATGGTGAAGATCAGATAGTAAATGGAGGCTCTATTGTGTTAACAAGCTGTTTTATAGCAATTTTGACAATTTCAAGGGCCATAATCCAGTCTTGCATGGGCGGATCTGGCTGGTTCGCGAAAGAAACGGAGCTCTCATCAGTATTTTTAACTACTATCTAAGTTTAGTGAAGATCAGATAGTAAATGGAGCCTCTATTGTGTTCACAAGCTCTATTATAGCAATTTTGACAATTTCAAGGGCCATAATCCAGTCTTGCATGGGCGGATCTGGCTGGTTTGCGAAAGGAACTGAGCTCTCATGGATATCTAACTACTGTATAAGTTTGATTGAGATACAATCAAAACTGAAGACTGTATCGCGTTCACAAGCAATTGTTTACGGGCGCACGGACACCACGCCACGGCATAAGCTCTTCTGGCCTTTGGCCAAAAGAGCTAAAAATGGCATGTGGGATTATTTTGTTCATGAAGCCCAATAATCAGACTTTCACAAGAAATGGAATAAAATTACTAATCAATATCAAGCAATCCGCTTTTATTTTTGGTAAACAAGAGGGCCTTATAAGACTTTTCTGCGTACAATGGCTCTGTGTGATAAGGTAAATAATACTTCGACATGTAAATTGGTAATCAAGTAAAAAATGTGACAGTTTCATTATTATTGAGTCAAAAAAGTGGCGAACATAAGATCTTTCTTAAAAGTGGCCACACGACCTAGTCATTGTCCAAACATAAATATTATTTGAACTTAAGACTAGATATCGTCAAGACAAACATTTTGACAATTTTTCAAAATGCTCAAGTTCTAAATGTGACCTCTATAGAGTGTCCACAAGATATTACTGAAACTTGGCTTAGTGACCTAGTTTTTAATCCTTCATGACCCATATTCAAACTAGGTCAAGATATAATAAAGACAAACGTTTTAACAAAGTTTCATCATCAATGAGTCAATTTTTCTTAACCCTTTCCCTAATACGACAATTCTGCAGCAGACGACTTTGAATATATTTTGTTCAAAGTCGTCTGCTGCAGAATTGTCGTATGAGGGAAAGGGTTAAGGCTCAGGTGAGCATAGAATTGATAGAAGATAACATGTAAATTATGAAATTGATATGAACTAGAAAAGCTGTCCTGTTATGCGATCAGGAAAGATTTAACCCTTTCCTTCATACGACAATTCTGCAGCAGGCGACTTTGAACATCTTTTGATGAAAAATCTCAATAATTGAATGGATAACCTATGACTAAAAGTGAAAAACATTGGCAAAAGGAGAAATTGCTTGTTTTGAGCAATTTCTTCTTTTGTCACTATGTTTTTAAAAAGCCATCTGCTGCAGAGGGAATGGGTTAAACAAAAGAATTGCAACAATACATGAGATTGCTTGCCCTTGCGGTAGTTATTTGCTGCCAACAACCAATAAATCCGAGTCTTTCTATACTACTACCTGCGAACCACAAGCCTGACTAATTAAAATACAACTGAACTCCAACCCAGGAACAATTCAAAGACAATGCATCAAAGAGTAAAATATATTTTCATTCTAACACGTAAACTGGAATCAAATTTAACCCCTTTCCCACATAGAGGCGGAATTTGACGGCTCTGCAGCAGACAACTTTTGATAACATTGTAACATTGTTACAGAGATTTGTCACAGAGATTTGTTACAGAGATTTGTCACATTTTTGACCAAATGTTTTCAAAGTCGAAAGCTACAGATTTGTAGTATGTGTGAAAGCGTTTAACCCTTTCCCACATACAGCAAACCTTCAGCAGACGACTTTGAAAGCATGTTGGCAAAAACCCAGAAAATCACTATAAATGAAGGTATAATTACTGCAGAAATTTGAAAACATTGTGGCAAATGGAGAAATAGTAGACTTGAGCAATTTTTCCTTTTGCCACATTGTTTTCAGAAGTTGTCTGCTGCAGAGGCGTCAGAAAGCGTCCATAAGTGGGAAAGGGTTAACTTGAACACTGACCTATGATTGTTTCTACGAAAAAGTAAATTGGCATTGATTTCTGTCCTGCTCCTCAATATATATCATTATATGAGCCACACAGTTAACCCTTTCCCTCATATGACAATTCTGCAGCAGACGACTTTGAACATATTTTGTCAAAAAATAGAAAATCTGTATAATTGAATGGATAACCTATGACAAAAAGTGGAAAACATTGTGGCAAAAGGAGAAATTGCACGTTTTGTGCAATTTCTTCTTTTGTCACTATGTTTTCAAACAGCCGTCTGCCACAGAGGCGTAAGAAAGCGTCTATATGAGGAAAAGGGTTAAAATAACTGACACTCAGAGGTTTTGAAATTAATGGTAAAAACTCATCACGAGCAATTTCTCCTTTTTTTTGCCACAACATTTTCAAAAAGTGTCTGTATTTGGTAAACAGTTATTCAATCATATGTCGGATTGCTCTTCATCTGAATTCGTTTCTACAGGAGACCGTCTGTGTCCTTGGTGGGCGCGTAAACTGATGTCCTGTGCAGGGTGCTGCTCTTCCGGTTTTTCCCGATTTCTATTTATAGTGTCTTGAAGAGCTTCGTGAAATTTCAACAGATTATCGAGGTCACGCTCACTGATATTATCAGGCTTTTTCTCCACAACTTGCACCTGAAAGATAGGAGAGAAAACCTGACAATAACTCAATGTTTATGTCAATTTGACCGTGGACACCTGAACAAGGACAGCAGTGAAAACCTGACAGCAACTCTAAAGATTGAGTAAACTTGTCTTCTCCCCAAATTATCTCTCTTGTTACCCAATGAGTGAGACAATTCTTTGAGTGATCACAGAAGAATCGAAGAAAATGAAATACACACCTTTTCTAGAGTTGTGCTGACAACAACTGACTTTTTGTCAATTTGGTCCAATGACCGTGGACAGACTGAATTTGTTGATTTGCCAATGTTGATGGATTGTTTGGTGTTTTACGCTGCTTTGAACAATTTTTCAGTTATATCACAGTGTTTCCTGGGTAAGTTAGTTACAAGTAATAATTGTTTATTTATCCTGAACCTAGCCCATCAGTTGTAAAGCTAACACCGTAACCCGGAGCACCATGGCGGGCAGCCATTACTACCATTTATAGGTCCTTGGTATGACCCGGCCAATGATCGAACCCACGACCTCCCACACTTCAGGCAGCTGCTTTTCCACTACACCACCAAGGCAGTCTTTGAAAAAGTATCCAAAAATGGATGTGCCAAGGTCAGATAACCCTTTCCCAAATATAACAAATCTGCAGCAGATGACTTTGAAAACATAGTGACAAAAACCTGAAAAACCACCATTAAAGAAAGCTTAATTGTTAAATAAAGTTGAGAACATTGTGGCCAAAGGAGAAATTGCTCATCATGAGCAATTTCACCTTTGGCCACAATGTTTTCAAAAGTCGTCTGCTGCTATTGCGTCAAAATGCGTCTGCGGGTGGGAAAGGGTTTAAGCAGCAGATGACTATTGAAAATATTGTAATAAAAGGGGTAATTGCCCCTTTTGTCACAATGTTTACAGATTTATTCAATAATTATACTTTCACTTACTTCTGCTACAGGGATATTGTTTGTGGGAAAGAGTTCAATCGGAATACCTCGGAGATGAATGCTGACGGAATTACCCAAGGAGTTCCGATTGGGAAAGAATTATTACCATCAGCCAATCAAAACAAACAAGGGACATAACTTCAATTCTCAATGCGACCATAATGTATGAAAGTTACTTACCTCCCTTGTTTTGCGATCCTGTTCCTCCTCATGGTGTATTCTCTGTAACTCCTCCTCCGAAATCACATAGTCTTCTGGTATTTCGTAGTCCACCGGCCGCGGATTTCCACACACCTCACAGCCTGGTCGCGTTGGTTTGTTGATAAATGTACAGGCAGAACACGCCCAACCAATCTGTAAGTGTTAAAGGATAGATTTAAACACTTAACCCTTTCCCACCTTCAGACAAATTTTGATGCAATAGCAGCAGACGACTTTTGAAAACATTGTTGCCAAAGATGAAATTGCTCATGATGAGCAATTTCACCTTTTGGCCACAATGTTTTCAACTTTATTTAACAATTGAGCTATCTTTTATGGAGATTTTCAGGTTTTTGTCATGTTTTCAAAGTCGTCTGCTGCAAATTCCCTGTATGTGGGAAATGGATAAAGGGAAGAGCAATTTCTCCGTTTGCCACAATGCTTTCAACTCTATTTGATGATTAAACTCTCATCTATGAAGCTTTTTTCATTTTTGTACAGATGTTTTTGAAGTGGTCTGCTGCAGAATTGTTATATAAGGGAAAGGGTTAAGATTCCAATAACTGTTTCGACAACAGATAAACAGAGAATGACATTGTGAAACAAGTATAAACCATTACTCAAACTGATAAGATTTTTCCTTTTTTCAAGTTGTTAAAATGATCCAAGATGTAGCATATTTGTCATTCTATATTTTTCAAACAAATGGTTCTGATAAATTCAAATTAAATTTACAACTTTTGTCTGAAACATGAATAAAGTAAGACACAAACTATTAAATTCAAAGTTTGTCATCACTTGCAAAGAGAAAGTAAACAAGGGCACCGCAAAGCGGATGCATCCTCTCGGTATTCAATCATCACATCGAGTTCTCTTGTGATCGAAAATAATAGAACTACTATTTTGCCTTAAAAATAGTTGTTTCCTTGATCAAAGTGTAGTGTCACAAGGTTGTTGATATGGGAAAATAGTCAAAGTCCAATTTTGACCTTAATCTTAAACGTACGACTTGAAAATAAATAGGATTTTAGACCTTGCCATATACTAACTGTATACCAAGTTTGGTTAAGATCGGTTGAAGGATGTTCAGTGTAGAGTGGTCACAAGGTTGTTACGGACGGAAGCGTGGACAAACGAACGGACGAACAAACAGACAGCCCCGTTACTGTATCCCCTCGCAAACTTCGTTAGCCGAGGGGATAATAAATAACCAAAGAAAATCAGTAAATCCAATGAATGCTCTCTAAATGGGTTTTAACCCTTTCCCACATGCAGACACATTTTGATGCATCTGCAGCGGACGACTTTTTTTTTTATTAAATAGTACTTTCATTTCAAGTGACTTTCCATATTTGTGTCAAGCTGCTTTCAATACTGAAGCTTCCTTTACAGTTTCATTGAATTCAAGTTATTCAATACAAAAACGAGACAAACTTGCTACACACAGATGCAGTGACTATTATGCTTCCACAATATTCAAAGAGCGCATAATAATTGACAACAAAAATGGTGAAACCCACATTTCTAAACTTACTGATGAATCTTCAATCTCCTCAGGATGCATTACTGGTACCCTGCCCATTCCTAGAGGGATACCAGCTGCTAAAGCTTTATATGCAATGTCTGGCTTTATTTGATTTATAATGTCCCGGATTTGTTGGGGTGTCTGCTGCCTCCCGGGTGGGTTGTCATCCAATATTGGCTGTTTTGCTTGACCTGGATTGGGTATCCTTGTACCTTTATGTTGACCTTGACCTTTCAGGCCTGGTAACTTTTGTGGGGTAAGTTTCATTTCAAATTTATTTTGAAGATTATTTTCGGGAACCTTTATGTCCTATAATAAAGAAAAAAACATTGAATTTTACAACGAGCAACTCTTTCTTTCCCCAAAATGTTGTCCGAGTCATACATTTTGTAGTTCAAGATAACAACATAGGCAATCCAGGTAAACTTAACCCTTTGCCTCATATAGACGCTTTCTGACGCCTCTGCAGCAGACGGCTTTTTGAAAACATAGTGACAAAAGAAGAAATTGCACAAAACGTGCAATTTCTCCTTTTGCCACAATGTTTTCCGCTTTTTGTCATAGGTTATCCATTCAATTATGAAGATTTTCTATTTTTTGACAAAATACGTTCAAAGTCGTCTGCTGCAGAATTGTCGTATGAGGGAAAGTGTTAAAAATGTAACATCTGCACAATTAAAAACGAGTCTTTGATATAACACTCTAACCCTCCATTTCCCACTTACAAACTCTTCTACAGCAAAAGGCCTTTCAATAATTATACTTTCACCGAGATTTTCCATCATTTTGACTGGATGATTTCAAAGTTGTCTGCTGAAGATTTGGTGTATGTGGGAAAAGGGTTGACCCTTTTCCTCATGTAGACACTTTCTGACGCCTCTGCAGCAGACGACTTTTGAAAACTCTGTGACAAAAGAAGAAATTGCTCAAAACTAGCTATTTCTCCTTTTGCCACAATGTTTTCCACTTTTAGTCATAGGTTATCCATTCAATTATTGAGATTTTCTATTCTTTGACAAAATATGTTCAAAGTCATCTGCTGCAGAATTGTCGTATGAGGGATAGGGTTTAACACATTAACCTGATCATTACAACATACATGGGAAATGTATCACATGACAATGCTTGTATCCGATGTAATATACCAATTACGTATTTCTTTATATATGACACATGTAATATAACTTGACCGAATCACTATTTGTGTATTCATCCACGAATGTTAACAAATTGGCTGAGAATGTGTACCCGGTAACATAAACATCACGATAGATGGACAAGGAAACGGGACCATTATCGGTCATCAAAATATCTTTGTGTGTGATAAGTTAACATTCTATTTAAGTATTACATGTTGGGACTATTTTCTGACAGCGACAAACCAATTTTCTTTTTGTGTTTTGTCATGTGATAAAAAGAATCTGACACTCGTTGTCATTTCACAAAGTTTTATTAAACTCGTCCAAATAATTTGTTATTAAACTCGCCAAAGGCTCGCTTAATAACAAATTTCTTGTACTCGTTTAATAAAACTTTATTTAAAATGACAACTCATGTCAGATCCTATATATATCATACTGATTCCACAAAGCCACATTTAGTCAAATTGTTACCTGTTTGGGTGTTCTTTGCTTGGGTTTCTCAGGTTTTTCAGGAGTTGGGTTACCTTGGGCTTGAGCATACGGGGTTTGGATTGGGTTAAAACCTCCCACAATAATTTCATGATCTGCAACATTCAAAATATGAAACACACCTTGTTTAACCCTTTTCCATAGACAGACACTTTTTAAACCCTTTCCCTCATAAAGAAGCTTTCTGACACCTCTGCAGCAGACAGCTTTTTGAAAATATAGTGACGATAAGAAGAAATTGCTCAAAAGATTGTGCCAAAAAGAGAACTTGCTGAGAATGCTCATCAATTCGAAAGAAATCTGCTGCAGATGCTTAACCCTTTCCCTTATATGACAATTCTGCAGAAGATGACTTGGAACATATTTTGTCAAAAAATAGAAAATCTCTATAATTGAATGGATAACCTATGACTAAAAGTTGAAAACAATGTGGCAAAAGGAGAAATTGCTCATTTTGAGCAATTTCTTCTTTTGTCACTATGTTTTCAAACAAGAGGCCCATGAGGGCCTATGCTCTACTGGTATTATTCTTTGCTCATTTTCAATCCAGAGCATGTATGTATGGTGAAGATCGGATAGTAAATGGAGGCTCTTTTGTGTTCACAAGCTGTATTAAAGCAATTTTTACAATTTCAAGGGCCATAATCCAGTCTTGCCGGATCTGGCTGGTTTTCAAAAGGAACCAAGCTCTCATCAATATTTAACTACTATCTAAGTTTGGTGAAGATCAGATAGTAAATAGAGCCTCTATTGTGTTCACATGCTCAATTATAGCAATTTGAACAATTTCAAGGGCCATAATCCAGTCTTGCATGGGCGGATCTGGCTGGTTTACGAAAGGAACCGAGCTCTCATGGATATCTAACTACTGTATAAGTTTGGTTGAGATACAATCAAAAGTGAAGACTGTATCGTGTTAACAAGCTCTTTTATAGCAATTTTGACCATTTCAAGGGCCATAATCCAGTCATGCATGAGCGGATCTGGCTGGTTTTCGAAAGGAACCGAGCTCTCATAGATATCTAAATACTGTATAAGTTTGGTTGAGATACAATCAAAAGTGAAGACTGTATCGTGTTAACAAGCTCTTTTATAGCAATTTTGACCATTTCAAGGGCTATAATCCAGTCATGCATGGGCGGATCTGGCTGGTTTTCGAAAGGAACCGAGCTCTCATGGATATCTAACTACTGTATAAGTTTGGTTGAGATACAATCAAAAGTGAAGACGGTATCGTGTTAACAAGAAATTGTTTACGGACGCACGGATGGACGGACGCATGCACGCACGCACGCACGACAGACAAATCGCCACGACATAAGCCCTTCTGGCCTTTGGCGAGTAGAGCTAAAAACTGTCTGCTACAGAGGTGTCAGAAAGCGTCTATATGAGGCAAAGGGTTAATTAATGCCGACTTGAAAGTCAAAAATATATTTTACGAACAAAAAGTGTGAGTACATTTTAAAATGCTTGTGTTTACGTACACAAAAGCTTGTTATTAATTTGGAAAGTGACCAGTTTTCAGATAAACCTGAATTCGGATACCAATTTAAGAATAGGCAAACAAATATTTGAATATATTCTAATAAGTAAAAGAAATATTCAAATATTATTTTTTGCATTCGTTCCCCAAAGGTTTTCGTGTAACATTGCTCATTTTATAAACATACCTGCAGCCTGCATATTCTGTTGTTGCAAGAAATCTTCTTTATTCAGTCCGACTGATTTGGCGGATACCAGGTAGAGGTAGACAGAATGTCCCTCTGTCTTGATCCTACAGTGACCCAGTGTCTCTGTGTCCAGGGGGATTCGCTGCCCTACAATCCATGTTTGAACCTCAATGGGGAACATGTGCTTCATCAACATCTAAAAAATATAGTTTGTACGGTTCTAAATTAGCAGTAGCAAGTAGAAAATTTGCTACTTACAATGGGAACTTGATACCTGCCCAAAAAGTCATTGTGAACAAAATTGGCCCAATTTTGTTTTCGCTCAATGTTTCTGTTCCTCTCAGACGGCTTTTGGAAAACATACTGACAAAAGAAGAAATTGCTCAAAACGAGCAATTTCTTCTTTTGACACAATGTTTTCCACTTTTCGTCATAGGTTATCCATTCAATTATAGAGATTTTCTATATTTTGACAAAATATGTTCCAAGTCGTCTGCTGCAGAATTGTCGTATGAGGGAAAGGGTTAACAATCTTTCAGTTATATCACGGCGTTTCCAGGATAAGTTACCAGTACTACTGGTCCATTTATCCTGACACCAGCGAGCAATTTATCTTTTTGGCACAATGTTTTCAATAGTCATCTGCTGCAGACGTGTTTTCGGGAAAAGGTTTATAAGGATAAACTCACCCTATTTTTCAGATCTCTAATGGTGTCTGACGATCTGACCTTCAGCATGATGTTTCCCCCTGATGATTCTTTGTCTTCTATATATACCTTCAAACTGTCAAAACAAAACACACTCTCTGACGCCTCTGCAGCAGACGGCTTTTTGAAAACATAGTGACAAAAGAAGAAATAGCTCAAAACGAGCAATTTCTCCTTTTGCCACAATGTTTTCCATTTTTTAGAGATTTTCTATTTTTTGACAAAATATGTTCAAAGTCGTCTGCTGCAGAATTGTCGTATGAGAGAAAGGGTTAAAGGTTGTGAACTCAAGATCATAGATAGATAGCATAGTCAAAGTTTTAAAACTGTTCAAAAGTTGTTTTGAAATATTAGAAGCATAATGCTGGAATAACATTAGAGTAATAATTTCACTTTCCAGTACAGTAAACATCTAAATATGCTTCATATTTACTAGGTAGACATACTCAGCAAGCCAAATTTTGTACATTTTCACGACATTCAATTTAATGTTTTTCAAAATTTACTGCCAAAATAGTGTTGAACTATTATTATTACTTACTTTGCTGTCACTTTAAGTAATATTTGCATAAGTTTTAACATTTCAAAATTTTGATTTCCATCTGGAATTCAGCACCTTTAAACCCTTCACACATACAGCAAATCTGCAGCAGTAACATTGAAAACATACCCGAAGAAATAATGAAATATTCTTTAAATGGAGTTGAAAACTTTCTGACAACTGGAGAAACTTCTCATCATGAGCATTTTCTACTTCCTTTAACCCTTTCCCTCACATAGACGCTTTCTGAAGCCTCTGCAGCAGACAGCTTTTTGAAAATATAGTGACAAAAGAAGAAATTGTTCAAAACGAGCAATTTCTTCTTTTGCCACAATGATTTCCACTTTTAGCCATTGGTTATCCATTCAATTATAGAGATTTTCCATTTTTTGACAAAATATGTTCAAAGTCATCTGCTGCAGAATTGTCGTATGTGGGAAAGGGTTAAAGTTTTCATCTTTATTAAATAATTACCGTATCCTTTCATTTACAGAAATATACCCTATTTCTGCCTAGATATTTTCAGTCATCTTTTGCAGATTTGTTGTATGTGGGAAAGAGTTAAACCTTTCCCACATACAGACACTTTCTGATGCCTCTGCAGGAGACGTCTTTTGAAACCAATTTGGCCAAAGAAGAAATAGCTCATAATGAGCAATTTCTACTTTTGCAATAAAGATTTCAACTTTATTCAATTTCATTTTCCAAAATTTTCCAAAATTTAGCCTTTATGTTTTCAAAGTCGTCTGCTGCAGATTTATTATATCCCCTTATCTTCTCCCCCCTTTCCAAGATATAAACGATGTTTGATGGCCTCTGCAGCAGAAAACATTTGAAAACACTGAGGAAAAAGGATTATTAATTAACCCTTTCCCTCATACAGACGTTTTCTGACGCCTCTGCAGAAGACGGCTTTTTGAAAACATAGTGACAAAAGAAAAATTTGCACAGAACGTGCAATTTCTCCTTTTGCCACAATGTTTTCCACTTTTTGTCATAGGTTATCCATTCAATTATAGAGATTTTTTCTATGTTTTGACAAAATACGTTCAAAATCGTCTGCTGCAGAATTGTCGTATGAGGGAAAGGGTTAATGAGCAATTTCTTCTTTTGTCACAATGTCTTCAAATCTATTCAATAATTTCACTTTTGCATATACATGTATATGCATTTTCGATAATTATGATTAAATGTTATCAAAGTTGTCTGCTGCAGGGTTCTATTATTTGGGAAAGGGTTGAATAATTATTTACCCATTCCCACATGCAGATGCTTTCTGACGCCTCTGCAGCAGACTACTTTTGAAAACAATACATGTGACAAAAGGAGAAATTGCTGGAAACTAGACATTTCTCCATTTTCCACAATGTTTTCAACTGTAAAATACAACAAATAAACTTTCATTTTAATATAGAGATTTGCTTGGATTATTTCATTAAGTCATCTGCTGCAGATTTAATGTATTTGGGAAAGGGTTCAAACTGTGAAAAGAATACTTCAAGCATGTTCCAAGATTGTGAAAACAACATATTGAGCTATACTCTGTAAAAAAACAACTTCATGGCAAGTGTGGATAAAGTTCTATTTGCGCATCCATCTAACCAACCCTTTCCCTCATACAACAATTCTGCAGCAGATGACTTTGAACATATTTTGTCAAAAAATCAATAAAAAAATCTCTATAATTGAATGCTTTAATTCTGACGCCTCTGCAGCAGACAGCTTTTTGAAAACATGGCGAGCAATTTCTCCTTTTGCCACAATGTTTTTCACTCTTTGTTATAGGTTATCCATTAAATTATGGAGATTTTCTATTTTTTGACAAAATACGTTCAAAGTCGTCTGCTGCAGAATTGCTGCAAAATTGCTGTATGAGGGAATTTGTGCAATTTCTTCTTTTGTCACTATGTTTTGAAAAAGCTGTCTGCTGCAGAGGCATCAGAAAGCGTCTATATGAGGGAAAGGGTTAACATGCTTAAGAATGCAGTGTCATCATGCTACTTGATCAATACTGATTTATCCCTTTTACCTCCTTTCGCCACATTTTGATACATCTGCAGAAGACGACTTTATGAAAACATTTTGGCAAAAGAAGAAATTGCTCAAAATATGCAATTTCTCCTTTCGCCACAATATTTCCAATTTGTTTAACCCTTTCCCTCATATAGACCCTTTTTGATGCCTCTGCAGCAGAAGGCTTTTTGAAAACATGGCGTCAAAAGAAGAAATTGCTCAAAACAAGCAATTTCTCCTTTTGTCGCCATGTTTTCAACTCTATTTAATTATTGTACTTTCATTTAATGGGAGTTTTCCAAAAAATGTCGAGTATGTTTTCAAAGAAATTTTCTATTTTTTGATAAAATATGTTCAAAGTAGTCTGCTGCAGATTTGTTGTATGTGGGAAGGGGTTAATTGGTAATACTTTCATTTATAGACACATTCCAAATATCAGCCAAGTCAATTTCAAAGTCGTCTGCTCCAATTTTGCAGAATGTAGGAAAGGGTCATACCTAAATTCTTTCTCCACCTCATCCCCTGCTTTCAGACCAACATCCAACTTGACCCACACGTTGTCATCCGCTGCCAGCTTCACAGCATAATCTCTAGCACGAGCCGTATCCTTGTCATTAATGGCTGCTGCTAACAGCTCTCCAATACTCTTAGCATTTCTAAGCTTCGGGTTTTCCACATTATCACTTGCCATTGTCTCTTTAGTATCTGCACCCATTGGCATATAGACCGTTTCTGAGCGAAGGTCTTCCGATAGTAATCTCGGGTTTGTTTCGCTGATAAATATCTTTGTGCCAGTCACACTACCCTCTTCCCTTATCGATTTAGGATCATAATGTGTATAGTCAAGGTCATTGCTGTAAGTTTGGATAGATAATAAAACGGACTCTAAAGTTTGGGGTAACTCGTCCGGATTGATATACAAGCTATCACATGTGGCACTTATCTCTTTCAACAAATTAGACACCTGTTTACTCTGCGGCGAAGATTCCTGTCTTTTAAGTTCCTCACTGAAATTTTTCAGCACTTGTACAGTTTTTTTAAACTCAGTTTCATACGGAGCCGGATCAAACGGTGGTTCCATAAAAGTTTCATTGTTGTTTTGATTGTTCTCCTCACCGGACTGATCGCTGTTGCTATTGCATACACTGTCCTCCAATAGTGTACTGCTCCCTTTCGGAGTCAAGTCTCTTTCCAAGGTAAAGCGTTCTTGATTTTTGGGACTCTGAGCTTTGGCTTTCTCGTCTTGGACCGCAACCAGCATGTATGCTGAAAACAGGAGATGATCAGAATATGTTTAATCCTATCCTACTTACAGACACATATTATGTTGACGCAATGTTTTCAACTCTATTCAATAGTTATACATTAATTTATAGACACTCTTCAGGTCATTTTTTAACAAAGTTCACACACTATGTTGCTTACATCTTAATAGTATATAGTACATGAAGACTTCAATACTTTTAAGATAGACACAACATAGTGTGTGATCTTTGTTAACCCTTTCCCTCATATAGACGCTTTCTGACGCCTCTACAGCAGACAGCTTTTTAAAAACGTAGTGACAAACGAAGAAATTGCTCGAGACAAACTATTTCTCCTTTTGTCACAATGTTTTTCACTTTTAGTCATAGGTTATCCATTCAATTAAAGAGATTTTCTATTTTTTAACAAAATATGCTCAAAGTCGTCTGCTGCAGAAATGTTGTATGAGGGAAAGGGTTAAATGTAACCTGAAGAGAGCCAAAATATTGAATTATATAGTGCTTTTATTTTGATCTTCATACAAAATAGAACTTTTTAACATATTCATTAATAGAGATTTTCCATATTTTTGCCTAGATGTTTTCAAAGTCGTCTGCTGCAGAATTGTTGCATGTGGAAAAGGGTTAAACTTTCCAGATTATTTTATATTGGATGCTTCTAACGCAAACAACTGTTTAAATATCTTATCAGATAAATGTCTCATTATTTGCGCCCTTTTCCACATAACCAAAATATCTAAACAAAAATATGACAAGATGGCCCTATATCGCTCACCTGATTTAATAGAACTTCAATAGTTTTCAAAGTTTTTACTCTTTTTAGGCCAATACTTTTGGACAAGAAGATTTTTAAAGTTTTAACAATGCACATATAAGGAAAAAAAGCTCCGCCCCCTGGTGGCCATGTTTTTCAGCGGATCAAAAATATTTGAACATTCTTGGTAAAGGGTGCCCCAAGGAACATTTGTGCAAAATTATTCTTAAATCGGGCCAGTACTTTTGGACAAGAAGATTTTTGAAGTTTTAACAATGCACATATAAGGAAAATAAACTCCGCCCCCTGGCGGCCATGTTTTTCAACGGATCATAAATATTTGTACAATCTTGGTAAAGGGTGCCCCAAGGAACATTTGTGCAAAATAATTTTTAAATCGGGCCAGTACTTTTGGACAAGAAGATTTTTAAAGTTTTAACAATGCACATATAAGGAAAACTAGCTCCGCCCCCTGGCGGCCATGTTTTTCAACGGATTGGAAATATTTGAACAATCTTGGTAAAGAGTGTCCCAAGGAACATTTTGTGCAAAATAATTTTTAAATCGGCCCAGTACTTTTGGACAAGAAGATTTTTAAAGTTTTAACAATGCATATATAAGGAAAATAAGCTCCGCCCCCTGGCGGCCATGTTTTTCAACGGATCGGAAATATTTGAACAATCTTGGTAGAGGGTACCCCAAGGAACATTTGTGCAAAATAATTCTTAAATCGGGCCTGTACTTTTGGACAAGAAGATTTTTTAAGATTTGGCAATTTTCCCCTTTTCTGATGCCGCAGCAACCCAAGTTCTACTTGGAATTAATTTCTTTGAGCAACTTTGAAAGAGGACCACCTAAGGACCATTCCTGTGAAGTTATTTTGAAATCTGTCCATTGGTTTAGTAGGAGAAGTCATTTGTAGGAAATTGTTAACAGACAACGACGCCGGACGCTGGACGGTGAGTGATCACAAAAGCTCACCTTGCACTTCGTGCTTAGGTGAGCTAAAAAGTATAAGTATTGAATATGGTTTGAAATAGTGTGGCAGAAAGGGAAAATTGATCATTAGCCATTATGATTTCAAAAGTCATCTGTTGCAGATGTGTCAAAATGGTTTTACTTTTGGGAAAGGGTTAAATATTGTACAAAATGAAAATCAGAGTTCAGTAAAAAATACCAAAGATATGCTGAGTATCATTTCCTGTTTGCAAGTGTACGGTTAATACTCTCACTGAAAACTTTTATGTTATGATAACATCAGTCGAAATTTGCCGGACTTTTTAGATATATGACATTTAGCCAACAACCTAACTCTATATTAACAGATAAAAAAGTTATAAATAAAGAAATCTGCAATATATACATACAAGATAGTTATTAAATATTTAACGTTCATAATTCGTTCTTATTAACCTGCTTGAAATGGGGTTTTTTTTTTATTTCACAGACTGGATAACTGTAAAGCCTTCATGTTGGTCTTGGAAGGGGATCAATCGAGATCTGTGTGAATCTAGTAGAACATGTGAACTTTTGAATTAACAAGAGGGCCATGATGGCCCTGGATCACTCACCTTAATTATACAATGTACTGCAATGCAAAACACATCAAGACAATTATTCTGAATGTAACCTCCACAGTGTTAACAATATTTTCCTTCATTTGGCCTAGTGATCTATATTTTTTTACCTGATATGACCCATATTCCAACATGTACTAGATATCATCAAGACAACATTCTGACAAAATTTCAACTTGCTCAAAGTAAAAATCCGGCCTCCGGAGTTTGAACAATATTTTCCTTTATTGACCTAGTTTCTGATCCAATTTGACCCATATTCGAACTTGACCTAGATATAATTCAGACAAACATTCTGACCAAAGTTCAAGCTAATGAAGCCAAAAATGCGGCATCCAAAGTGTTCACAAGATTTTCCTTAAATTTAATCTAGTGACCTAGTTTTTGACCCAGCATGTCCCATATTCGAATTTGGCCTACATATCATCAAGAAAAACATTCTGATAAAGTTTCATCATGCTGAAATTAAAAATGCAGTATCCAGAGTGTTAACAAGATTACCCTTCAATTTGGCCTAGTGACCTAGTTTTTAACCCAGCATGACCTATATATGCGAACTTGGCCTAGATATCATTTAGACAAACATTCTGACCAAATTCAAGCTGCTGAAGCAAAAAATGCGGCATCCAAAGTGTTAACAAGATTTTCCTTCAATTTGGCCTAAGTGAACTAGTTTCAGATCAAATATGACCCATATTTCAACTTGACCTATATATCTTTAAGACAAACATTCTGACAAAATTTCATTTCAAAAATGCGGCATCCAAAGAGTTAACAAGATTTTCCTTCAATTTGGCCTAGTGACCTAGTTTTTGACCTTGCATGACCCATATTCGAACTTGGCCTAGATATCATTCAGCTCAACATTCTGAACAAATGTTAAGCCGCTGAAGCAAAACATGCTGCTTCTACAGAGTTAACAAGATTTTCCCTCAATTTGGCCTAGTGACCTAGTTTCTGACCCAATATAACCCATATTTGAACTTGACCTAGATATCAGTCGAAATTTGCCAGACTTTTTAGATATATGACATTTAGCCAACAACCTAACTCTATATTAACAGATAAAAGAGTTATAAATAAAGAAATCTGCAATATACATACAAGATAGTTATTAAATATTTGAAAAGATCTAAAATAGTTCATTCAATGTAATCAGTGTTTCTAAATCTTTTTATATACATTACATATCATTTATTAACAATAATTTTAAGTACTTATAATGATAAATGTAAGCATTTGTATGGCTGGCTCAATATCTACAATTATTGCTTACAAATCTGAAACAGTTGTATTAATCTAATGTATATATAAAATATATATATATGTAGCATGAGTCAATGAAATAAAATATAAAAATACTACTCACAATACTACAACTACTTCTACAACTACTACTACTACTACTATGTCTACAACTACTTCTACTACTACACTACTACTACTACTACTACAACTACTACTAACTACTACTACTACTACTACCACTACCACTACCACTAGTGTCTACTACTACCACTACTACTACTACTACTACAACTACTTCTACTACTACTACTAATACTACTACTACTAATACTACTACATAAAATATACACCAAACCCACAGCTAAAATTTCTTACTTTTCTGACTTGCTATGGGGAACTCCACATATCGTAAAATATTATTCAAACGTGCTTGAAACTCCTTGTAGTTATAGCTACTCTGCTCAAACTTTAACACGAATGTCCTCCATTTGTTTCCATTCTTCTGACGACATTCATGCCAGATGTCATCCCGGACCATGTAAATCAGGTCACCTTTTCCGTGCTTGTTCAGAGTTATATTTAAACTTATCTGAAATGATAAAACAAAAATTATAACAGTCTATCTCATATGATGTTTTACCATTTCCCACATGGCTTTCTGACACCTCTACAGCAGACAACTTTTGTAAACAATGCAGAAAAAGGAAAACTTGCTCATTATAGTGATCACTTTCTCCATCTGTTACTAGTCTTGAACTCTATTAAATAGTTATACATTCATTAATAGAGATTTTCTATATTTTAACCATATGTTTTCAAAGTCGTCTTATGCGAAATTGTTGTATGTGCGAAAGGGTTTCGTGTCCTCTGATTTGAAAAACCTATGAGTAGATCGAATTATATAAAATCCATATAAAGTGAAAGCCTTTTGGTATAAAGACAAATTGTTAAATCCTGATTGATTGCTCCTTTGTCCACAATGTTTTCTGCTCTGGCTTTCCGCTAATGTTGCAACAAATGTTCACTTTTTTTTTTATTCTTCTTTTTGAAAAATGTTTTCAATTCAGAAGTCTTCTATCAGCTTATCAGGGAAAGGATTAACCCTTTTCCACATACAACACATCTATATCAGATGACTTTAATAACATTAAGTCAAAAACTATGAAAACTCTCTATAAATGAATTAAGGAACAATTATTGAATAAAGTTGAAAACAATGTGGCAAAAGAAGAAATTGCTCATGCTGAGCTATTTCTCCTTATACCACGATGTTTTCGAAAGTTGTCTGCTGCAGCGGCATCAGAAAGCTGCTATGTATTGGGAAAGGGTTATCGGTAATGATCGGTAAGAGTCTGACCATGTGAAAAGGTACACATTGGCATTTCAATAAAGCAGAGCTCTAGATAAGGGGCGTTTTGCATGCTTTAAAATCCTTATTTGACCGTATAACCCTATGTTGTGGGTACTCAAAAGAATCGTCTCATTGAGACGATTCTGTTGAGTATCCACAACATAGGGTTTGGTTGGATGATAAGAGAGATATTATGGGGAAAAGAGCTATATATGCCTCCTTATCCAGACCTCTGGTGAAGTGTACCAGAGTAGGTTCAGATCACACTGTTTATCCTACTCAAGTCTTATCAGAATCTACACACAAGTTGACAGAAACTTCAAGCGAGCCTTCATGAGTAAATGATATTTGAGCAGTGCGGATCTAGATCATACTGCGGATGCATGCGCTGATCTGAATCCTCACTGTTTAACAAGTGCCAGCGGTATGTACATTTTCCTATGTACATGATTATTTTGTAATAAGCTAATCTCCATGGCATACCAGTGTATTAACCTCCACCCTTTCCCAAATACAGCAAATCTGCAGAAGACGACTTTGATATTTGTTTTATTGGTATTTTACGCCGCTTTCAACATTATTTCAGTTATATCACGGCGACAGTTCACTTATTCATGATCCCTGGGTAAACAAACCAGTACTAGGCTAGGAAATGTGCCTTGCCCAAGAGCACACCACCATGACTGGGGGATCAAACCCTTGACACCCGGTTTCAAATCCCCGACGTTAACCACTCAACCAAAGCGGGTTCCCATTAGACGACTTTGAAACAATCATTATGGAAGGAAAAAAATCTTTAAATGAAAGTTTAAATATTTAATAGTTAAAAATATTGTGGCAGAAGGAGAAATTGCTCGTTTTGAGCAATTTCTTCTTTTACCACTATGTTTTCAAAAGGTTGCCTGCTGCAGGCGTCAGAAAGCACCTATATGAGGAAAAGGTTTAAAAGGGGTGGGTTACATATAACCCTTTCGCACATACAAAAAATCTGCAGTAGAAGACTTTGAAAACCTCATTATTAAAATATTTATGCAAAATCTCTATAAATGACAACGTAATAATAATGTGCAATTTCTTCTTTTATCACAATTTTTTTTAAAAGTTATCTGCTGCAGATGTGTCAGAATGCATCTGTTAGTGAGAAGTGTTAAACATATCCCACATACAGACACTTTCTGACACCTATGAAACAGTCGACTTTTAACCCTTTCCCTCATATAGACGCTTTCTGACGACTCTGCAGCAGACAGCTTTTTGAAAACATAGTGACAAAACGTGCAATTTCTCCTTTTGCCACAATGTTTTCCACTTTTCGTCATAGGTTATCCATTCAATTATGGAGATTTTCTATGTTTTGACAAAATACGTTCAAAGTCGTCTGCTGCAGAATTGTCGTATGAGGGAAAGGGTTAAAGTCATTGAGGCATAAATGACGATCATTTTCAACTTTTACCACAACGATTTCAACCCGATTTACATCATTCTTTTATTTATAGAGATTTCTACTGTTTTTTCCCAGTTGATTTCAAAGTGATCTACTGCAGATTAGTTGTATGTGGGAAAGGGTTAAGAATAGGAAATAGTAGCAAGGCTTAAGAAGTGACATATTTCATGTTCTAAGAGCTTTATTTGGCCTTCAAAACCTATGTTACTCAAAAGAATCACGCCATTGAGCAATTTCTCCTTTGGCAACAATGTTTTCAACTCTATTCAATGAATGAATGAATGTATATTGTTTTATGGCGCATCGACAGCTAAGGTCATTTAGTGCGCAATTAATTTTAATTATTCATGATCTCTGGGTAAACAAACCAGTACTAGGCTAGAAAATGTGCCTTGCCCAAGGGCACTCCACCATGACCGTAGTGCCACGACTGGGGATCGAACCTGGGACACCCGGTTTCGAAATCCCCGATGCTAACCACTCGACCACAGCAGATTCCTCAACTCTATTCAATAATTATATTTTAACCAATAGAGATTTGACATAACTTTACCTAGAAGTCATTTGCTCATGTGCTGCAGATTTTTTTTATTTCTGAAAGGGTTAATGCATGATCATTTCAGAGCCAAATAGGTTTCTTTAGTGTTATAGAAATATAGAATATGTGAACAAAAGCGAGATCTATAAGTTAATTAAGTCTTTCCCACTTGTATACGTGTTCATATTTGGACACATCTGCAGCAGACGACTTTTGAAAACATCGTGACAAAAGGCGAAAGTGCTCATGATGCGCAATTTCGCCTTTTGCCACAATGCTTTCAACCCGAACTAAACATTAACATTTTTAAAATTCTTTTTCAAGATCGTCTGCTGCAGAATTATTGTATGTCATGTGGGAAAGCCGCAGAGGTCCAGATAAAGAGGGGTTTACAGCTCTTTTCCCCACAATACCTCTTTTATTATCCAACCAAACCCTATGTAGTGGGTACTCAAAAGAATCGTCTTGTTGAGACGATTCATTTGAGTACCCACAACATAGGATTAGCAGATAAAAAAAGGATTTTAGAACAAGCTCCTTATCTAGAGCTCTGGAAAGGGTTAATATATTATGTGATATATATATGCACAATAAGTTAAACAAGGTAGGAGAGCTCCAGATAAGGTGTGTATCTAAAATTTTAAAAATCCATATTTGACACTCAAACCAAACCCTATATAAGTAGTGAAATGAGTCTTAAGAGTACCCAAGACATAGGGCCTGCATGATCTGGTTGCGCCATAAGAAAGATAATGCTGGTAAAAGACCAGTTCACTCAGCCTTATCTGGGCCTCTACTAGGAAGTTATCATTACAAAAACACTGAAATAACAATTTGGCACGTACATGTACATGTATTTATCTGAACATATATTTAAATTACACACTTTGAGTTTTATCAGAAGTATAGAATGCATTTGCCTTGGTTAACTCATTACTTCACCCAGACGCCATTTGACGCCTGCGGTTGCAGACGACTTTTGAAAACATTGCAATAAAAGGTGGAATTGCTCAAAACGAGCAATTTTACCTTTTATTGCAATATTTGTTCAACTCTTATTCAATATAAATCTCATTTTTCAAGATTGGTGAAATTGTTCGGCTGATGATTGTAAAGCAGATGACCTATAAAAAGGTCATGTGAAGTAATGGGTTAAAGTATTGCATTCAACTGACATTCCTCTTATTTTGAAGAATTCTATTTGTTTTTGTTTGCTTTGATTTATTTTTTTCAAATTACGCTTTATTTTTTTTTCTAGAATTTCAACTTTTCTCATCAGCAAATTTCAAACTGGAAGACTTTAATATACTTGTATATAATATCATCCCTTTACCACAGTCATGCAGACACATTTTCAGGATTCTGCAGCAGACGACATTTTTAAACATTGTGGCCTCAGGTTGGTTGGTTGATTGGGGTTTAACGCCTTTTTAACAATTTCTCAGTTATATCACGGCAGCCAGTTCACCTACTCCTACATTTCCTGGTTTTCTCACACCAGTACTCCACACAACAATCTTCCCAAGCAACTGGCTGCTTTTCCATATAGGCTTACCCCATTGGTGGAAGACGAATGATGCATGTAGCATTGACTTTTGCCGGGATTCGAACTCACAACCCCTGGATTGACAGCCTACGTTGCTACCGACTGAGCTACCGGGGCTCTGGAGAAATTGCTAATGTGCATTTTCTCCTTTTGACACAATGGTTAGAACACTATTCAAAAGTTATAATTTCATTTTTTTAAGAGATATTGCGAATATTTTTAGAACACTATTCAAAAGTTAAAATTTCAATTTTTTCAGAGATATTGTGCATTTTTTATCTTTTCAAAGACATCTGTGGCAAATATTTTGTCGGTTGGTAAGTATTTTAACAGGAAATTGGATACTGTTATCAGTAACTGCACTAACTGGTGTGTCAGACAGCAAAACAAGACCTCGAGCTAAGGGTGTCACGCCCATCTTGGAAAGTGGCATAAAAAATGGTATAAAAAATGGTATCAATATGAAGAAAAAATGTCAAAATATGATGAAAATTGTGGCCTTTACAGTGTTTATAAAGTTACTATAACATTTGACGAAGTTACCTAGTTTTTGACCCCATTGATCAAGTTTCGAACTTGATTGATTCTTGATGGGGACAAAAGTTCTGATGATTTGTCAAAAAGATTGGATGAAAAATGTGGCTGCTAAGTGTTCAGAAAAATATTCTTAAATTTGACATAGTGACCTAGTTTATGACCCAAATGACTCAGTTTAGAACTAGACTGAGATTGATGGAGACAAAAGTTCTGATGATTTGTCATAAAGATTGGAAGATAAATGTGGCCTCTAGAGTGTTAAAAATATGACCTAGCTAAGTACTTGCAACTTGAGATTTGATGGAGCAAAAAGTTATGATGAATTTAACCTTATCTAAAACTCATGATTAAATGCTTCAAGTATTTTACTCTAAAATTCAGTTTAAATCTTTATATTTTGATAAACATAACAACAAATATCATTATTTCCAGAAAAATATTAACACACACCTCCACATCCTGGCCCGTATCCTGTAGCGTAAGCGGGAAATTAGTTTCAACGAAGGGGAGCTCACACAGGTGCAACGTGCAGTGTTTACTGCATAAGAAATGCTCAACGTCCCCGGACATATAGATGTCCTTCACTGCTCCGGTATCGTCATACGTTATGGAAGGTTCCGGAATGTAGAGTTCACAGTTACAATGCATCATAGAGTGGTCCTTAATAAAGTCGTCGACAAACAGAGACTGACGCTTCTTATTCAATTTTTTCTTCCTTTTCCTAAACATTGTTATATTCAATGAGTCTTAATTATCACCTTAGATATTGTTATTTCCATTTAAACATGGAATAGAACTACATAGGGATAGTCACTTATGTCACATCAGGCTGATCACTGCTTATATTATATCAAACATTGTTACGGTCAATAAATTGCCTAAGATATCATTATTTCCATTACTTAACCCTTTCCCACATGAGGAGACGCTTTCTGATGCCTCAACAGCAGACGACTTTTGAAATCATTGTCGAAAAAAGGATAAACTGCTCAAAATGAGCTATATTTTCCCTATTTGCCACAATGATTTCAACTCTTTTAAATAATCATACTATCAGTTATGAGTTATAGTTTTTCTATATTTTGAACTTGATAATTTCTAAGTCGTCTGCTGCAGATTTATTGTATGTGGGAAAGGGTTAAAACATAAAATAGCACAACATAGGGATAAAGTCACTTATATGTCACATCAGATTTATTATTTACAGATTACTCCCTTAATATTATATCCTATACTTCTTCTGAGTAATGCAGATAAAATCTTGATTTATGTTCCTACTTCTAATCTTGCTTTACCGATTTATTTTTTTGCGGTATTCTCTGTATCTATTAACAAATAAACACTTTCCCACATACAACAAATCTACTTCAGACGACTATGAAGACATTTAGACAAAAAAAATGGAAAATCTTTAAAAAAACAAAGAGTGCCAAATGTCACAAAATATGCCCATCCTATTTTTTGAGACCACGTATAGTGATAATTGGTTGTATGTCAGGCAAATTTAGAGAGCGGACACTGTTGATATAGTTTTGGCCATTTCATGGGATATAAGTGTGGAGTGACTAAGATAACGTGGTTAGTTATCAAACCTGACCAAGTGATGATTTTATTAAAGCTTCAAAATTTATTGATGGAATAAGACCAATTAAAGGTAATTTCTATAATTAAAGGGCAATTAATCTCGCTGAATGCAGCGATATGGCTGGTAATCCAACTTGTCCAAGACATTTTGCCAATACACATGCTGACTAAATTTGGTGGTGACAGGACAAAGGCTTTTAAAGTAATTGATTGGACGTGACCGATTTTAGGTAATTTCTGTCATTAAAGGGAAATAACTCTATAGAGTGACCAGAGCAATATGGCTGGTTGTAAAACTTGTTCAAGATACTATGTCCATACACGTTCTGACTAAATTTGGTGATGATTGAATAAAGGCTTCTTCAGTTATTGGGCTGACAAGACCAATTTTAGGTAACTTCTATAATTAAAGGGCGATAACTGTCGATTGACTACAGTGATATGGCTATAGTTATCGAACTTGTTCAAGATATTATGCCAATACACATTCTGACCAAATTTGGTGATGATTGGACAAAGACTTCTTAAGTTATTGGGCTGACAAGACCAATTTTAGGTAAATTCTATAATTAAAGGGCATTTACTCTCGATTGACTAAAGCGATATGGCTAGTTATCGAACTTGTCCAAGATATTATGCTAATACACATTCTGACTAAATCTGGTGATAGGACAAAGGCTTCTAA
The DNA here is from genome assembly GCA_031761405.1 of Serripes groenlandicus. Taxonomy (NCBI): domain Eukaryota; kingdom Metazoa; phylum Mollusca; class Bivalvia; order Cardiida; family Cardiidae; genus Serripes; species Serripes groenlandicus. Next base: position 26,146,657 of record JASEVX010000010.1, read on the forward strand.
AGTTATTAAGCTGAAAAGACCAATTTTAGGTAAATTCTATAATTAAAGGGTGATTACTCTTGATTGACTAAAGCGATATGGCTAATTATCGAATTTGTTAAAGATATTATGCAAATACACATTCTGAACAAATTTGGTAATGATAGGACAAAGGCTACTAAAGCTATTTAGCTTACAAGACCAATTTTAGGTAATTTCTATAATTAAAGGGCGATAACTCTTTATTGACTTAAGCGATATGGCTAATTATTTGTCCAAGATATTATATCAATTCACATTCTGATAAAATTTGGTAATGATTGAACAAAGGCTTCTAAAGTTATTTAGCTGACAAGACCAATTTTAGGTCATTTCTATTATTAAAGGGTGATTTCTCTTGACTGACTATAGCGATATGGGTAGTTATCGAACTTGTCCAAGATATTATGCCAATACACATTCTGACCAAATTTGGTGATGATGGGACAAAGGCTTCTAAAGTTATTTAGCTGACAACATACTGGACGTCCCCCGCCCACAAGCCCACCACAGGTAAAACCAATTTACGATCCTTTTTTTAAAAACGGGCGTATAAAAAATGAAACTTTAATAAAGTTAAAAGTATTATGGCAAAAAAAGAAATTGAGCAATTTTTCCATTTGCCACAATAGTATCAAAGCTTGTCTTCCGCAGATGCGCCAAAATGTGTCGTCTATAAGTGGGAAAGGATAGTGCATAAGATTGATTGATTGATTGGAGTTTAACGCCGTTTTTAACAATTTCTCAGTTATATCACGGCGGCCTGTGAGTTCATCTACTCATGCATTTCCTGGTTTGCTCACACCAGTACTCAACACAACAATCTTCCCAAGCAACTGGCAGCTTTTCCACATAGACTTAGCCCATTGGTGGAAGACAAATGACGTATGTCGCATTGACTTTTGTCAATCCTCGGAAAGAAAGTTGGCCGAGCCGGAATTCAAACTCACAACCCCTGGATTGACAGCCCACGTCGCTACAGACTGAGCTACCGGGGCTCGGCGATAGTGCATAAGAACTCATTTTACAATATTTTTCTATGTATTTTCTATTTTGTTATGTATTTATCAATTATTGTGCAATGTTCAATTGTAATTTTCATAGGCGATTATGAACAGAACATGTCAATCTTCGTAAGCAACAAATTACCATGGGAGCACTTAAACCCTTTCCCTCATACAACATTTCTGCAGCAGTGTTCTTAGTAAGTGTTTCATTTATTGTGTCAATTGTATTGTGATGCATCTTCAGAAAACATCCTTAAAACACCTTGTTTCATTTTGACACAATGTTTTCAACCTTCTTCAACAGATTATTGTTATTGTTTCATTTAGAGAGATTGCTTAACACTTTCCTACATATTGACGCTTTTCGATCTGTGGAAAAACAAGAGGCCCATGAGGGCCTATGCTCTACTGGTATGGTTCTTTGGTCATTTTCAATCCAGAGCATGTATGTATGGTGAAGATCGGATAGTAAATGGAGGCTCTTTTGTGTTCACAAGCTGTATTATAGCAATTTTTACAATTTCATGGACCATAATCCAGTCTTGCATGGGCGGATCTGGCTGATTTTCAAAAGGAACCAAGCTCTCATCAATATTTAACTACTATCTAAGTTTGGTGAAGATCAGATAGTAAATGGAGCCTCTATTGTGTTCACATGCTCAATTATAGCAATTTAGACAATTTCAAGGGCCATAATCCAGTCTTGCATGGGCGGATCTGGCTGGTTTACGAAAGGAACTGAGCTCTCATGGATATCTAACTACTGTATCAGTTTGGTTGAGATACAATCAAAAGTGAAGACTGTATCGTGTAAACAAGCTCTATTATAGCAATTTTGACCATTTCAAGGGCCATAATCCAGTCATGCATGGGCAGATCTGGCTGGTTTTCAAAAGGAACCGAGCTCTCATGGATATCTAACTACTGTATAAGTTTGGTTGAGATACAATCAAAAGTGAAGACTGTATCGTGTTAACAAGCTCTTTTATAGCAATTTTGACAATTTCAAGGGCCATAATCCAGTCATGCATGGGCGGATCTGGCTGGTTTTCGAAAGGAACCGAGCTCTCATGGATATCTAACTACTGTATAAGTTTGGTTGAGATACAATCAAAAAAGAAGACTGTATCGTGTTAACAAGCTCTTTTATAGCAATTTTGACCATTTCAAGGGCCATAATCCAGTCATGCATGGGCGGATCTGGCTGGTTTTCGAAAGGAACCGAGCTCTCATGGATATCTAACTACTGTATAAGTTTAGTTGAGATACAATCAAAAGTGAAGACTGTATCGTGTTAACAAGAAATTGTTTACGGACGCACGGACGACGGACAAATGGCGACGACATAAGCCCTTCTGGCCTTTGGCCAGTAGAGCTAAAAAGAGAGATTACTCGTTATGAGCAATTTCTCCTTTTTGCCACAATGTTTTCACATCTATTCAATTATCATAATATAATATAGATTTGTCTTACTCTTTCCAATATGTTTTCAAAGTCATCTGCTGCAAATTTGTTGTATGTGGGAAAGGGTTAAACTTAATTTAACCAATTAATTATAATCTTCAGATATTGTAGAAAACACTGTAAAACTAAATTCAGTTGATTTCTGTGGGGGGAGGGGGTTTCGGATTTTTCCCAAATAGTTAAAACCTATATATAGTAATTATCCGCTTTTTATGAGAAAAAAGGGTCAATAAGACAACCTATTAGCTAGCATATATTATGTATAACATAAAAAATTATAAGACATGCCAATAAAAAAAAAACTGATTCATTTATATTTTGTTTCCAGCGAAGATCTGGATCAACCTGCGCCTCTGCTCAGTCTCATCACAGTCTTCCCTATTTTCCATCTTAATGTACAAACATCCCTGTCATCTTTAACCCTTTCCCTCATATAGACGCTTTCTGATGCCTCTGCAGCAGACGCCTTTTTGAAAACATAGTGACAAAAGAAGAAATTGCACAAAACGTGCAATTTCTCCTTTTGCCACAATGTTTTCCACTTTTTGTCATAGGTTATCCATTCAATTATGGAGATTTTCTATTTTTTGACAAAATACTTTCAAAGTCGTCTGCTGCAGAATTGCCGTATGAGGGAAAGGGTTAATGTACAAACATCCCTGTCATATTTAAAGAATGGCTATGACTATATTTTGGCTTCATAAGTAGGTTGTGTGTTCGTAATTACCATTAGTTTTAAGACCTCTGATGATTGGTTTTTGCATGGTGCGGCTCATATAATAAGACTATAAGAAGTGAACCATTACAATATATCTGTCACTAGCTATATGTTACAGTCTTAACCCTTTCCCTCATACGACAATTCTGCAGCAGACGACTTTGAACATATTTTGTCAAAACATAGAAAATCTCCATAATTGAATGGATATATAACCTATGACTAAAAGTGGAAAACATTGTGGCAAAAGGAGAAATTGCACGTTTTGTGCAATTTCTTCTTTTGTCACTATGTTTTCAAAAAGCCGTCTGCTGCAGAGACTTCAGAAAGCGTTTATATGAGGGAAAGGGTTAACTAATGCCAAATTTATTTCTGGATGTAACAATTGTAACCTGAGAATTTCCCATATTTTTTATTTAATTCATGAGTCTTACGAAATAACAAAAATCTAGGACATTCAACAGTTATAATATTAAAAATGTTAAGTATGAAAGTTGATATAAGCCTTACGTCCATGGGCAAAGATACAAGCTGGCTTTTGGTGAACAGTAAAGATCCAGATCAGCCTGTGCAACTGTTCACAAATGAATTACACAAGTTTGTTAGTAGCTTCTATCAACTAGTGAAGTTCGATAAGACTGAGCATCAGTATGTATCAGGGGATCTGAATCAGTGTTTTCAACCCTATCAGAAATAACACACTTCATTTTTTGAGGATTTCCATAATTATTTTTGTGAATGATGTTTTTCGCAGTGACTTTTGTCACTTTTGAAGCAAATGTAATTACAAACTCTCCTACTTGTAGATGCCTTTTGCCACATTGTTTTCATCCCCATTCACTGATAAAATTTTCATTCACAGAGCTTTTTCGTATTTTGGTCCAGATGTTTTCAAAGTCGTCTGCTGAAAATTTGTAGTGTTCGGGAATGGGTTACCTATAGACACTGACAACTTTTAACCCCTTTGCAGCCGACAAGTTCTAAGACTGATCATGGATACATGTGGTACATGTATGTAACAGGTAAAAAAGTTAAGAATTTTATTCAACTCTGTCTCGTAAAATTCACAATTGATTGTCAAGATTTTTCGGGTATCTCTAATAGGTGCCAAAACAAATGGGAAGATTCACTAAAAATTAATATTGTGGTAAAAGGAGAAATTGCTCATTATAAGCAATTTCTCTGAAAGTGGGTAAGGGTTAAACCTAGCCAAATATTAATACATTATTATGAACTAAAGGTTTAAAGAAGAAGAAATAACAAGATTTATAGATACCATAATTATGTAATTGTATGTTATATTATATTCACTGCATGCTTTAATTAACCCTCTTCCTCATACAGACACTTTCTGACGCCTCTGCAGCAGACAGCTTTTTGAAAACAATGTGACAAAAGAAGAAATTGCTCAAAACAATTTCTCCTTTTGACACAATGTTTTCAACTTTTAGTCATAGATAATCCATTCAATTATAGAGATTTTCTATATTTTGACAAAATACGTTCCAGGTCGTCTGCTGCAGAATTGTCGTATGAGGGAAAGGGTTTAGATTCTGATTCATGTTCTCAGTTAATATTCATTATTTTTGCACTCTTATTCAGGTTATTGACAAAACAAACGTAAGTTTCAGGGCTAGGTAACAGATAAGTAGCTTTTTTGCTTAACCCTTTCCCTCAAAAAACAATTCTGCAGCAGACAACTTTGAACATATTTTGTCAAAATATAGAAAATCTCTTTAATTGAATGGATAACCTATGACTAAAAGTGGAAAACATTGTGACAAAAGGAGAAATTGCTCGTTTTTGAGCAATTTCTTCTTTTGTCACTATTTTTCAAAAAGGCGTCTGCTGCAGAGGCATCAGAAAGCGTCTATATGAGGGAAAGGGTTAACCTGTTTCCACATACAAAAGCTTTTTAGAAAACATCAGCAGTAAAATTTCTTTGCCAAAATATTTTGAACTCCATAAATTTATTTATTATTCTTAAAAATTCCCTCATGAATGTTTTCCATATTGTTGGATAGCTGTTTTCTAAGTTGTCATCTGCTACAGATTAGTTGTATGTTAAAGACGAATTATTAAGTTTTACTATATTTCAGCTTTAACAGCTTCAAAGGTACACATATATACAAATCTTCTTAATTGAACATTCACAAAATTCCTAAAAAATGTATTAAATTGCACAAATCCACTTCATAAATACATAGTATCACGTCAAACATGTATAACAAACAATGAAATCCAGTAGACAATTTTGAAACACTATTCATAATACATAGAGCTACTGTCATAGACAAGGGTCTCATTGTCAACAGTCAACCAATCAACTTTATGGGAAATTCCCAATGAATTAAATATTCTATAAATAGCAACATGTTTACTTTTGCGGAAATCCAGCCAAGTTATACTATTATCTTCCAAGCATTCAATATAATAGCAAATACACTAGTTTCGTTCTATTTATGTTTAGTTACATGTAAATCTTATCCTTCGCCTATATAATATGTAGAACTTGATACTGTAGATATCTTGATACCTGAGACATCTTTTGAAAGGAGAGGACCATGGCCTAGCTAGCCTATATCATTCAAGACTTTTAAAGTTTGCACTAAGTATCAAAATGGAAACTATTGAATTTGTGACCCTTTGGAATAATCAAGATGACTTAATAACAAAATTAATTGCCACAATTACTGTATTCAATTCTATTTGATAGTTATACTTTTATTCATAAAAAAATCGTTTAACCCTTTCCCACCTATAGACGCATTGTGACGCATCTGCAGAAGACGACTTTGTGACAATAAATAGGAGAAATTGCTCAAAACGAGCAGTTTCTCCTTTTGCCACAATGTTTTCAACTTTTTTCTGTAATTATACCTACAATTCTAGGGATTTTCCATCTTTTTTAGTAGACATTTTTGTCTGCTAAAGCTTTGCTGTACGTGGGAAAGGGTTAATTGGCAAAGTCGAACACTTAACCCTTTTCCACATACAACAAATCAGCAGCAGACGACCTCAAACACATCTAGGCAAAAATATGAAAATTCTATATACATGTACATGTATATTATGAAACTATAATTATTAAATAGGGTTAAAAACATTGAGGCAAAATGAGAAATTGCTCATTATGCCTCAATGTTTGAAAAAGTCCTCAGTTACAAGCGTCTACATGTGGGTAAGGGTTGAAATATTATATGGGTCATATTTAATACACCAATTAAATTCCTTCTTTGTTTCAATGTCAATCAACCAGTTTCAACCCCGTAATTGACACACTTTCTAAATGTTTCACAGGTAAAACAACCTATATCATTGAAAAAAGTTACCTCTTTAGCTTTAACCCTTTCCCTCATATAGACGCTTTCTGGTGCCTCTGCAGCAGACAACTTTTTGAAAACATAGTGACAAAAGAAGAAATTGCTCAAAACGATCAATTTCTCCTTTTGACACAATGTTTTCCACTTTTAGTCATAGGTTATCCATTCAATTATTGAGATTTTCCACTTATTGACAAAAAATGTTCAAAGTCGTCTGCTGCAGAATTTTCATATGAGGGAAAGGGGTTAAACTAAGCCAAAGAAAGTGGAGGGTCATGTATTATGCAAGAAATGATTCACAACCATCATTTTGGTTTTCACATACTCAACTTTCACTTTCATAAAGGTCATACTTAAAGGATGATCAAAGCATCAAATGTTTTAATGCATCCATATTAACCCTTTCCCACATACAACAAATCTGCAGCAGATGACTTTGAATACATAGTGACAAAAACATAAAGAATCTCCATTAAAGATAGCTTAATTGTTAAATTAAGTTGAAAACATTGTGGCCAAAGGAGAAATTGCTCATCATGAATGTTTTAAAAAGTCGTCTGCAGGTGGGAAAAGGTTAACTTAAGATATTTTTAATGAATTTAAACTCAATGTCTTATTTACAATGCATTCTGATAAAAATATACTTTTTTTTTTTTTAGGGACTTTAGATCTACCCACTGCTCATTTAACCCTTTTCTAGATACAGACAGGTGCCTTTTGAAAACATAGTAACAAAGGAAGAAATAACTTAATAATAATTTTAACTCTATTAAAAAGTTATACTTTCATTTAACCCTTTCCCTCATATAGACGCTTTCTGACGCCTCTGCAGCAGACGGCTTTTTGAAAACATAGTGACAAAAGAAGAAATTGCACAAAACGTGCAATTTCTCCTTTTGCCACAATGTTTTCCACATTTTGTCATAGGTTATCCATTCAATTATGGAGATTTTCTTTTGACAAAATATGTTCAAAGTCGTCTGCTGCAGAATTGTCGTATGAGGGAAAGGGTTAAAGAAATTTTCCATAGTTTTACCTAGATAATTTAAAAGTCGTCTACTGCAGATTTGTTGTATGTTGGAAATGTGGGGGTAATCAAATTGCGACATTTTTCCTTCATTGTCTATGTAAGAAATTCCCCCCTTCCATTCCAATTTAGGGGAGGAGGAAATATTCAAAACAGTGCGAGAATAAGCACTCAGTCCCGACTCCCCCCCTCCTAGATTGGACACTGCTGAATGCCACCTTCTCACCGCAGGTTTTCCTATAACCCTTTCCCTCAAACGGCAATTCTGCAGCAGATGACTTTGAACATATTTTGTCAAAAAACAGAAAATCTATATAATTGAATGGATAACCTATGACTAAAAGTGGAAAACATTGTGTCAAAACGAGAAATTGCTCGTTTTGAGCAATTTCTTCTTTTGTCACTATGTTTTCAAAAAGCTGTCTACTGCAGAGGCATCAGAAAGCATAATGAAGCGACAAAGACAGGGGTATTTATTGCGAAAAAAATGTCTAAAATCTAGAACAGTAAAGTAGTTTTCCCCTTCCCACAAACAGACGCCTTTTGTTAAATATACAGCTGTCAACTTTTGAAAACATTGTGGTAAAAGGAGAAATTGCTTTTGATGTTTTCATCTTCATTTAATGGTTATACAGCCAATTATAGAGTTTCCATATTAATAAATTAATTTTATTATAAATAGTTGTTTTCAGTCATAAGATTTGTTACATGTGAGAAAAGGGTTAATTCTTGAGTTTCATCCAAACATTTGAAAGAGTTATGAAAACACAAAATGAATCCCCGAATCCCCGTAGATTGTCATTTTGTTCAGATTTATAACAGCCACTGTGACCTTGACCTTTGACCTTGGTCAGTGAAACTTGAACCTGTCCAAGATCTCTTGATAATGAACCTGTGTCTAAAGCATTCAGTCCACAAAGAAAATGCTAGAGAGAGGATTTTATTTCGTACATATTTATATAATCACTGTGACCTTAACCTTTGACCTAGGTTGGTGGACCGAAAATTCGCACAGTAGGGGATGCTTGTGAACATAAACATTAATAACATTTCGGTAAGAAATGATGTCAATAGAGCAATGGCTTTGTTGGGACACTAATTTAGTGACCTTGGCCTTTGACCAAGGTGTGAAATACGAACTTGTTCAAGAGGCGATGCTTGTGAATATAGAATATATGTGATAAGTTTCATAACAATCTGATAAGAATTGAATTCATAAGATTCATCCTGTTTATAACATTATATATCATTTTATATGATGATGAAAATGAGTTCACTTAGACCGCTGCAACTGGGGGGATCGAACCTGGGATGCCCAGTTCCATTTTCCTGACGCTAAACCACTTGATGATCAATGTGACATTATGGAACAATAAAACTCAAAACAACTTAAACCCTTTCCCTCATACGACAATTCTGCAGAAGACGACTTTGAACATATTTTATCAAAAGATAGAAAATCTCTATAATTGAATAGATAACCTATGACTAAAAGTGGAAAACATTGTGGCAAAAGGAGAAATTGCTCGTATTGAGCAATTTCTTCTTTCGTCACTATGTTTTCAAAAAGCCGTCTGCCGCAGAGGCATCAGAAAACGTTTATATGAGGGAAAAGGTTTAAACTTAAAAAATAAATTATGACTAATAGTTTCGCCTGGTTTTAGGTTGATGAATAACAAGATTCACATGCTCAGTCATGGGCAACCACAAAATCTTGTGACATATTAACAATGTTTTTATCTTTTTACTCTCCCAATGAACATACATGTTACTAAATGTTTAGCTTTACTCCAATTCTCACTCTCACTGATGTTGACCTCTTACATCAGTCTTTTACTTTTTACCTTTACTTACAAGCCGCTGCGCATTCCTCGTGTCTATAACAATCGCAAGATACATTCATTTGAATACATATATAATTTTTAAAAAATCAAATATCCTAGGTCAATCAAGGGCCATTACTCCATATTTAGGATACAATGGAGTTATCTTACCTAATTGTGTGATGGTCCTTAACAAATGTGTGAAGTTTGAAGTGTTTTGAATAAAGGTTATTGGAGTTATAAATGAAAATGCCAGCTTGCCCTAAAACATTAACCAGGGAGAGAGTAGTAAAGTCCTCATTTTTCTTCAAATAGTCAAGCTATAAGTTAACGAAACTTTAACGTTGAGGTGAACACAAATGTTAATATTTGATAAATGAATGATCACAATTAGAAAGGAATGTAACCAAAAATTATAAATTTATCTCAAATTCTAAAAATCGTAATTATATTCTAAATATGAAAGCCCATACTTATTGAGAACAATAAACAAGAGGCCAAAGAGGGCCAGTATCGCTCCACGGCCATTAGGCACAAATTAAATCTCTAAACAGCCATATAAGGCAAAATAGCCATGCCCCCTGGCGGCCATGTTTTTCGACCAATCAACATGGCTTGAAGGAATCTGATAGAGAGTCTCCCAAGGAACATTTCTACAAAATTATTTGAAAATTGGCCAAACACTTTCGTAAGAGATTTTTTTTTAAGTATTCACTATAGCCATATACGCCAAAATAGCCCCGCCCCCTGGCGGCCATGTTTTTCAACCAATCAACATTTCTAGAAAGAATCTAATAAAGGGTCACCTAAGAAACATTTCTACAAAATTATTTGAAAATTAGGCCGACACTTTCAGAGAAGAAGATTTTTTAAGTTTTCACTATAGCCATATAAGGAAAAATAGCCCCAACCCCTGGCGGCCATGTTTGTCAACCAATCAACATTTCTTGAAGGAATCTAATAAAGGGTCACTCAAGGAACATTTCTACAAAATTATTTGAAAATCGGCCTGACAATTTCGGAGAAGAAGATTTTTGAAGTGTTCACTATTTTTTTCTTTCGGTTGCCATGGAAACCAGAATTTCGAATAGATAAAAGTTTAGTAGAGGACATTGAGAGGATGCTTCCTATGAAGTTTCAACCAAATTGGCCAAGTGGTTACGGAGAAGAAGTCGTTTAAAGGAAAAAGTTAAAGCATGCACGCAGCACGCACAACGGACAATTCGCCATGACATAAGCTCGACTGGCTTTCAGCCAGTGGAGGTAAAAATTAAATAAAAATACAAAATTGCCCTAAAACTTAACCACCCAAAATCATGTTTTTTACCCCGAAAAGAAGGAAACTCAGCATCTTCTGCATTCAATATTAAGAAAGGTATTAAAAGTAACTATATTCCAAATAAGAAAGCCCTAACACAAGTACTTATTGAGAAAAAGTATTAAAACAAATGAAATGCCAACTTGCTCTATTAAAGACTTTAACCACCAAATATCATGTTTTTTACCACAAATATGAAGGCCTAGCACAAGTAGTTATTGAGAAAAAATCAAAAATTAAATGAAAATTTATGCCAAATTGCCCTTTAACTTTAACCACCAAAAATCATGTTTTTTACGCCCAAAAGAAGGAAACACAGCATCTTCAGCCGGTATTAGAAGTAACTATATTTTAAATATGAAAGCCCTAACACAAGTACTTATTGAGAAAAGGTAAAAAAATAAATGAAAATGCCAAATTGCCATTAAACTTTTACACAAATAAGAAGGTCACACCTAGCATCTTCAGCATACACTTTGAAGAAAGGTATTAGATGTTATTATATTCCAAATATGAAAGCCCTAGCATAAGTACTTATTGAGAAAAGAAAAAAGAAATGAAAATGCCAACTTGCCTTAACAAATTAAACAACCAAAATCATGTTTTTTACCCCAAAAAGAAGGTCACACTCAGCATCTTCAGCATTTAATGTAAATAAAGGTATAAGACATAACTATATTCCAAACAAGACCTCGGGCTGAGGGTGTCTCGCCCTTCTAAGAAAATCAGATATTCAGAAAAATTCCAGCAGGGGTTTCAGAGATATAACCAAGGTAAAGTTACCTAGCCTAGGTCAAATTCTGCAAAATTATGACCTTGACCTTGAAAATTTTGATGTTGACGGATGTCCCATGACCAAGGTTAAGTTTTTAAGTTAAGTTACCTAAACAAGGTGAAGTTCTGTAAAATAATGACCTTGACCTTGAAAATGTTAACGTTGACAGATCTCCCATGACCAAACAATACATCTTACAAAGTTTCAGAAAAATTCCAGAAGGGGTTACCGAGATATAACCAAGATCAAGTTACCTAACAAAGGTCAATTTCTGTAAAATTATGACCTTGACCTTGAACATTTTGACGTTGACAGATGTTCCATGACCAAACAATACATCTGACAAAGTTTCAGAAAACTTCCAGCAGGGGTTGCTGAGGTATAACCAAGGTTGAGTTACCTAACAAAGGTCAAGTTCTGTAAAATTATGACCTTGACCTTAAAATGTTTACGAATGTCCCATGACCAAACAATACATCTGACATTTCAGAAAGATTCCATAAGGGGTTGCTGAGATAGGACTAAGGTTAAATTTTGAGGTTAAGTTATCTAACAAAGGTCATGTTCTCCACAATTATGACCTTGACCCGGAAAATTTTTACAGGGCCTGCGCTGTCGTTCGCAACTTTCGCCAAATGCGAAGATTATTTTAAAGTGGCGAAGCTATTTCATGAGTGGCGAATGTAAGTGGCGAAAGGGTTTATCATCAACATTTACCTGTTTTGGGTATCAGTTTACGACATACAGTGACTGGTTCCGTTAATCTAAGATAATGCTCTGTCATTTGATTCAATGTTGGGAACCAGTGACCACTTTACGACACTTTTACGACACCCGTTTTTATCATTTTGACAGCTTGTGTATTTCACACTTGTTGTATTGTTGTGAAGTGTTAATTCAGCCTTTTAATCCGACTGACCAACAACTCTGAGCGATATTGATACATTAAAGGCCGTACATATGATAATTGGCAATTATAGATGCATTAAATATATTGGCACGCTTTTTGAAAAAGGTTTAGACGATTTAAAAGTGGCGACCTTTATTTCAATGTGGCGAAAGTGGTGGCGAAAGAAAAATTCAACCCAGAGCAGGCCCTGTTTTGATGTTGACAGATGCCCCATGACCAAACAATACAGCTAACAAAGTTTCAGAAAAATTCAAGCAGGGGTTGCTGAGATATAGCTATTTGTAAAAGCGGCCGCCGTCGCCGGAAAAGTGACTGCTATGTCTCACTCCACGATAGTGGAGTGAGACAATATGAAAGCCCTATCACAAATTCTTATGAATGAAAATGCTAACTTGTCGTAAAACTTTAACTGACATTGGGGCAAGTACTAAAGCTCTCATTATTCTTTGAATAGTCAAGCTAAAAAGGAAAATTGGCATATTCTCATAGAGTTGATGTGGCCAAAGATGAAAATTTTGCTCATGATGATCAATTTCTCCTTTGGCCACAATGTTTTCAACTTTATTTAACAATTAAGATATCTTTTGTGGAGATTTTTCTAAGTCGTCTGCTGCAGATTTTTTTATGTGGGAAAGGGTTAAGAACTGTTTGGATGTTAGGGCTGTTATCAATACAGGTGTTAGAATATTATATCTAGAGGAAGTGTGGATACCTACATTATTAATCGTATTAACAACCGCTATGTGTGGGTTGCCTCATGAATCAACGTCTAGTCACAGCCGTTAGATTGTATGTTTAAACGTTGTGATACTTTTAATGTCAAATTATCGCTTAAGCTGTTGGAAAAGGATTAAGTCTGTTGTTATGTTTGTTGCTAAAATGACTCACCTTCCTGCTAAACACGAAAACCCACGATTATTAAATTCAGTTTAAACTGCGGCATTTCCGCCATCCGTGGTCGATTATGAAGAAAACAAACTATTTTGAAACGTTTTACTGTACCGGTACATATAAGAAAAAGAAGACATCATTGTTTTAATGTTTGTAATGGAATAAGTTTAATAAAATAAGTGTTTTAAGAAAATATTAAACATTTACCTAATGAATATTTATATGTAAATAATTGTTAGTATCCGGACTTTACCAACCAAAATGTCAACAAATTCCGACAAAATCATTGAAGTTCACCCAAACAAGGAACAGATTACCTCCGGAAAGAGAAATACTCAGTGTTCTGTTGAAGGATGCTGTAAGATGTTTCCACACGAAGGAATGTTGAAAATGCATCTTGTCAAATCTCATGCACAGATAAATGTATGTACCTAAATGTATTTCGGACATCACTAATTATTCGGACATTTATAATATGCTACCTATGTCGGGTAAACATTTATTATATGTTGTGATCGGTGAATAATTCCCCGCGAACTGCAGTTAGCCCCTTGCTTGCAGCACGATCAGTTATTTACGTCAATTACGAGTCCTACCGACCTAAGCAAAGAAAATAAAAATCATCAACAGGTTAAGCTTATATTTAACTTTAAAATATAGCCAAGATTTTACATTCATGAAATTATGATGACAGGTACAACAAATAATCAACTTGCCCTTCATAAAGTACTTCAAATAAAACGATTCCATAATTTACGGAACTACATTTGTGACAAGTCAAACTAACGTTTCCTATACTTTCTGTCGTTTTCCTTTTGGTTCATTTAGTTTAAACCTATTTATATTACATCGATTGTGAAACAAGCTTTCAGCTTATATTAATCACGCTCGATGTCTGCTTCTTGGAGACTTAAATCCCAAAGTCAGGAACATAGAACATAGAACATATTTATTGATTATAAACATGCATACAATGTTTCGAACCAAATACAATGAATTAACAAATCAAAATACCAGAACAAAAACAAAAAAACAAAACAAAACAAAAGTCAGGACCCGCTCATCACAGGACTCGAACCAGGGACCTTTGATACAAGAGGCCGACGCTCTACCTCTGCACCACTAATAGAATGACGTCACATTATGACGTCATATTACAGAAAATTGGATTTATAACTTCCGGAAAGTCAAAAAACCCTTACAAGTTTTTATTTGAACTTGTTTTAGAAATAGACGACGAGTGTTATTACACGCAAATTATCACACATAAAATAACTTGTGCTTGTTCCTTTATCGTGTACGTATTATCATATTTAATTATTTCCTCTAGAAGGTTTTTTTGTTTCGATATTTTCTTTTCATCCAATGAAAACGTACGAGTATCGTGACTGCATATCACTGCATCGAAAAGTTCGCACTGGACACAATTTTAGGAAAGACGGTATAGCAATTTTTTGCAAAGTTCATACACATTACCTATTGACGGGAAACATCGCCGGCTTCGCCGTCGATTTGTTTACCCGTATTAATGATTGTTTTGATTGAAATTAACTCGTATTTTATTAAATATTTTCAGTTTCAATTGCAATTTTATAACATTAAAACTTTAATTATACATGCATTAGTTATTTTGACTCAACGTTTGGATAAGACCTAATAAACTTATTGCATTTAAACAATGTTACTAGTCAAAATAAATATTTTATTAATTTTATCAAACGGATCATTAAAATTAAAACTTTAGATTTGCCCCTGAGCATGTAAAACTTTATTTTACAGTGCTTTTCGACTCACATCCATTGCACGATCTTCATCATAGAAAGAGGACGCAAATGTAATAAACTTTCCTACTTGTAGACGTTTTTGCAGCAGATGCCTTTTGCCACAATGTTTTCGACTCTATTCAATTATTATATTTTCATTCATAGCGCTTTTTCATATTTTGGTCCAGATGTTTTCAAAGTCGTCTGCTGCAAATGTAGGGCAGTAGTGAGTATTATTGTGCCAACCTTTGCGAAAAGTAATGGCACAGTTAACCCTTCCCCACCTATAGACGCATTTTGACACATCTGCCTCTGCAGCAGACGGCTATTTGAAAACATAGTGACAAAAGAAGAAATTGCACAAAACGTGCAATTTCTCCTTTTGCCACAATGTTTTCCACTTTTAGTCATAGGTTATCCATTCAATTATTGAGATATTCCATTTTTTGTCAAAATATATTCAAAGTCGTCTGCTGCAGAATTGCCGTATGAGGGAAAGGGTTAACCCTTAAAAGGACCCCACCTACAGACGCATTTTGACACATCTGCAGCAGACAGCTTTTGAAAACATCAGAACAAAAGGTGAAATTGCTCAAGACAAGCAATTTCTCCTTTTGCCACAATGTTTTCAACTTTGTTCAGTAATTATACCTAAAATTATAGAGGTTTTCCATATTTTTGAGAAGACATTTTCAAAGTTGTCTGCTGCAGATTTGTTGTATGTGGGGAAGGGTTTAGATATGACAAACAAAAATGTGTAGGGTTTGCGAAACCTGACCTTTCCTAATGTTGCTATGGGATGAAATTTTGAATGTGATATTAAAAAGGGTTCTAGCTCAAGGTTTAACCCTTTCCCTCATACAGACGACTCTGCTGCAGCCGACTATTGAAAACAATGTGACAAAAGGAGAAATTGCTCAAAACAAGCAATTTATCCAAATACCTAATTATGTATTATTAGGTCTTTGATTTATCCTAGCTGTTAACACAATGTTTTCAACTCAATTCAATGATTAAACTTTCATTTATAGGGGTTAAACATATTTTCAACCACATGTTGTCAAAGTCGTCTGCTGTAGATTTGTTGATTATGGAAAAAGGTTAAGATGTTTCAACTTCTAGAAGCTTCGAAAAACACCTGAGTAATGATGTCTGTATTGTAACTTATTGGACCGATCTTGTATATTTATGAGATAATTCTTTATTATTAATCTATTTAAAAAATTAGACAAAGAAAGTAATTCTTTATAAATTAATCAATTAATTTTAATTTTTTATATTTTAGACGGAGAAAGACAAAAGATTGTACAGTAAGATCCAAAAGAAAGCAACAGATTTATCTTATATATTTTTCTGTCCAGAGCAAGAATGTAAATATGCATCAGGAGGAAAACATTTCACTTCGTTCCATCTGTTAAAGCAGGTTTGTAATTATCTAGACTTGCTTTAACACTTTCCCACATACAGTAAATCTGCAGCGGACGACTTTGAAATTAATATCTCGGCAAAAGTATGGTAAATCTCTATAAATGAAAGCATAATTACGGAAAAAAGTTGAAAATATTGTGGCAAAAGGAGAAATTGCTCGTTTTGAGCAATTTCTCCTTTTGTCACAATGTTTTCAAAAGTTGTCTGCTGCAAACGCTTCAGAAAGTGTTTATATGAGAGAAAGGGTTAACTCTTTATCACATACATGTTTAGCAAATTTGCAGCAGAGAACTTTGAATGCATCTAGGCAAAACTGGAAAATCTTCTTTATTCAATAGAGTTGATTTCATTGTGACAAAGAGAATTTTGAGAGTCGTCTGCTTTGGAAGTCTGTCATCATAAAAAAAGTGTTACATCATGAAAGCCGAGCCCCGGTAGCTCAGTCGTTAGCAACGCAGGCTGTCAAACCAGGGGTTGTGAGTTTGAATCCCAGCTAGGCCAACATTCTTTCCGACATTTTACAAAAGTCACTGTGACAAGCGTCATTCGTCTTTCACCAATGGGCTAACAGTCTATGTGAAAAAGCAGCCAGTTGCTTGGAAAGTATGTTGTGTTGATTAGTTACTGGTGTGAGAAAGCTATGAAACACATGAGTAGGTGAACTGGCCGCCTCGATTTGACTGAAAATTATTTGAAAACGGCATTGAGCCCAAATCAATCTTTCAATACATCATGAAAAGTGGAAATAAGATGTTGATACAGAGTTTAAAGCGACTGAAATCCAGATGGCACGAAAAAAAAAAAAAAAATTGAATTCGCCCTAAATGTTATTCTTTATGTTATCCAAGTAAAACCAGGGTAGAAAATGTATCGTTTTTTATCAATAAAGTGAACTTGAGTCGTTTTCAATTGTCTCGATGAAGGGGTTTCCTATTTAAAAATACTTACCCCGTTACTGACGGTAGAATTTGCGATGGAAAAAGTATCAAAAACAAGAAAATCTCACCGATTATAGGGGTATGTAATATGTCAGTTATCATATTTTAATGCCCCAAATACAAAAATAACACTTATTTTCTTAAAATTGGAAATTTTATTTTTTTTTGGTATCTGGAGTTCAGTCGCTTTAAAGAATAGGGAAAAAATAAAAATTGCAGATTTTAACCCTATGTTTTCAAAAGTAAGCTGCTGGCATTAAATAATGTCTAAAAGTATTAAAAATGAAGTTTTTAGAGTAAAACATATTTTTATTAGAAAATACTTACCAGTCATTTAATACCTGATATATAAGCCCCTAGCACTTAACTCATCCAGAAAATTGATCGCGCCCAGCGTATCCCTCACGTCCGTGTGATATACACGGTTGCCGGCAAGCACCGGCCTACGTGACCCACGTGCCACTTTTAATTTACCGTAAGTGTTGGGAGGCGGGACTGTGAAATGACTGGTAAGTATTTTCTAATAAAAATATGTTTTACTCTAAAAACTTCATTTTTATGTCAAAAATACGTTACCAGTCATTTAATACCTGATGACTTTGCAGCATCGGCCGGGAGGATCGTCCAACACTTCGTCATCAGAGATGTAGCACCATGTAATTTATTTGTCATTTTAACGTAGTACTGAACACAACAGCTTATAAAGTCGGAAATTGGATTAAAGGAATATTTAATCTGATGTGAACTTTATTGTTGTGTTAAATGAATATTTAGCGAACAACTCGCTGAGACGCCACAAGTGTGCCCAGAGAATACAAATTATCTGACTGAGAAGACATGGAACGCAGATAGAACGATGAAAACGTGGACTGCGATTTCCATACTGCAGCATGCATAATGTCCTCTAAAGGAACATTGTTGGTAAAGGCCCAACTAGCAGAAAGAGCGCGAACCTCATGCGGACGAACCTGAAGCAATGAGAGATCGGCGAGTGACAGATCTTTGTACGCTAACTTAATAGTAGATGATATCCAGCGAGAAATAGTAGCTGCTGAAATATCATTACCTCCTATAAGAGGAAGAAATAATCTCTTCCTAAGACCCCTTGCCCCGTCAACCCTCTTAAGATAATACTTAAGAGATCTGACGGGACAAAGGAATCTGTCGGGATCAGAAGGCCCACAGTTTGCAGAGAGACTGGGAACTGTAATGGCTTCCGGAAGAACCGACGGTAACTGATTCTTTGCCAGAAAACCAGGCTGACAAAGTAGCGAGAAGGAGCCGTCGGATTCATTGAACCTGGCGTACCCCGACTCTACAGATAGTGCGTGTAACTCACTCCTACGCCTAGCGGTCGCAAAAGCGAGTAGAAACACTGTCTTGTAAGTCAAGAACTTAATAGACGCAGACGCAAGAGGCTCATAGGGAGCTTTCGTAAGTGACCTAAGAACACAAGATAAATCCCATTTCGGAGTTAAACTCCTGGAAACAGGTTTATCTAGCTCGAAAGAACGTATAAGTTCAGAGAGAAATGGATTTGAACCAATGCTCTCTCCCCCTTTGAACTTAAGAGTATTCGATAGCATAGAGCGGTATCCTTTAACCGTACTAACAGCCAGATGCTTTTCCTCAAAGAGGAAAAGAAGAAAATCGGCAATCTGAGTTATAGAGGGACACTCATGATTGACTGATCTTGCACCACACCAATCTGAGAAGATCGCCCACTTCGAATCATAGACAATTCTAGTGGACTGTCTCCTTGATTCTGCGATGCGAGAGGCAACTTTGACAGAAAAGCTTCTCTCTCGGATTGAACGCTTGATAAACTCCAAACGTGAAGGTGTAGCATTGCCGGGTTGGGATGAAGACGCCGACCCGGTTGCTGAAACAGAAGGTCGTCTTGAAGAGGAAGACGTACCGGTTGTGCCGAGAGGCAGGCCAGGAGATCGTTGAACCACGATCTCTTGGGCCAGAATGGTGCTATCAACAGTATTCTGCACTGTTGAGAGCGTAGTACTTTCTGAAGTACGATTGGGACTAGAATGAACGGGGGGAACGCATACCCGAATAGACGGTTCCAATCGAGGGTCAGTGCGTCCACTGCCCAAGCTGCAGGATCGTACATTGGTGACACATAGAGTGGAAGCCGATGATTGGCTCTGGTGGCGAAAAGATCCACCAGAGGTGTTCCGATCTGCATGAACACAGAGTTTACCACACTCTGGTTCAGAGTCCATTCCGCCGGTAGAATCATGTTCTGGCGGGATAAACTGTCTGCTAAAACATTTAGGTGACCGGGAACGTGTTTTACTAATATTACCAACGACGCCGCCCGGCACCAAAGGAGCAACTTCCACGTCTCCAGAAAGAGAAGGTGGGAGTGCGTTCCTCCTTGCCTGCGAATGTAGGAAACAACAGTAGTGTTGTCCGTCGACAACAAAACAGTTTTGTTCGCAACGGAGGCAGAGAATTGATTGAGGGCTAGCAGGACCGCCCTCAGCTCTAAGTTGTTTATGTGCAAACACCTTTCCTCCGCTGTCCACATGCCCTGGGCTGTTAAGCCCTGTGGCTCTAAATGAGCTCCCCAACCCACAGCACTGGCATCTGTAAAAAGGTACAGATCCGGAGGTGGAGTGAGCAAGGGCACCCCTTGTAGATAGATTAACGGATCCAGCCACCACCGAAGGTGTGACTTGAAGAAAACCGTCAGAGCTATCTCCTGTTCCAGTGAATCCACAGATGGACGCCACAGGGACAGAAAAAGATACTGAAGGGGTCGCATGTGGAGCCTGCCTAGACTGACTAGGTCGGCTGCTGCACTTAGGGAACCCAGAAGTGACAGCATGGATCGGGCTGTTACCGACACCTGATCCAGGGTGAGTCTGATTTTCTTGCAAAGAGAATCGACTCTGTCCGAGGGAACTCGAATCACCGCTAGGTCGGTGAGAAAAGTCATTCCCACGAACGTAAACCTCTTTGACGGAATCAAGTCCGATTTCTGCGTGTTGGGTAGAAGACCCAATCGCAGAATGGTCCGCCAGGCTAGAGACAGATCGTGAATTAAATTCAAACGATTTGCTCTGTGAAGAAGCCAGTCGTCGAAGTATTGTAGGAGCTGTGGGCCCTGCATACGCAGAAAGGCTCCCACAGCATTGATTACCTTGGTAAATACTCGCGGTGCGGACTTGAGGCCGAAGGGAAGTGCCACAAATTGGAAAACTTCTCCCTCTACCACAAACCGAAGGTATTTCCTCGACGAGGAAGCGATCGGAATGTGGTAATATGCGTCTGTGAGGTCTAGAGAGACCGCCCAGTCGTCTTTCCGGATAGCTGTTCTGATGGAGCGGGCCGACTCCATCTTGAACTTCTCGACCGGTATCAATAGATTTAGAGCTGATAAGTCTATTACCGGTCTCCACCGACCGTCTTTCTTCGGAACAAGAAATAGACGGCTGTAGAAACCCCGAGAATTGGGGTTGAGAACCCTCTCTATAGCCTTCTTTTTCAGAAGTGATAAAATCACTTCCGACATGGCCGGATGGCGTGATGACATATCGATCGGCACGCTTGTCAGAGGAGGTGGGGAAACGAAGGGAATTAAGTACCCTTCCCGTATCACAGACAAGATCCAACGATCCTCTGTTATACATTCCCACTCCTCTATGAAATGCGACAAGCGGCCCCCGACTGCTATCTCCGGCCTTGGGAAGATCATAGAGAGGTGCGCATCCCTAGGGCTGCGGCCTAGGGAGAGAGCTGCGCTTAGAAGTATGCCTCTTAGCTCCCGCTTGAAAGTGGGGCTTTGGTTTTGCAGACTTTTGGCCCGTGGAAGACGGTTGTTTTGGCGCAAAGGCCTTAACATCCTGCTTTTGCTTCTTGGCAAGGGGAGGTTTCCTAGCCTTACCCCCTTTTCCAGATGGCGCCGAGCGCTTCTGGCTCTGTGCAAAAGCATTCGCTGCATTCGCCGAGAGGCGTCTGGACTGTTCTGCTGAATCAGAAACAGTCACCGCAGCTATTCTTCCACCGAAGAGGAGATCGGAAGCTAGAGGAGCAGCTCTCAGTTTGTCCTTGCTTTCTTGAAGCAGCAAGGAGGATTTGGCTAACGCCGCATCTCTCCTTGCGGACAGCATCTCTGTGGCGTTCTGAAGATTCAGAGCCATGAGATGCCTATTGCCCGTATCAAAAGCTTCCAGAATTCTGTTAGCACCTCTGCTAGAGACATTCTCCTCTTTTAACAATTGGGACAGAGCTATAGCGAAATGATCATCATGAGAAGAAACCATAACACCCAACCTAGCTCTGGCCTCCCACTTCTCGAGTAACTTGGAATTAACCGTTACAGAAGTGGGTGCAGACAGTCCCAGCATAGCAGCGTCCCCGTCCAAGGCTGGCACCTTGACTGGGAAGAACTCTTTCGAAGTGGTATACTTCTTAGGAGTTACCCATTCTTTAGAAATGGCTGCTGGGACTGACCAGGGTTGACAAGAGTCAAGAGACCTGGTGGCCTGCAATTGTTCAATCAATCTGCCCAGATTGTTTGCCTGAGGAAGTAAACGTAATGGTGTAAAAGCCTCTGCGTTTAATTCCTCGAGACTTGATAGGTTTTTCCGACGAGGGGGAGCGTCAACCTTTGGGCAAAATTGGTCAGGAACTACCCTGAACACTTCATCAATAGCCTGTTGTAGAGACATACGCTCTACCGTTGGCTCGTCACCTGAAAAGGACTGATCTCCCATTTCTTCGTCAGACGAAGGTGTGGGAGAGCTTTGAATCCTGTGACCATGTTCAGCTCTACTTGGTCTCTCGACCTGGAATTGAACGACCGACTCAGACAAGGAATCATGAGATGAATCTATGTACTGATGTAGACCCTTTGATAACGACTTCCCTTCCGCAGCAGGATGAAGTTGAAATGGGTCGACAGTCGGGACCGAGCTAACCGTATGTGACGGTCCCGGCCTCCCCTTCACAGGACACATCAAGTGTACTTGCTCGGGGGGATGCCTATCTAAGGACTGCCTCATAGAGAGGTGTCCTCCCGGGGGTTGCAAATTCCCATTATTTGGATATTGCTGCTCCCGGTAGGCCTGAGTAACCCGTAGATCACCACCCCTTTGTTCCGGTTGAACCGGGGGTTGGTATGGAGAAGGGGTGTAATCTCGAGAGATATACACCGACCCCCCTGGAGAATGGATTGATTTCTCCCTATACCCGGTGTTCGACGGCTGAGAATTAGAACCAGGTACGTAATGACCATAGGTTTGATAACTATTACTCAGTTGTCCGGGGTACGGTTGACCGGAGACCGGTTTACCGTAACTATTAAACAACATACCCGGATGTCCGGCAAACGAATGATACCCCGTATCAATACGTAGATGTTGCCCGAGACCTGGTCCACCGTTACCCGGTTGCCCGGTGCCTGGTTGACTGGTGCCCGGTTGCCCAGTGCCAGATAAAACAAAACCCGGATGACCGGCGTCTCGCATACCGTGGCTATCTGACAGCATGTCTGGTTGTCTATTGACGGAAGGATAATTATTATCCCCTCGAACATGCTGTCCAGACATTTGTCCTCCTGTACCTGGTTGCCCGGTACCCGGTTGACTCATGCCCGGTTGCCAAAAACCCGGTGACCTGGTGGCAATATGACTACCCGGTTGTCCGGTGCCAGGTGTATGGGTGCCCGGTGTCCCGGTGTTTCGGTGACCGGTTGCCCGGTGACCGGTTTCCCGGAGTCATAAGGGTTCTGCTCGAAAGCATTACCCGGTTGACCTATGCTAAGAACGTTAGACGTTATCCCAACATTAGTCTCCAAAAATTTCCGCCCGTAGGCATCATTCTTTGGACCTCTGAATGAATCCGAAGACTCATAAACCACAGAGGGTTGTGTTGGAATCGGCCAATCTGCCAGGTTTCCCTGAGAAAGGCCTATTGCTTCACCCGAAGGATTAGCCCCAACACCTGGCATCAGAGAATGTTGTTTTCCGTAAGAGAAATGGTCCACAGACCCCCGTTTCTCCGCAGTACTAACTCCAAACCCTTTTGCCAGTCGCTCTTTCCTGCCCTTTGCAGAGCCAGCCGAAGAAAGAGCGTCTGTGACGAGTGTAGAAGGAACAGCCGTAACCTTCTGCACACTCGCCACAATCTCGGAGTCTGAAAACCCTTCAAACTCCTCACCGCTAGAAGAACTCAGCACTTTTTGTTTACTTACCTTCTTCTTCCGGTCTCTGTACAATCTCCTTTTCCCAGCCAAATTCCAAACGGAAGCGGTCCAGGAACTGCAGATTTCACAGGGTGATTCCTGTGTGCACTTAGTGCAATTTAAACAGGCGAGGTGAGTGTCCCATGTAGCTACTATATGGCCGCATGTTCCACGCCTCTGATCACCTTTCGGCATAGTTATTTACAGAATAATATACGAAAATAAACACCAAAAAACAAACAAAAAATTTTCAAAATTTTTCTACTTTTATTTTCTAGTCTACTATGGACGTACCTAATGAAAATATTTTTTCACAAAATATTTCCATAATTTTAATTCAATAAATATACAACGAACATATCATACACAAGAAGATGATAGCAATAATTGATACCTCTAACGAGGAGGGGAAATAAGGATGTTGAAAACAAACAATACTCGGAATCCGCACTCGACGATGTGTTATTGAAATAGTGGGTGGGGTAACCCACCGTGACTTTCAATTTGTTGTGTACAAAATAAACATATAAAACAAACAATAATTTTCACAATTAAATTAGCTTAATGTTTTATACAGATTCGGGACTGAATGAGCAAACTTGCTTAAGACGAAAACGCCTTAAAGAGACAAAGAAATTAATTTATAAATAAATAAACAACTTAGCCGTCAAGATGGTGTGTCCAGGAAATTAAAAGTGGCACGTGGGTCACGTAGGCCGGTGCTTGCCGGCAACCGTGTATATCACACGGACGTGAGGGATACGCTGGGCGCGATCAATTTTCTGGATGAGTTAAGTGCTAGGGGCTTATATATCAGGTATTAAATGACTGGTAACGTATTTTTGACATAAAAATGTAAGAGTAAAGTTCATAAGAAATATAAGTTTCAAATTTCAATTTTTTCATGCAATTTGATATTTGTAGTCTATGCTTTCTTAACCCTTTCCCTCATACGACAATTCTGCAGCAGACGACTTTGAACATAGTTTGTAAAAACATAGAAAATCTCTATAATTGAATGGATAACCCATGACTAAAAGTGGAAAACATTGTGGCAAAAGGAGAAATTGCACGTTCTGTGCAATTTATTCTTTTGTCACTATGTTTTCAAAAAGCCGTCTGCTGCAGAGGTGTCAGAAAGCGTCTATATGAGGGAAAGAGTTAAAATATGTGGAGCATGAAAGGCCTACATAAAAGGTATATTTAAACCTTACTCATCTCTTAATGAAATTTCCCACATACGGATACTTTTTAGCTCGACTTTTGAAAAAAACGAGAGCTATTGTCATGACCCTGGCCTTGTTGTCGTCCGGTTAAGGTTTTTTGTTGGCGGCGGCGTGGTTAAGGTTTTTTGTTCAGCTCAGCTTTTTTTCTGTTTTCTATCAGTCGAGCGTCTGTGCCGTACGCGGTGCTCTTGTTTACGCCTCTGCAGCAGACACTTTTTGCAAATATTGTGGCAAAAGGAGAATGCTCATGTTTGCAACTCTGTTGAATAGTTATACATATTTGGCCGGATTGCTCTAGCAATTCCGGTCTATAGATTGGCGATGTCTGTACGTCCGTCAACATTTTAGTTAAAGTTTCAGGTTGAGGCAAAATCTCAGCACTGGAAAGGGTTACAAACTTGAAACTTTGCCTGACGGTAACCAGTAACAAGTTCTATTGATTTATATGGTTACTTTGACCTTGACCTTGGTTTGTTGGTTTTCAAGGTCAAATTGCCGACAATCCAGCCTTACTGTCTTCAGCGTTTTTATGCCCCGGCATACGAAGTATGAGGGGCATATAGTTTTCCGGTCTGTTAGTCCGTCCGTCCGTCCGTCCGTTCGTCCGTCCCGCTCAGGTTAAAGTTTTTGGTCAAGTTAGATTTTAGTGAACCTGATGTCCTATCATTATGAAACTTCACACAAATGACAATCAACATATCATTGTTTAAAAAATTGTATCAATTTGAGGTTGGACCAACTGTTCGTCCGTCTGTTCGTCTGTCTGTTCGTCCATTCCATTCTCAGGTTAAAGTTTTTGGTCAAGTTAGATTTTAGTGAACCTGATGTCCTATCATTATGAAACTTCACACAAATGACAATCAACATATCATTGTTTAAAAAATTGTATCAATTTGAGGTTGGACCAACTGTTCGTCCGTCCGTTCGTCTGTTCGTGTGTCTGTTCGTCCATTAACAACCGGGGCATCCGTGTTCCATGGACACATTTTCTTGTTTTGTTCTTATTTTTTCCAAGATGTTTTCAAAGTCGTCTGCTGCAGAATTGTCGTATGTGGGAAAGGTTTTAAATTTCTTTTGGAGCATAAGAGGAGACTTTTCAAGACATCATTATACATGGCTTGGATATATGGTGAAATATGTGTCTGTCAAAGAAAAACTCTTTCCCAAATACAACAAATCTACAGAAGACGACTTTGAAAATATAGCAATTCTCTCTAAATGGAGGTATGACTATTTAATACAATTGAAACAATTGTGGAAAATGGAAAAATTGCTCATCTTGAGCAAATTCTCCATTTGCCATGATGTTTTCAAAAGTCGTCTGCTGTAGAGGCGTCAGAAAGAGTCTGTATGTGGGAAAGGGTTAAAATGATATAATATTTTAGGGTCGTCTGCTGTGCAAATACCTGCTTTTGAATTTGTAAAATCTAGAAATGTGAAAAATATTATTTTTTTATTCTTCAAATGCGCTCTGTATTGGTATACAACAAATATGCAGCAGACGACTTTGAGCACAACTGGGCAAAAATATGGTTTGTTGTATTAGGGATTTTATGCCGCTTTCAACATTATTTCAGTTATATCACTGCAACAGTTGACTTACTCATGATCCCTTGGTAAGCAAACCAGTACTAGGCTAGGAAATAAAATGTGCCTTGCCCATGGGCACTCCACCATGACCGTAGTGCCACGACTGGAGATCAAACCCTGTTCCAAATTCCTGATGCAAAAATATGAAAAATCTCTATAATTAAAGTGTTATTATTAAATACATGTACTGTTGTTACAAAAGGAGAAATTGCTCAAAAGAAGCAAATGGGTCAAGCTTAACCCTTTCCCACATATAAATGCATTTTGTCGTATCTGCAGCAGGCGACTTTTGAAAACATTCTGACAAAAGGAGAAATTGCTCAAAATGAGCAATTTCTCCATTTGCCATAATGCTTTCAACTTTTTCAGTTATTATACCTTTATTTATAGAGAATTTCTACATTTCTCCTAAGATGTTTTCAAAGTCGTCTGCTGCAGTTTTGTTGTATGTGGGAAAGGGTTAATATCTTTCTTTTTTTTCTGTTACAGCATTACATGAAAATGCATGCAGAGAGGACATTTTTCTGTCAGAAATGTACAAAAGGATTCAGTGAACCGCGATTTCTGCGACAACATGAGGACCAATGCGGTAATCTGTATACATGCGGCACCTGTCCGGTTTACTATACGACGCGGGAGGCACTACAGACCCATTGTAAGCGACAGGAACATACGTATCCAGAGGAGTATAGGAAAAAAGATAAAGAGAAGGATGAGAAAAAGTAGGCTATCCCTTCTGCTACTGCAGCAGACATCTTTTGAAAACATTTTTACTCAAGGAGAACTTGCTCATAATGAGCGCTTTTTCCTTTTGCCACAATGTA
Organism: Serripes groenlandicus; assembly: GCA_031761405.1. NCBI lineage: Eukaryota > Metazoa > Mollusca > Bivalvia > Cardiida > Cardiidae > Serripes > Serripes groenlandicus. The sequence continues at coordinate 26,173,905 of JASEVX010000010.1, forward strand.
ACAAGTTGGTCTGCTGCAGGTTTATTGTTTCTAGGAAAGGGTTAAACTTGTGAAACCATTTATCAATTTCCCACATGCAGATGCATTTTAACTAATTTGCAGCAGACGCCTTTTGAAATCATTGTGGGAATGTTTAATTTCTTTTTATCACACAATGTTTTCTAGTCTGTTATAAAATGTTGCTTTCATGTAGAAAGATTTCCCCGTTTTTCCAAGTTATCTGCTGAAGATGCTTTCATTTGTGGGAAAGATTTAACCCTTTCCTTCCTTCATACGACAATTCTGCAGCAGACGACTTTGAACATATTTTGTCAAAAAATAGAATATCTCTATAATTGAATGGATAACCTATGACTAAAAGTGGAAAACATAGTGGCAAAAGGAGAAATTGCTCGTTTTTAGCAATTTCTTCTTTTGTCACCATGTTTTCAAAAAGCTGTCTGCTGCAGGGGCGTCAGAAAGCGTCTATATGAGGGAAAAGGTTAATTAATCAAATCAAATTTAATGAGTAGCTCACCACATTGACTAGAATCAGAAATCATCAGTCTAATTGAATTCAGATCAATCAGTTTCTCCTTTTCCCACTAAGATTTCAACTCAATATCACAATTAATGTAAATTTTTAATTTACAAATAATTACAGTAGACATATTTTATGACTCTCTTGTTTTTAGCACACCTTAGCACGATGGGCGGGGTAAGCATTTGTGTCACCCGTTTTCGCCGATCCCTCGAAAAACAAAGCTACCAGGGAGCTTGGCTAGTTTTCTTTATATGTATAAAGTAGGAACATTAAAAAACATTCAAGTTATATTAAGTTTAACCCTTTCCCTCATAAAGACGATTTCTGACGCCTCTACAGCAGACAGCTTTTTGAAAACATAGTGACAAAAGAAGAAATTGAGCAATTTCTCCTTTTGCCACAATGTTTTTCCACTTTTAGTCATAGGTTATCCATTCAATTATAAAGATTTTCTATTTTTTGACAAAATATGTTCAAAGTCGTCTGCTGCAGAATTGTTGTATGAGGGAAAGGGTTAAATCAGGTGAGCGAAAGAGTCTTAGTCCTCTTGTTTAATCTTTTCCCACAAACAAACAAAAACTGCAGTAGATATATGAAAACGTCTAGACAAGAATATGGAAAATCTCACTGAACGGAAAATATGATTATTGAGTAGAGTTGACATAATTGTGGCAAAAGGAGAAATTGCTTATAATGAGCAGCACAATGTTTTTAAAAGTGATCTGCCTCAGAGTCATCTGAAAGAATCAACATGTGGGAAAGGGTTACCAGTAGACGCTAAAAGATATCTTCGTATAAACTGTTAACCCTTTCCCTCATATAAACGCTTTCTGATGCCTCTACAGCAGACGGCTTTTTGAAAACATAGTGACAAAAGAAGAAATTGCACAAAACGTGCAATTTCTCCTTTTGCCACAATGTTTTCCACTTTTTGTCATAGGTTATTCATTTGATTATAGAGATTTTCCATTTTTTGTCAAAATATGTTCAAAGTCGTCTGCTGCAGAATTGTCGTATGAGGGAAAGGGTTAACCTTTTCCGACATAAAACAAATCTGGTGCATATGACTTGGTTAAACTCATGAACATTTCTTCAAAATGTAAGTATGATTTTTGAACGGTGTTGAGAACATTGTGGCACAATGAGAAATTTTTGCTTGTTTTGGGCAATTTCTCCTTTGACCACAATGTTTTCAAAAGATGTCTGCTGAAAATGCGCCTGCAGCGGCGGGAAAGGGTTGAGAGAAAAGACAAAAGTGCTTTTTAACCCTTTCCCACAAATTCAAGTAAATTCTGTGTTTTTTAATGTTTTCAAAGTGGTCTGCTGCAGATTTTTTGTATTGAGGAAAGGGATAAGTAAACCCTCTCCTACATACAGATGCTTTTTGACTCTGCAGCAGACGCCTTTTGAAAAAATTGTGGCAAAAGGAGAAATTGTCATACTCCATCAAGGCTAATGGACTATGTCGAAAAGCAGTCAGTTGCTATGAAAAGCTGTTGTCTGGAGTACTGGTGTGAGAAAGCCTGGAAACACATGTGAAGGTAAAATTGGTGCCGTGATATGACTGAAAAAGTGTTGAAAATGGCATTAAATTTAATAAAATTGATGTGATACCAAAAGTGAGAGGCAATTACATTCTTAATGACATTAAACCTCTCAAATTTTCTGTATTACAGAAGGGGGAAGAAAAAAAAAGAGACAGAAAATAGTCTGGTACCCGGTATGCCTGGTATACCTGTCCTGTTACTTACAGTACAGAAACAAGAACCAGTTCCCTCCCTAGGTCTCCCTAAACTCCTTCCGAAACCACAGATTGTAACCGATCCGGCCATGTTTGTTTCGTCCAAACCTTTAGAGAAGGATATTGTAACAGCCCAATTAAACCAGGTTACCCTTACAGAAATCTCAAACAGACATGAGGTGATGATTCAGACAGACATTTATGGAATCCACAATCTATCTGTCAGTGGTAAAAACCACCATTTTCCCATTAGTAGTGATGGTAGTAAGGAGAAAGTGATCTGTAAAAATGTTGGTACAAACCCTGGAGATCTAGATATACAATCAAATAATAGCATACAATATAAGAATTTACTCGCAACACCAAAAGGCAAACAAAAAGCAGTCAAAAGGAAATGGAGCAATACTCGACCATCATCACCTCGCAGAAACAGATCTAAGACGACCACTGGTATACAAACATCGGTGAGTCTGACACAGAAAAAGTCGGAGCAGATAGTAATTGCTACTCAAACTACAGGAGATTTGATCCTTAAAAGAGCAATGGCGGAAGCTGATATTCCAATAGAAAAAAGAACCGTCGGGTCTCAAGTCACACCACAGAAATCCAGTATTATCTATGGTCGAACACATACTGGTACTGATATGTTTATTGATACTCCTAATACATATATTAAAAGACCACAACCTACTCTCAAAGATTCATTCAGTCAGGTCAATGGGTTCACTAAACCACTGCTTGTTGATTCGTATAGTCAAGTACAACATCGACCTCTCCTTGTCGATTCGTATAGTCAAGTACAACATCGACCTCTCCTTGTCGATTCCTTTAGTCAAGTACAACAGAGAAACATAATAGCCGAGACATCAGAAAACTTGGCTGAGAGCCAAACAATGACTGACCTGCCGGAATCCATCTCCACTCAAACTTTCCAGTCCTTTCTCGGTAATCAACAATACAGAGATTCACAGAGTGGTGAAAGGATGAATATGTTTAGACACAATGATAATACACTGACAGAAAACAAGGAAAAACTGATCTCTAAACGATGTAAGAAAAAGAATGCCACCGTACAAATTTATAATGATAGACTAGAAAAGTCCTTGACCATACATGTTGACATGGAAGATCCAACTGATCGGAAACAAGCACCTAATGAAGTAAATCAAAAGAAAACACATCTCAAGCAAATTAAAGCGTCAAGAAAAAGTCCTATGGGTGGTGGAAAAACAAACCTTAATTCAGTTTGTAATAATGAAGTTGCTAGTAAAGCTGGTAATATCTTTAAAACTATAAAAACTGAAACAGCATATTGTCCTTCTCAAGTAGATGAATTAATCATAATGCCACATGCTAACACGCTTCATAGCAAGGAGATTACAACCACTTCAACACAGATGATCAGTGAAAATAGTTCAACGTCTACAAACATTGTTGGGTCAACAACTGACACAGAGGCGCAAGCCATGTCAGCCCAGGAGTTTCAACAACTCCTTCAGTCAAGTGGAATATTCACTGAGCTTGCAGGTTCAAGTGACAATTGGCCAGATGCAGTTCAATTGTCTGGCGATAATCTGCACTCCGACTTTGGCTTGTTTAATTCTGACGCTGACACTATTGACATGAATACCCAGACTGTTAGTGATCTGGATTTATTTGAAGGCATCGGTGCCATCGATATGAACACACAGACCAGTGGGAATGATGTGGACTTTCTAGATCTTGTGATGAACAACATGGAAACACAAACACTCAACGAGGAAGACCTTACCGCTCTCGGATTGTCAAATATATGTAGCGATTCAATGGTGCTGGATTCTGGAGTACACAGTTTAGGTGTGGGAACGAGTGACTTTAATATGATATCTAAAGCAACCAGTCCGAGGGCATCGACGGATAACATGTCTGATTTTTCTTTGTCTCTTGGATATGAAACAGTTACACACAGTCTTGGTATAGGTACAAGTGACTTTGAACAGGAAACACAATATACTGGTAGTTCAAATGATAACATGTTACAAAGTGCTGACTATGCCACAGAAAATGACAAAGCTTGTAACGACTTTCTAGATAGGAGACAAAGCACTGGTTTACAAACAAATGTTCAAACAGAAACACAGACTACGGGGAATGAAGCAGGGGACCAGCTGATCCAGATGGAGATGCAGACACAAGTTGATTCAAATGACCTTGACTTTGAGGTTACTAATATGGAAACTCAAACCACTTTTGAGGAATTTTGTGATTGGCTGATGTAACAATTGATTTCTTTGATCTATTCAATTCACTCTAAAAAATGTTACATCAGATCAAAGTTCTAGATAGGAAGAGTATTTCCCCAAACCCTTATACGACCTTCACACCTTATTTTGTGGGTACACTCTCAAAATAATTGTCTCATTATGATGATTATTTTGAGTACCAACAACATAGGGTTTATTTGAGGCATAATTGAGATACTATTTGGAAAAGAACTTCAACACCTTTTTTGTGAGTACTCAAAATAATTGTCTCATTGTGATGATTCTTTTGAGTACCAACAACATAGGTTTTAGTTTTGAGTCATAATTGAGATATTTTTTGGAAAAGACCAGTTTACTCCTCCATATCTGGTCCTTTGTCAGATTAAAACCCACATACCGAGGGCTTGGCGTGAAACAGTTGTAACTTAAAACCTATTGTGAAAACCCTGGTTTAGGGGCAATTTTGACCCCATTGTAAACAACGCAAATTTAGGTGCCATTGCTCAGAACGAGCAATGGCACCTAAATTTCCATTGTTTACCAAGAAAAAATGATTTAACGCTTATAAAGACTTTATGGCGAGGTGATTAACCTTGGTAAAAAATTACCAATTTGAGTTACAACCGTTTCACGCCAAGCCCTCGATACAACAAATCTGAAGCAGACGACTTTCAAAACATCTAGCAAAAATTATGGAAAATCTCTGAAAGTGAAGGTATAATTACTGAAAAGAGTTGAAAACTTAGAAGCAAAAGGAGAAATTGCTAGTTTTGAGCCATTTCTTCTTTTCTCAGAATGTTTTCAAAAGTCGTCTTCTGTAGAGGCGTCAGAAAGCATCTATATGTGGGAAAGGGTTAAGATAACCAGTACGTCTCTTATCAATAATCCCATATTATGAAGGCTGGGCATCAAGTGAATTTGACTTTTCTTCAAGCTATTAATCCTTAGGCCCAACATTTTTTTATTTTCTGTTTTACGAGAATGCCTGTCCAATTTTTTCCAAAAATGAAATAAAATAAAACAGTTTTGAGTTCATTTTATTTTTTTATTTTTCGCCGACCTCATTATTTGATTTGAACAGAAATAAAATTGACAATATATTTGAGAGAAAACGCAGACAATCATGGTCTGTTCATCTTGTAAAATGATAAAACTGCATTTTATATCACTTATTATGTAGTTGTAGTAAAAAAAAAAAAAAAAAAGGTTGCCTTTTTATTGCTTTATTTTTATTTTTTTGGAAGAGTGCTTAATAAAGAGACTTTTATTTTTATTTTTATTTCGCCCTACCGACCCAATTTTTTTTCAAAAAATCTCGTAAAACAGATAATAAAAAAATGTTGGCCTTACCCACATACAGATGGTTTCTGATGACTCTGCAGGGGTTGTGAGTTTGAATCCCGGCTCGGCCAACTTTCTTTCCGATGATTGACAAAAGTCAATGTGAAATGCGTCATTCGTCTTCCACCATGGGCTATGTCTATGTGGAAAAGCAGCCAGTTGCTTAGGAAGATTGTTGTGTGGAGTACTGGTGTGAGAAAACCAGGAAATGCATGAGTAGGTGAACTGGTCGCCGTGATATAACTGAGAAATTGTTAAAAACGGCGTTAAATCCCAATCAATCAAATCTGATGACTGCAGCAGACGACACTCTAGCACATTGTGACAAAAGGAGAAATAGCGCTAAACACTTTCTCCTTTTTGCCGCAATGTTTTATGAATTTAGTAATTTTATCTATATTCAATGAGATATTCTTTAGTCTTAATTAACCCATTCCCTCATATAGACAATTTCCAACGCCTCTGATGCAGACGACTTTTTGAAAACATTGTGACAAAAGAAGAAATTGCTCAAAACGAGCAATTTCTCCTTTAGCCACAATGTTTTCCACTTTTAGTCATAGGCTATCCATTCAATTATAGAGTTTTCTATTCTTTGACAAAATATGTTCAAAGTTGTCTGCTGCAGAATTGTCGTACAAGGGAAGGGGTTAAACTAGGTTTGATTCCCAGTAATCAAAGATTGGGTGCATATTTTCATGGACAAATTTCACTGTGTGTGGCAAAAACTTCTACGCTGACTATTACTTTTGACCAGTTAGAGATCGTTCTTTCATTTTTGACTGTGTATTTCTTGTGACATGACCTTTTCTAATGATACGAAAATGGTTTAACTTGTGACCTTGACATTTGACCTTCTTTTAACCCTTTCCCATATACAACAAATCTGCAGCAGACCACTTTGGAAACATCCAGGTAAAACTAGGAAAGGCTCTACAAATGAAGGTATACTTTCTGGAAAAGAGTTGAGAAATTGCTCTTTTTGAGCAATTCTTCTTTTGTCACAAAGTTTTCAATAGTCGTCTGCTGTAGAGGCGTCAGAAAGCCTGTATGTGGGAAAGGGTTAAAAAAAATTTGTTGTCACCTGGGGTATTGGTGTTTTACGAATGCATAATATTGTTTACAGATGTTTTGTCAGTCTTTCATTGATTTTGTTGGCAATATTTTATTATTTTTTGCATCCATGCTATCTTATTCAAATCGACACTGTTGGTTAGAAGATTATTAGATCCTCTGATTGTTTATGTGAGGTGAGTGCACATCCAGACTAATCTGCACAGATGTGCAAGCTGATATGGATCTACACTGGTTGGTTTATTATCCCCTCGGTTACGAAGTAAGCGAGAAAGGTATATAGTAACGGGACCGTCCGTATGTATGTGCGTGCATCCGTCCGTCCGTCCTTCCGTCCGTAACAAACCTTGTCATCACTCTACACTAACCATTTCTTGACAGATCTTAACCAAACTTGGTATAAAGTAAGTATATGGTAACATCTTGAAGCCTATTGATTTTCAAGGTCATAGGTCAAAGGTCAAGCCCAGCCGAGGGGATGCATCCGCTTTGCGGTGCCCTTGTTTAGAGTTAACACTCAGTTACATTTTATAGTGAAATCAGGCATCACAAATTTTAATTCAGGAATGTATTTTTGGGGGACATAGCTATGTTAAGTATGAAATAACGGGCGAGTGATGGCTTTTGACTAATCAACTTGACTTTAGACAGTTTGGTAGAGTGTTGTCAAAGGCTTTTTGATTTTGAAAATATTTACAGGGCTTTTTCACACTTTAATGTTCTTGTGAAATCTTTGCAAGTCTTTCGGGAAATCACTGGTTCTTATATTAATTACATGAATGATCTAATGTGACCTTAACCAAAGCAGCTTACCATGAAATTGATTTGTTAACCAGGTTTCTGGTAATTAGTTTGGCGAAGTCGGCGGGCGGGCAGGTGGGTGGGCGTCAACTTTCCTTGTCCGGACCATAACTTTGCCATGCATAGAGATATTTTCAAATAACTTGGCAAAAACATGCACCATATCAAGACGATGTGCCAAATGCAAAAAAAAAATCTGTAAATTCAAGGTCAAGGTCACAGTGATAAGAAATAGACTTTAATTGAACTTTTCTTGTCCGGACCATAACTTTGTCATGCATAGAGATATTTTCAAATACCTTGGCAAAAACATGAACCATATCAAGACGATGAGCCAAATGCAAAAAAAAAAATCTGTACATTCACGGTCAAGGTCACAGTGATAAGAAATAGACTTCAATTGAACTTTTCTTGTCCGGTCCATAACTTTGTCATGCATAGAGATATTTTCAAATAACTTGGCACAAACATGCACCATATCAAGACGATGTGCCAAATGCAAAAAAAAAATCTGTACATTCAAGGTCAAGGTCACAGTGATAAGAAATATACTTTAATTGAACTTTTCTTGTCCGGACCATAACTTTGTCATGCATAGAGATATTTTCAAATAACTTAGCAAAAACATGCACCATATCAAGACGATGTGCCAAATGCAAAAAAAAAATCTGTAGATTCAAGGTCAAGGTCACAGTGATAAGAAATAGACTTTAATTGAACTTTTCTTGTCCGGACCATAACTTTGTCATGCATAGAGATATTTTCAAATAACTTGGCACAAACATGCACTATATCAAGACGATGTGCCAAATGCAAAAAAAAATCTGTAGATTCAAGATCAAGGTCACAGTGATAAGAAATATACTTTAATTGAACTTTTCTTGTCCGGACCATAACTGTGTCATGCATAGAGATATTTTCAAATAACTTGGCACAAATATGAACTATATCAATATGATGTGTCACATGCAAAACTTTTGTCTGTAGCTTCAAGGTCAAGGTCACAGTGACCACAAATAGACATCAGTTGAACTTTTCTTGTCCGGACAATAACTTTTTCATCTATAGAGATATTTTCAAATAGCTTGGAACAGATATACACCATATGAAGACGCTGTGTTAAATGCACAATTTATGTGTTTAGCTTCCAGGTCAAGGTCTTTAGCTTCCAGGTCATGGTCACAGTGACAGAAAATATACTTTACTTGAACTTTCTTTGTTCAGACCATAACTTTACCATGCATATAGATATTTTCAAATAACTTCGCGCAAATATGCTCCATATTAAATAACTTGGCAATAAGTTTCATAACCTCGGGCCCTGGATCTAGTCTGTTTGCAAAGGCATAAACGTGTTACTATCAAGTAAAGGGTTAAGGCAGATCACTGATTATCAACCTGGCATTAGGGATCCTAAAATGTGGCTGCTTACAACAAAAGGTTGCTTAATATCTGTTATCTATTATATGTTCTTAATAAATGAGGCCATCAACACACGATTGACTGTATTGAACTGATATTTGTTAGATAAAATTGTGATATATTTAATTGACAAAGTAATTATGATTATTCATCAATAGAAATATTCCCTGTTACTTGAATTACTAGCTTTGATTAACTATTAGCAGAAAGATTTGACAGATCTGTTAATTATTAATCAAACACCTTCCATTATAGAAAACCTGGTTTCATGGAATTTCCATGTCTTGTTTAATTATGCCTTAATGTCTATAGACACATTTTGACGCATCAGCAGCAGCATTTGACTCTTCAAAACATTGTGGCTAAAGGAGAAATTGCTCAAAACAAGCAATTTCTCCTTTTGCCATAATGTTATTATCTATTTTCATTTTTAGAGACTTTTCATATTTTAAATTACCTGAGCATGAAGTGCTCAAGTTGAATTATTGTGATTGCCAATTGTCTGTCGTCCGCTGTGAGTCATCAACATCTTCTCCTCTTTAACCAGTGGGCCAATTGGGATGAAACTTCAAATATTATTGATCCATGCAGAATTTCTGGTTTACTTTAAAAAAGAAATCCTCCGTTGGCTGATTTTCAAATAATTTTGTAAAAAATGTTCCTTTGGTGACCCTCTATCAGATTCCTTCAAGCCATGTTGATTGGTCAAAAAACATGGCCACCAGGGGGCGGGTTGTATTCCCTATTATGGCTATAGTGAAAACTTTAGATATTTTTTTCTCCAAAAGTATCTGTCCGATTTCCAAATAATTTTGTAGAATTGTTCCTCCGGTGACCTCCTATCATACTCCTTCAAGCCATGTTGATTAGTCGAAAAACAAGCCCTCAGAAGGCGGGCTGTTTTTCCTTATATATGTATAATGAAAACGTTTAAAAAAAAAATCTCCAAAGAATCTAGCCGCTGTCCAAATTATTTTTTAGAAATGTTCTTTGGGTGACCTTTTAACTGATGCCTTCAAGCAATGTTGATTGGCCGAAAAATGTGTTCACCAGATATGGAGCTGTTTTGGCTCTAAAATATAATTATATTGAAAACTTTAAAAATATTTTTCTCCAAAAATATCAGGTCAATTTCCAAATAATTTCGTTGAAATGTTCCTTTGGTAGCTCTCTACAAAAATAATTCAAGGCATGTTGGTTGTTAAAAAAAAAAAAATATTGTGGTTACTGGTAGACAATTCACATTTGCATAATTCAGGAGAGCGATCCAGGGCCATCATGACCCTCTTGTTTACTCAATGTCTTCAATATAGTACAATTTGAAAATGTTCACTTTGAAACTATTGGCCAGATTTTAAAGGATCATTTTATGGTTTCTCCATAAATAAATTTCTCCCATTGCCGGAGCGAGCAACAGAACTACAACAGCAGTACTCCAGTATGGCTTTGTTAATGTCGGTAGAGCACCGGTAGTGCCCCATCATAGATCTGCGGCTCTCCTGTGGCATCAATGTGTACTGTAATTGTACATATGTGCACCGTATTCCTGCCAATATACTAACCATGTACTACTGTTCTTAGCGATGTGATACAGTACTTCATCGGTATTGTTACAGCCAATTGTGATTTTTCAAGTGCTTTCTCAACGGAGCTCTGCCGATTTTCTCGCCGTTGTTAATTGTGGTACATCGGTAGTGTGTGACAGAGCCTTAAGCAAGATGTGCTCAATGTGAGCTTTTGTGATCACCATGTCAGGCTGTGTCTATCATCTGTCATAAACAATTTGCTTGTGGTCTGTGGATAAACATGGCCATTTTGGTTATCTGTGTAGAGTGAAAACTTTGAAAACTATTTTTAAGTTTTATTAAATCAGGTGAGCTATATAAGACCATCAGTGCCCTCTTGTTGTTAACTTAGACGTGATTGGGACCCTGTTGAGCAATCGAGGACCATCAAGATTTGTTTGATTTATTTATTCACCTGAAATTCTTTGATTATGTTATTATATATAAAAGCTTTATAATTAATAGAGGTTTAACAGATGGGCATGCCCAGTTTTACCTGAGGGCCCCTGCAAAAAAAATCTACAAATATTTACATAATTATATACAATGTATTGCTAACATTATAATGTAAATATGCTTTAATGCCTTTAAACCTTTCCCACATACACAAATCTGCAGAAGGTGACTATAAAAATGTCTAGGTTAACCCTTTCCCTCAAACGACAATTCTGCAGCAGAAGACTTTGAACATATTTTGGCAAAAACTAGAAAATCTCTATAATTGAATGGATAACCTAGCTATGACTAAAAGTGGAAAACATTGTGGCAAAAGGAGAAATTGTTCGTTTTGAGCAGTTTCTTCTTTTGTCACTATGTTTCCAAAATGCGGCCTGCTGTAGAGGCGTCAGAAAGCGTCTATATGAGGGAAAGGGATAAATTAAAACAAATTGAGATCTCAATAAATGAAAGTACAATTATTAAATAATGTTGAAAAACAATGAGGCAAAAGGAGAAATTGCTCATTTTGAAATATTTTCGAAAGTCATCTGCTGCAGATGAGTCAAAATGCATCTGTAAGTGGGAAAGGTTGCAAAGTGTGATATAAGATATTACTTTTACTCTACCCCTCTTCCTTTTTTGCTGCTTTTGCAGCAATGTTTGTACTTGTATTTGCTTTCTAATGTTTTATACTTAAGTTTTGTTACGTTTCTTTAGTTGTTACTATTTACTCTGTTTGAAATAACATTGAATAAAAATGTTAGATGAATGGTATTATTGTCATCTTTAAAATTCTAGTGTTTTTAACCCTTTCCCAAAATGGCGACGCATCAGTAAAATGAGTTATTTTCCCTTGTGCCTCAATGTTTTCTACTTTTCAATAATTGTACTTCCTTTTATAGAGACTTCCCATATTCTTGCCTAGATTTTGTGTCAATGTCATCTGCTGAAGATTTTTGGTATGTGAGAAAGGGTTAATATAATTGAAGTCCATTATAGAATATCAAAGTAAAAACCTTTTATATTTCTTCTACATTATACAACAAATATGCAACAGACAACTTAAATCTCTAAATGAAATTTATCACATGACGATGTTTGTATCCGATCTAATATACCCATTACATATGTCTGTATATGTCACACATGTAATATATAACATTACCAAATCACTATTTTTGTATACATCAGCAAATGTTTACAAAATGGCTGAGAACGTCAACGACAGTATATATCCGGCAAACACAAACGTCACGCTAGATGGACGAGGTCAAGGGATCATTATGGGTCATAAAAATAATTTGTTGTGTGATTAGTTAACAGTTTATTAAGTACTACATGTTGGGACTATTTTCTGACAGCGAAAAACTTATTTTTTTTTGTGTGTGTGTTTAGTCATGTGATAAAAAGAACCTCACTCACTCACTCACATTCGTTGTCATTTCATAAAGGTTTATTAAACTCCTCCAAGAAATTTGTTATTAAGCTCGCCAATGGCTCGCTAATAACAAATTTCTTGATATGAAATGACAACTCATGTCAGATCCTATATATATATATCTTCTGAATAGATTTGAAAACATACTGTATAAATGAATCTGGGACCTAGAATGAATTGATGGCAAAAGGAGAAATTGTTCAACAAGTGATTTCTCCTTCTGCTACAATGTTTCCAAAAATCTACTGCAGATGTGCATTCAATTTCCAAAGCAGACCAATCTTGAAATTGGATTTTGGATCGACAGTTAAATTAAACCACAAACTATTGTTATAACTGGACGACATCTGTGACGTTTCCCGCGTTAAATACGGCCTTTTTACCAAACCACTAACAATATGGCGGCCTCCTTGATTGGAGTTCTGGATGAAGGTGTCCGAGAAAAAGTCTCCTCTTCTAGGATTCTCGTCGTTGGCGCGGGTGGCATAGGATGTGAACTGCTAAAGAACTTAGTTTTAACTGGTTTTGTCAACATTGAGACGGTAAGCGGTGTTGTAAATAAGTGCTTGTCACGTATTTTCGTTACCTTCTTTGTACCCCCCTAACAAAAAGCCGGCATATTTTCAAATGTTTTGCGGGAATAAGCAGTGGGAAGCCACTGCTGCTGTTTGAAGCTTCATATTTTTTTGATTGTGTAATAAAACAAGGTCAAAGACATATTGACAATGATAACACAGAGGTGTTTACGAGCCCAAATAATTAGCTTGTTATTCTAAAAATGTCTTGCTCATTGGATTCGTGCATGGTTCCACCAGGAATTTGAACGTTATGCAAGTTCCTGTCTATAAAATAGATTTTCTGAGGTTAATGGGGTATAGGTACAAATGCTACATTTCATTTACAGCTCTGCTGTAAGAGTCAAATGTCTTTTATAGATCATGGTGGAGTGCCCTTGGGCAAGGCACATTTTCTAGCCTAGTACTGGTTTGTTTACCCAGGGATCATGAATAATTAAATTTAATTGCGCGCTAAATGACCTTAGCTGTCGATGCGCCATAAAACAATATACATTCATTCATTCATTCTTTTATAGCGACATAAGTAGAGATGTTTGCTATTTCACAAAGTTTAGCCGCTTGCATTTGGTTTATATGGTAGTCCAGGTTTCTGTACTAGGAATGTGATTTTATATTTTGATGCAATGTAACAGCGATATATTGAGATAAGGTAGATTGGTTGTCTTATTCATGAAGTTAAGCAATGTATATACTGTATATAATAATTAAATATATAATATATTTCCACTAGTAACCAGATGACTTTAATCTGTGAAGGAACTTGTACACATTACAAATATGGTTTGACATCACTGTTTATCCCCGGACCTTGATTTAAAGGGACAGTGGTCACAATTGTCGTTGCATGGGCTCTTACCTGGTGTTTAGCTATTAAGAGTTCTGTAAAGGGGAGAAATGTAACGGAGTAACAGGAATGCTTTATGCATTGCCGTAGAATCATGCTGTTATAGCGATGTGGGTAGTGTGGTTGGCTTTCTCATGATGTTATGGAACATATGATATATATGGTTAGTGCATTAATTGGTGACCAGTGATGTCTTAGCAATTGGGAAAGGGACTAGTCACTTAATACATTTTGAATTGTTCTTTCAGATTGATTTAGATACCATAGATGTAAGCAACCTCAATAGACAGTTTCTGTTTAGGAAGGAACATGTCGGCAAATCTAAAGCTCAGGTAGGTTTGTCAGTAGATGCCATCCAAGTGGATTCCTAGTTTTGATAAATTAACCCTTTCCCTCATCCAGATGTATTTTGAGACATGCAGCTGATGAGTTAAAAGCATTGTGGCTAAAGGAAAGATTGTCATAATAAGCAACTGCTAACTTTGTCACAATGTTTTCAAGTCAATTCTATAAATACATTTTCATTTATAATGATTTTCGTTAATCTTTCATAGTCTAGATGATTACAAAGTTGTCTGTCGCAGATTTGTTGTACATGGGAAATGATGATTTAACCCTTTTCCTCAAACAGACGCATAATTTTGACACCTGCAGCAGAGAACTCAAAAACATTTCACCAAAAGGACAAATTGATCTTTACAAGCAATTTCTCAGTTTGCCACAGTGTTTTCAACACTGTGTAAGATTTATACTTTCATTCATAGAGAGTTTCCATCTTTTTGCCTAAATATTTTCAAAGTTGTCCGCTGCAGAGCCTTCATAGGGCATCTGTATGTTTGAAAGGGTTAAATTTAAATTTGGACTTACAAATAGGAATTAAGACATATTATTATTGTGATTATTATTAGTAGTAGAACTACATTGTGTTATTATTATTATAATTGGCTCTACTGCCAGAAGAGCATATGCGGTGGTGTGGTGTCCGTTGTGCGTCTGTAAACAATTGCTTGTGAACGCGATACAGTCTTCAGTTTTTATTGTATCTCAATCAAACTTAAACAGTAGTAAGATATCCATGAGAGCTCGATTCCTTTCGCAAACCAGCCAGATCCGCCCATGCAAGACTGGATTATGGCCCTTGAAATTGTCAAAATTGCTATAATAGAGCTTGTGAACACAATAGAGGCTCCATTTAGTATCTGATCTTCACCAAACTTTCACAGAAGTTAGGTATCCATGAGAGCTTGGTTCCTTTTGCAAACCAGCCAGATCCGGCCATGCATCACTGGATTATGGCCCTTGAAATTGTCAGAATTGCTATAATAGAGCTTGTGAACATGATAAACCAATCAAATCCGCTCATGCAAGACTGGATTATGGTCCTTGGAATTGTCGAAATTCTTATAATAGAGCTTGTGAACACAATAGAGGTTCCATTTAGTATCTGATCTTCACCAAAGTTACACAGTAGTTAGGTATCCATGAGAGTTTGGTTCCTTTCGCAAACCAGCTAGATCCGCCCATGCAAGACTGGATTATGGCCCTTGAAATCCCATCCCGGTAGAGCATAGGCCCTCATGGGCCTCTTGTTATTGTTGTTATAATTATTATCTAGAGCTCTGTGGTCACTGGTTTCATTCCTACATTGCTTTCTGTTTTCATTTGCTTTTAGGTAGCCAAAGAGAGTGCCCTGAAGTTCAACCCGGATGCAAAAATTAAAGCTTACCATGACAGCATCATGAGGTAGCCTTTTTAAAACATAATCACCATCCCGTCTATTGCTTTGTCATTGACTCTAAATGATACAGACGACCTCTGATGCCTTATTTAGCAGACGCCTTTTAAAAACAAGCAATTTCTCCTTTTCTCACTAAGTTTTCAAGCCTGTTTTCAAAATTGCACTTTTAATTGTGCATAATTAACGCTTTTTTCTCAGATTTTTTAAGGCAGATCAGAGCTCTAGATAAGGAGCGTATCAATGAGACGATTCTTTTGAGTACCCACAACATAGGTTTTAATGAGTGCTAAGAGAGATATTATATAAGAAAGACCCATTTACTCCTCCTTATCTAGTCTTCTGGGCAGATGACTCTGAAAATGTCATGTCAGGTAAATTATTAAAAGGACATCCACCTTCACCACCTCTCTCCGTCATTGACCCACTATTGAAATAGCCTTTTCTGTCTGCAATTGACATTTTGAGATGGGACATTATGAAACAGAAAATGTGCTTTAACTTGTTTTTTACTAAATTATGATGCATGTATTTTCCCTCATACAGATTCATTTTGACACCTCTGCAGCCAACAACTTTTAAAAACATTGTTACAAAAGGAGAAATTGCTGATAATGAGCAATTTCTCCTTTTTATACGCCCGTTTTGAAAAAAACGGATCGTATTATAGATTTACATGCGGCGTACGGGCGGGCGGCGGCCAGTATGTTGTCAGCTTAATAACTTTAGAAGCCTTTGCCCAATCATCACCAAATTTTGTCAGAATGTGTATTCGGATAATATCTCGGACAAGTTCGATAACTAGCCATATTGCTTTAGTCAATCAAGAGTTATCGCCCTTTAATTATAGAAATTACCCAAAATTGGTCTTGTCAGCTCAATAACTTTAGAAGCCTTTATCCAATCATCACCAAATTTTGTCAGAATGTGTATTTGGATAATATCTCAGACAAGTTCGATAACTAGACATATCGCTTTAGTCAATCAAGAGTTATCGCCCTTTAATTATAGAAATTAACCAAACTTGGTCTTGTCAGCTCAATAACTTAAGAAGCCTTTGTCCAATCATCCCCAAATTTTGTCAGAATGTGTATTGGGGTAATATCTTGGACAAGTTCGATAACTAGCCATATCGCTTTAGTCAATCAAGAGTTATCGTCCTTTATTTATAGAAATTAACCAAAATTGGTCTTGTCAGCTCAATAACTTTAGAAGCCTTTGTCCAATCATCACCAAATTTTGTCAGAATGTGTATTGGGATAATATCTCGGACAAGTTCGATAACTAGCCATCTCTCTTAAGTCAATGAAGAGTTATCGCCCTTTAATTATAGAAATTACCTAAAATTGGTCTTGTCAGCTCAATAACAATTATCACTATACAGGACGGGCATATTTTGTGACATTTGGCGCTCTTGTTCCTCAGTGTTTTCAACTCTATTTAATAATTACTCTTTCGATAAGTGAAATTTTCAACATTTTTAACTAGAAACATTCAGAGTTGTTTGCTGAAGATTTTTTTTGGGGGGGAAAGGGTTAAAGTACCGTTTGAAAAATATGTTTGTTACTGTGACAGATTAATGATTTTCTTTACCGTTATATTTCTGTTTTATCTTTTTAGCCCTGATTATGACGTAAAGTTTTTCGAGGAATTTGATGTTATTATGAATGCTCTGGACAACAGGGGTAAGATTGTTGTTTTTGTTTGTGGTTTTCTATTTATACTTGATCGGGCTTGCAATGTTAGGTCATATTAGCCTTTCCGACATACAGATGCTTTTCGGATGCCTCTGCAGTAGACGGCCTTTGTAACAAAACGAGAATTTGCTCATGATGAGCAATTTCGATAAGCGTATTTCCATTATCAAACATTTCATAATTTTCGTCTAGATGTTTTATAAGTTTTCTACCTGCAGTTTTCTTGTATGTGGGTAACTAAATCATTTTGTAGGTTTGTCCAGTTTGGGTGACAGGAAAATCTAAAAAGCTATTATAAGAAACTTTCATGATAATACATGGTGTAGTAGCATCTGCCTCTGTAGCAGGAGAGCAGGGTTCAAATCCCCGTCAGGTCATACTGTGGAAAGTGTTGTTGGAACAGTGTTAACCCTTTCCCACATATAGACGCTTTCTGACACATCTATTGCAGAAGACGTTCTCCTTTTGCCACTGTTTTCAACCTAGTTCAATAACCAAACTTTTATTTATGGATATTGTCTAAAAATATATCATACACGCTTTCAAAGTTGTCTGCTGCAGATTTGTTGTAGGTGGAAAAGGGTTAAGATTAAATGTATGTTTAGAACTGATGATTTACCCGTAGAAAACTGTGAGCAAACTGGTGAAAGTAGTGTAAAACACGGAACTAACACAGTAATGGTAATGATGATATGTGTATGTAATAAGTTTTGGGTTTATTTCCTCCAGCTGCAAGAAATCATGTAAATCGAATGTGTTTGGCTGCAGACAGACCTCTTATAGAAAGTGGTACAGCCGGCTATCTGGGACAAGTCTCCGTCATTAAAAAGGTAGGTCATTATTTACAAATACTTTTACAATTAACTTTGTTTAACAAAAACCTAATAGAAATTGGCTTTAGATCACATTTAAAAGTTGGTTTGGGAGAAGGGGGTATATAGATAGGTCTTGGCCTTATCCATCTGTCCTTCCATTAAACTTTTCCCTCATACGACAATTCTGCAGCAGACGACTTTGAACATATTTTGTCAAAAAATAGAAAATCTCTATAATTGAATGGATAACCTATGACTAAAAGTGGAAAACATAGTGGCAAAAGGAGAAATTGCTCGTTTTGAGCAATTTCTTCTTTTGTCATTATGTTTTCAAAATGCCGTCTGCTGCAGAGTTGTCAGAAAGCATCTATATGAGGGAAAGGGTTATGCATAAAATTTTGACCAGGCTATATTTCTTGAACTGACTATACTTTCATATAATACCAATGACATGTATATTACCAGTGTCCTTGTCCTTTGACCACACTTGAAGAAAAGAAATTGTCAGAGAACTGTCTCTTACACAAAACCACCTAGAGATAATGTAAAGATACATTATCTACAACTATTGTCAATAGTTGATCACTGAGAATGTGACCTTAATCCTTTATTGGCTACATTTATACAAAATTAGCTAATTAGCTGCGTACAATACATCTTGAGAAGACATGTTGTCATGACGTGTATTGCAATTAAGTCGACCATGACTTTTGACCTCTGTCA
Source organism: Serripes groenlandicus (assembly GCA_031761405.1). Taxonomy (NCBI): domain Eukaryota; kingdom Metazoa; phylum Mollusca; class Bivalvia; order Cardiida; family Cardiidae; genus Serripes; species Serripes groenlandicus. The sequence continues at coordinate 26,192,883 of JASEVX010000010.1, forward strand.
CTACCAAGGTAGTCAAGGCATTCTTTTCAATATCCCCTTTTGGTTAGGGATACCAGTTCATTTAACCCTTTCATACATACAAAATTCTGCAGCAGAAATTTCTCATTTTGTGGCAATGTTTTCAAATGTGACTGCTAAAGAGGCGTCTAAAAGGGTTAATTACCTTGTTATATATGTATTTGTTTGTAGGGTTTAACAGAGTGTTTTGAATGCATTCCTGCACCTACACAGAAAACCTTCCCAGGATGCACCATCAGAAATACTCCATCAGAACCAATACACTGCGTGGTTTGGGCAAAACATCTCTTCAAGTAAGTGTAACAACAGGATTTTATCAGTGAATATTTACAGGTTCGGAAGACAATAGTTTGGAACAAAGGGGAAGAATGTAGGGTTCTAGATGAAGAACCTGAATCATGTCACACGAAAACAGATATGCAGGACTTTATGACTAGTAAAGATCCAGATCTGCTCCACCTATATTGATACAAACATCCTGAAAGCCTCTCGATAAAAGTTATGACCAAATGATAATTAAACTTAATTGTAATTGATTTGAGAACCTTCAAAAGACAGTATTTGTGTGGCATAGCCCTATGGTATTTACACCTGATATATGTGAGAAAGTAGTCAGTGGCTTCGAAAGAATGTTGTGTAAGTACTGGTGTGGGAAAGCCAGGAAAACATGGGTAGGTGCACTGACCGCCGTGATATGACCAAAGCTGTTGAAAGCGGCGTTAAACTCCAAACAAAAAAAAAAACCTATGGTATTTAACCTGTTCCATGTCAAATAAATCTGCTGCAGACATCCTTGCAAACATCAAGGCAAAGCATTCTATAATTTTTAGTATTACAAGCATATACTGAAGTTGAAAACATTGTGGCAAAAGGAGAAAGTACTCATCATGCGTCATTTCTCAATTTGTCTCAATATTTTAACCCATTTTCACATACAACAAACTGCAACATACTTTGAAAACGTCAAGAAGGAAATATGGAAGATCCCTATTAATGATAGTACATTTATTGACAACAGTTATTTATAAACATTGTGGCAAAAAGAGAAACTGGTCATCATGAGCAATTTTTCCTTTTGATACCAAATGTTTTTAAAAATCGTCTACTGAAAATGCACCTGCATGTTGGACATTAATATCCAGAACACTAGATAAGGAACATTTGTCATGTTCTAAAATCCTTATTTGACACTTAATCCTTTATGATGCCTCTGCAGCAGACAGCTTTTTGAAAACATAGTGACAAAAGAAGAAATTGCACAAAACGTGTAATTTCTACTTTTGCCACAATGTTTTCCACTTTTAGTCATAGGTTATCCATTCAATTATGGAGATTTTCTATGTTTTGACAAAATACGTTCAAAGTCGTCTGCTGCAGAATTGTCGTATGAGGGAAAGGGTTAAAATAAAATCTACAGATGAAAGTGTTAACATTGAAAAGAATTGATAACATAGTGGCAAAAGGAGAAATAGCTCTTCATGAGCAATGTTTCCTTTCACCACAATGGTTTCAAAAGTCGTCTGCTACAGTGCCATCAGAAAGCATCTGTATGTTGGAATGTTGTGGGTACTCAAAAGAAAAGTTTAAGTGAGACGATACTTTTGAGTACCCACAACATAGGATTTGGTTCAGTGATAAGAGAGATATTGTGGGGAAAAGAGCAGTTAAGACCTATCTAGACCTCTGTGTATATAAAACCATTACAGCCAGCTGTTTGGTGAAGAAGACCCAGACCAGGATGTCTCCCCGGACACAGAAGATCCCGAACTCACAGGTACTGTACGTACACATTATTGAGTAGCCAAGCCCTGGTAGCTCAGTCGCTAGCAACAAAGGCTGTCAATCAAGGAGTTCATGCTCCCTATAAATTGAGGTTATTCATTTTGGCACAGCATTGTCAGTGTGTCTATCCGTCTTGTTTTTTGTATCCGGCTTTTTCACAGCAGCTCCTTGCTCAAATCTTTGCTTGGGAAGATTGTTGTGTGGAGTACTGGTGTGAGAAAACCAGGAAATGCATGAGTAGGTGAACTGGCTGCCGTGATATAACTGAGAAATTGTTAAAAACGGTGTTAAACCCCAATCAATCATTGCTCAAATCTAATAAAACTATTTGGGAAGCTTTAGTACAAGCTAAATTTGCAAATATAATCAGCTTTTTCAGATCTGACATATTGTGACGGAATTATATCCCTTAGTCATTCTACAGACCATAAGGTGATTTTTCATTGGTTTAAACCCTTTCCCACGTACGACAAATTAACAGCAGACAACTTTGAAAACATTAGAATATCTTACAAAAATGAAAGTATAATTATTGAATAGAGTCAAAAACATTATGGTTAAAAGATGGAAATGCTCTTCTTGTTTTAAAGGTTTCAAATGCCGTCTGCTGCAGAGGCACCAAAACTCTTGTTCATTAAGTAGTTGCGCTTTGATGTTTTACAATTTATTTAGCTTGCATATCTGTAAGTTTGACTGATTTTCTTGTTTTTGTCATCGCTAGCTGCTGCAGGTCAACAGGCATTGTCATCGGAAGCGAAAGAGGATGTTGTCGGGGGAATCCAGAGAAAATCTACGCGTGGATGGGCTCAGGAAGTCGAATATGATTCTGAAAAGCTATTTAACAAAGTAAGTTTACACCTGTCTCCCATTTAATGTATTCAAAACATATTCAATTATCCATTTTTGACAAGCAACAAATCTGCAGCAGACGACTTTGAAAACATTTAACCCTTTCCCTCATACGACAATTCTGCAGCAGACGACTTTGAACATATTTTTACAACAAATAGAAAATCTCTATAATTGAATGGATAACCTATGCCTAAAAGTGGAAAATATTGTGGCAAAAGGAGAAATTGCTTTTTTTGAGCAATTACTTCTTTTGTCACTATGTTTTCAAAATGCCGTCTGCTGCAGAGGCGTCAGAAAGCATCTATACGAGGGAAATGGTTAAGCAAAAATATAGAAAATTTCTACTTAAGAAAGAGTAATTATTGAATAGAGTTGAAAATATTGTGGCAAATGTTTTCATAAGTCTTTTGCTGTATAGGAATCAGAAAGTGTCTATGTGTGGGAAAGGGTTATGGTCATGATTTGTGGACATAGAAATTACTTCTGTCAGAAAAAAGGTTACATTTTTATACATTCTGTTGAACCATTTTTGACATAAATCAGCAGCTGATGACTGGAAACACTGATGTCAAAAAAATATGGTAAAAGTTCCGTAATGAAAGTATAATAATTATTGAAAGTACAAGTAGAAATGGCTCATTATATTGTTTTTGTCTCCATGTAATTATCCATGTAAAATCTGCAGCCGACGACTTTGAAAACAATGAGCAAAACATATGGAAACTCTATAAATGAAAGAAAATTTATTGTTGTAAACATTGTGGAAAAAAGAGAAATTGCTCAATTTCTCCTTTTTAGCTCGCCTATTCGAAGAAATAGGGGAGCTTATGTTATCACCCCGGCGTTGGCGTTGGCGTCCGCGTTGCCAGCTTGGTCAAACCTTTGCGTGCAAGGCCTTTTCTCAGACACTGTGTATGCTGTTGCTTTGAAACTTAACACACTTATTCAGGATCATTAGGGGACCTTGTATGTCAAGTCCCATAACTCTGGAATGGATTTTGACTGAATTGTGCCCCTTTTTGGACTTAGAAATTTGGTCAAACCTTTGCATGCAAGGCCTTTTCTCAGACACTGTGTATGCTGTTGCTTTCAAACTTCACACACTTATTCAGGGTCATTAGGGGACCTTGTATGTCAAGTCCCATAACTCTGGAATTGATTTTGACTGAATTGTGCCCCTTTTTGGACTTAGAAATTTGGTCAAACCTTTGCGTGCAAGGCCTTTTCTCAGACACTGTGTATGCTGTTGCTTTGAAACTTCACACACTTATTCAGGATCATTAGGGGACCTTGTATGTCAAGTCCCATAACTCTGGAATGGATTTTGACTGAATTGTGCCCCTTTTTGGACTTAGAAATTTGGTCAAACCTTTGCATGCAAGGCCTTTTCTCAGACACTGTGTATGCTGTTGCTTTCAAACTTCACACACTTATTCAGGGTCATTATGGGACCTTGTATGTCAAGTCCCATAACTCTGGAATTGATTTTGACTGAATTGTGCCCCTTTTTGGACTTAGAAATTTGGTCAAACCTTTGCGTGCAAGGCCTTTTCTCAGACACTGTGTATGCTGTTGCTTTGAAACTTCACACACTTATTCAGGATCATTAGGGGACCTTGTATGTCAAGTCCCATAACTCTGGAATTGATTTTGACTGAATTGTGCCCCTTTTTGGACTTAGAAATTTGGTCAAACCTTTGCGTGCAAGGCCTTTTCTCAGACACTGTGTATGCTGTTGCTTTCAAACTTCACACACTTATTCAGGGTCATTAGGGGACCTTGTATGTCAAGTCCCATAACTCTGGAATGGATTTTTTTCAAACATTTGGATTTTTTTCTTTTTCTTTTCTTGTATTTTTCAATTTTGCGTTTAGCTCAACGTTAAAGTTTCGATTTGTTTTTTTCTCAATAAGTACTGGTTCTAGGGCTTTCATATTTTTTGGGGTAAAACTTTTTTTTTTTGCTGGATTTTGAAAATTGGGCATAGCTTCTTCATATTTTGTTGGATTAATTTCATTTTTTTTTTTTAATTTTCTTGTATTTTTGAACTTTGAGCATTATTTTTTTTTTTTTTTTTTTTTTTTCTTGAATTTTGGAACTTTGTGTTCAGCTCAATTTTTTTTTTTAATTTTCTTGTATTTTTTTTTTTTTTTTTTTTTTATTATTTCTTGTTTAAAAATAATTGTGTTTAGCTCAATGTTAGAGTTTTGTTTACTTTTTGTCTTTTACACTTGCCTTGATAGTCAAAGCAGGGGACACAGTGAGACATTTAATTACGCGTAATTCTTGTCTTTCTTTTGTAAATTCAATTTAAATTATTCCACTTTTGGATTTTGGACTTTATACCCATGCTATAACTGTTCTGAAGTAGGCCCTGATAGACGATATCCCTGATAGGCGAGCTATATTGTCCTCCGACAACTCTTGTTCTACAATGTTTTCAAAAGTCGTCTGCTGCAGAGGTGTCAGAAAGCAACTATATGTGGGATATTTGAAATCAGAATGTAATGTGATGGTAAAAACATTAGTGACAAAAAGCTGAAAAATCTCCATTAAAGATGGCTTAATTGTTTCATCCTGAGCAATTTCACCTTTTGCCAGAATGTTATCAAGAGTTGTCTGCTGCTATTGCGGCAATATGCGTCTTCAGGTGGGGAAAGGAATAAACTAGTCTTGCATTTTGACTAATTTGCAGCAGATACATTTTGAAAATATTGTGGGAGAAGCAGAAATTGCTCATTTTGCAATTCCCTCTTTTACTACAATGCTTTCATCAGCAATTCAGTAAATTATTTTTTTAATTTATAAATATTTCCATGTTTAAGCCTAAATGTTCTGATAGGTATTTGTTGTATTTGTGAAACTGTTAACTGTTTTCTGATGATGGTATTTGTGATCTGATCTAAAAACCTCTAAGAAAGAAAAAAAAAAGGAAAGTGAAATGGGATTCAAAGTTAACTTTTGCTAGTTTTAAGCAGGTTTAGTCATCAATGTCTTCTCTGATATGAACCAGTGCATGAGTAAAGGTTCACGTTGGCATTTCTGAACAATGTAGGTTCAGATCATCTTTTTCCACCTGCTCTTACCATAATCTACACAAGTTGACAGAATCTTGTAACAAGCTAATGTAAGTAATATGTGAACAGTGTAGGTCTTGATCAGACTGTAGAGATGCACAAGCTGATCTGGATCTATACCATTCACAAAAAGCCAACTTGTACCTTTTCCCATGCACCGACTCGTATATCAAATCGGGTAACTTTCCCACATTCAGATGAATCTGCATCAGACGACTTGTGTAAACCTTGTGATTAAAGGAGAAATTACTCATGATGAGCATTTTCCCATTGACCACAAAGTTTTCAACTGGAATAAGTAATTACATTTTCATTTGTAGAAATTTTCCATATTTTAAGTTATCTGCAATAGATTTACTGTTTGTGGAATCGAGTTAACCCTTTCCCACATGCAGCAGATCACTTTGAAAACATCTCAGCAAAAATATTGAAAATCTCTGTTCATGAAAGTTTGATTTAAATTATTATTTAAATATGAAAACTGTGTAGTAGAAGGAGAAATTGCTCATTATGACCAATTTCTTCTTTTGCCACAATGTTATCAAAAGTTGTCTGCTGCAGAAGTGTCAGAAAGCGTGTACATGTTGGAAAACGGTTAAAAGAGACTTTAATACTACTATATTTGTTTAAACTCTTAATCAATTGTATTGTGTTGTTTCAGATGTTCAGGGATGACATCCATTACTTACTCTCAATGGAAACCCTTTGGAAGAAGAGGAGAGCTCCAACACCGCTGGACTGGAACAATCTTCCTAACTCTGGTAAGAGTGTTACAAGATTACAAAAACAAACGACCTTTAACCCTTTAACCTCATACAGACCCATTCCAATGCCTTCTATGAAGCAGATGACTATTGAAAATTATTGTGACAAAAGGAGAAAATGCTCATGATGACAATTTTCTCCTTTTGCCACAATGATTTTAATTCTAAATCATTCTTTCATTTTTAGAGGTTTTTTTGCCTAGTTGCTTTTAAAGTCCTCTGCTGCAGATTCATTGAGCGCGAGGGTAAACAATGTCAATAAAGAAGAAGATTCATTGTATTAATGTAAGGATTATTTCTAATTGACAATGACTATAATCAAATGGCACGTGTGTATAGAGGCTTATGATAATGGACTTGAATCTTGTAAACGAAAATATACAAGCTTACATATCAGCCCTTTCTAACATACAAAATACTATTTAAAATGGTATCAATGGCTGCTCTCCTTTGCCCTCTGGGTTGTGGGGTTAGCATTATTGTGACTAGTAAAACTGGTAACTTACCCAGGAGATGCCGTGATATCATATGACTGAAAAATTGTTACTTTTTTTGCCGGATTGCTCTAGCAATTCCGGTCTATAGATTGGCGATGTCTGTCTGTCTGTCCGTCAATATTTTGGTTAAAGTTTCAGGTTGAGGCAAAATCTCAGCACTGGAAAGGGTTGCAAACTTGAAACTTTGCCTGAAGGTAACCAGTGACAAGTTCTATTGATTTCTATGGTTACTTTGACCTTGGTTTGTCGATTTTCAAATTGCCGACAATCTGGCCTTACCGTCTTCATCGGTTTCTTGTTAGTAAATGTTTTCAAAGATGTCTACTGCAGATTTGTTGTCCCTTTGATGAAAACCTTTGAATACAATGTTGTCATATATTGTTCCAGGCGAAAAGACAGGTATGAGAGATCAAAGACTCTGGTCCTTACAAGAATGTGCTGATATATTCACTTCATGTCTCAATACACTCAAAACAGAGTTTGGTAAACAAAAAGAGGGAGGCATGTTAGTGTGGGATAAGGTAAATATGAGGATACAGTCAAACCTGTGCTAAAGACCACCATGGAATAGCGATTCCCTGTCTTTATTAACCACATGTTTAGTTTCCCAATTTCTCACTTTCTGCATAAATGACCCTGCAATTTAAGACCACCTGTGAACAAAGACCAGATTGTTTCCTTCCCGTGGGTGGTCTTTATATACAGGTTCCACTGTATTTGTCTTGTTGCATGCCTTGGCAGGGTGACACACAGAGATGACTGCTCCATTGTCTGTTTGGATGTCTCGCTCTGGACTAATTGGCAGGCGATACATATATAAATAGGAATACCATTGTCCTTTTTAGCTTGTCTGTTTTTCGAAGAAAAAAATTCGGGGTATTGTGATACCCTTGGCATCGTATTCTGCGTTGTTACAAAACTTTATCCTTACCTCATAACTCAAACCTGTTCAACATTTCCAAATTGAACTTGGTATACATGTCTATACATAGTAACATAACTCTAGCGTTAATAATGATTCAGTAATGCCCCTTTTTTCGACTTAGATAAAAGCAGACGACCGATGGCGTTTGCTTGCAGCACTCTTGTTAGATCACCTGAGCACGAAATGGTCAAATTGAGTTATTGTGATCACCCTTTGTCAGTAAACATCTTTTCCTCTGTAACTAGTGGGTCAAAATGAATTATTGTGGTTGACTCTGACTGGCATGACAAATCACATTGCATAACTCAGGTGAGCGATCAGATCAAGGGCCATCACGGCCCTCTTGATTGTGTGATGTAGTGTTTTATGTTAGTAAGCCCTTTCCCCGCATACAACAAATATGCAGTAGACAATTTTGAAATAAGCCCAGTAAAAAGTATGGAAAATCTCTAAAAAAAGAAAATTTAATTGTTCAACCCTTTCCCTCATATAGACGCTTTCTGACGCCTCTGCAGCAGACGGCTTTTTGCATTTTCTCCTTTTGCCACAATGTTTTCCACTTTTTGTCATAGGTTATCCATTCAATTATGGAGATTTTCTACTTTTTGACAAAATACGTTCAAAGTCGTCTGCTGCAGAATTGCCGTATGAGAGAAACGGTTTTAATTTTGAAAACATGGCAGAGATGCCTTATGAAGCATCTGCAGTAAACAACTTTTTAAATCATTATCGCAAAAGGTGAAATAATTATACCCCCGCAAACGTAGTTTGAAGGGTGTATACTGGAATCAGCCTGTCGGTTGGTCTGTCCACAAAATCTGTTCCGTTGTACTCCCCCTTCAGTTTCTACCTGATTTACTTGATACTTGGCATAAATGTTAATCAGGAGTAGTAGATGTGCAACACGCAAATTTCATGTCCCTGTGACCTTCACCTTGACATCTGACCTTGAAATAGGATTTTTTATGCCCCCCCGGAATCTCCGATTCGGGGGGCATATAGTTTTTGGCCTGTCTGTTGGTCTGCACGTCTGTCTGTCTGTCTGTCTGCACAAAAAAAACTTTAACCTTGACCACTACTTTTGAACCATAACAGGTACGGCTACCATATTTCACATGTGTATTCCTTGTGACATGACCTTTCTGTCAGTACCAAAATGTTTGACCTTGCGACCTTGACCTTTGACCTAGATGTAGTTTTTGGCCTGTCTGCACGAAAAAAACTTTAACCTTGACCACTACTTTTGAACCATAACAGGTACGGCTACCATATTTCACATGTGTATTCCTTGTGACATTACCTTTCTGTCAGTACCAAAATGTTTGACCTTGCGACCTTGACCTTTGACCTAGATGTTGCCATTCTCGAAAAAAACTTTAACCTTGGCCATTACTTTTGAACCATAACAGGTACGGCTACCATATTTCACATGTGTATTCCTTGTGACATGACCTTTCTGTCAGTACCAACATTTTTGACCTTGCGACCTTGACCTTTGACCTAGATGTAGTTTTTGGCCTGTCTGCACGAAAAAAACTTTTAACCTTGACCACTACTTTTGAACCATAACAGGTACGGCTACCATATTTCACATGTGTATTCCTTGTGACATGACCTTTCTGTCAGTACCAAAATGTTTGACCTTGACCTTTGACCTAGATGTTGCCATTCTCGAAAAAAACTTTAACCTTGGCCATTACTTTTGAACCATAACAGGTACGGCTACCATATTTCACATGTGTATTCCTTGTGACATGACCTTTCTGTCAGTACCAACATTTTTGACCTTGCGACCTTGACCTTTGACCTAGATGTTGCCATTCTCGAAAAAAAACTTTAACCTTGGCCATTACTTTTGAACCATAACAGGTACGGCTACCATATTTCACATGTGTATTCCTTGTGAAATGACCTTTCTGTCAGTACCAACATTTTTGACCTTGCAACCTTGACCACCTTTGACCTAGATGTTGCCATTCTCGAAAAAAACTTTAACCTTGGCCATTACTTTTGAACCATAACAGGTACGGCTACCATATTTCACATGTGTATTCCTTGTGACATGACCTTTCTATCAGTACCAACATTTTTGACCTTGCGACCTTAACCTTTGACCTAGATGTTGCCATTCTCAATTTTTATGCCCCCACGGAATCTCCGATTCGGGGGGCATATAGTTTTTGGCCTGTCTGTTGGTCTGTCTGTCTGCACAAAAAAAACTTTAACCTTGGCCATTACTTTTGAACCATAACAGGTACGGCTACCATATTTCACATGTGTATTCCTTGTGACATGACCTTTCTGTCAGTACCAACATTTTTGACCTTGCGACCTTGACCTTTTGACCTAGAGGTTGCCATTCTCGAAAAAAAACTTTAACCTTGGCCATTTCTTTTGAACCATAACAGATACGGCTACCATATTTCACATGTGTATTCCTTGTGACATGACCTTTCTGTCAGTACCAACATTTTTGACCTTGCGACCTTGACCTTTGACCTAGATGTTGCCATACTAAAAAAAAACTTTAACCTTGGCCATTTCTTTTGTCATTTGAACCATAACAGGTACGGCTACCATATTTCACATGTGTATTCCTTGTGACATGACCTTTCTGTCAGTACCAACATTTTTGACCTTGCGACCTTGACCTTTGACCTAGATGTTGCCATTCTCGAAAAAAACTTTAACCTTGGCCATTACCTTTGAACCATAACAGATACGGCTACCATATTTCACATGTGTATTCCTTGTGACATGACCTTTCTGTCAGTACCAACATTTTTTACCTTGCGACCTTGACCTTGACCTTGACCTAGATCTTGCCATTCTCGAAAAAAACGTTAACCTTGGCCATTTCTTTTGAACCATAACAGGTATGGCTACCATATTTCACATGTGTATTCCTTGTGACATGACCTTTCTGTCAGTACCTTGCGACCTTGACCTTGACCTAGATGTTGCCATTCTCGAAAAAAACTTTAACCTTGGCCATTACTTTTGAACCATAACAGGTATGGCTACCATATTTCACATGTTTATTCCTTGTGACATGACCTTTCTGTCAGTACCTTGCGACCTTGACCTTGACCTAGATGTTGCCATTCTCGAAAAAAACTTTAACCTTGGCCATTACTTTTGAACCATAACAGGTATGGCTACCATATTTCACATGTCAGTACCAACATTTTTGACCTTGCGACCTTGACCTTTGACCTAGATGTTGCCATTCTCGAAAAAAACTTTAACCTTGGCCATTACTTTTGAACCATAACAGATACGGCTACCATATTTCACATGTGTATTCCTTGTGACATGACCTTTCTGTCAGTACCAACATTTTTGACCTTGCGACCTTTACCTTTGACCTAGATGTTGCCATTCTCAATTTTTTTTTTAACCTTCCCCACTACTTTTGAACAATAACAGGTAATGCTACCATATTTCACATGTGTATACCTTGCGACCTTGACCTTTGACCTAGATGTTGCCATTGGGGGGCATCAGTGTTTCACAAACACATCTTGTTTTTTTAACCTTCCCCACTACTTTTGAACCATAACAGGTAAGGCTACCATATTTCACATGTGGAAACCTTGTGACATGACCTTTCTGTCAGTACCAAAATTTTTCACCTTGACCTAGATGTTGCCATTCTCGAAAAAAACTTTAACCTTGACCACTACTTTTGAACTATAACAGGTATGGCTACCATATTTCACATGTGTATTCCTTGTGACATGACCTTTCTGTCAGTACCAACATTTTTGACCTGGCGACCTTGACCTTTGACCTAGATGTTGCCATTGGGGGGCATCAGTGTTTCACAAACACATCTTGTTTTTTGTTAAAATCTAATCTGTTGTACTCCTCCTTCAGTTGAAACCTGATTTACTTCATACTTGGCATAAATGTTAATCAGGAGTAGTAGATGTGCAAGACGCAAATTTCATGTCCCTGTGACCTTCACCTCTGACCTTGAAATAGGATTTATTTTGATATCATCTTAGTATTTCTTTTTGATACTGATATTCAAATTGTCTGAGTCAAAGATAATACTGCGAGATATAATATGTGTCAGGGGTTGGGGCGGGGCTATTAATCACCTTTAGTGATAGTTCTAGTTTGTTATGGGCCGTTTCTCCTTTTGCCACAGTGCTGGTTGGCAACTTTATTTGAAAATTAAAGTTTCATTTAAAGAGTTTTCTGTATTTCTGCCTCAAAGTTTCACTGCAGATTTGTTGTATCTGGGAAGGGTTGTTTAAAGTAAATTCTACTTTCAACAATGCATTCTATCAGAGAAAACATTTGAAATGGCTGTAGCAAGAGATGTTGATGATAGATTGAAAAACACTGTTTATGGAAACTCTTTCCCTCATACAGACGACTTGCAGTGGAGTATGCTACAATGCAAATTGTAATGAGCAACAAGGAGTTATCGTGATAATATGTAGATTATGATTCTTTTGATGTTTTGACAAAATTTCATGTATTTTGCAATTTTTCCTCATTTGGCAATGATTTCTTTGCAAAGATGTCAAAAGAAATCTTGTCGGCAAAAGGCCTTAAACTTTCTATATTCCTAAATAGGATCTGATTTTATGTTGCCTGTCTCTGTTTATCTGTCAAGTTTCAACTGAATTGGCCGACAACTAATATGCTCCTTTAAACAGAGGGCTAGTTAAAGGGGACTTAACTGGAATTTTTTCCCATATTATCTCCCTAATTACTCAACATGTCTTATTTTGTGGATGCTCAAAATAATCATCTTAGTAGGATTATTCCAAGTATCCATAAGATAGGGTTTAACCCTTTCCCACATACAATAAATCTGCAGCGAATGACTATGAAATCATCTCCGCTGGGATTATCTCTATAACTAATATATTAATTATTGAAAGGAGTTAAAAACATTGTGGCAAAATGATAAGTTGCGCAATATGAGCAATTTCTTTTGTAACAATGTTTTTCAAAAGTCGTCTGGTGCAATGGCTTCAACATGGGACTATATGTGGGAAAGGGGTTTAGTGTTAATCAGATGAATATGTTTATTCCAGGATGACGATGCTGCCATGGATTTTGTTACATGTACTGCAAACATAAGAGCAACCATATTTGGTATTACTACGAAGACGAGATTTGATATCAAATGTAAGTTATTTAAAACTAAATTCATTCATTGTTATACCCCTATGAAAACTTGGTCAGGACATATAGTTTTTAGTCAGTTATTAAAGGATACTTAGTAGGTTGTTGAATTGTGACAAGAAACACATTGAATTCAAGTTTTTGAAAACATTGGTGCAGACATAAAACATCCGCCTCTCATACAAAAGGTCCTAGGTTTGACTCCTGTGATGAGTGGGTTCCGTCGTGGCATTATTCCACGCTAACTACACAGATTTTGGTTAAGGCTCCAGGAAGCAGATATCTAGTGTCATTACTATAAGCTGAAAGGTTGTTTAGCAGTCAGTATAAAATAAAAAAGTTTTCTAAACAAAGTTATCAACCTGGTTATTTCTTATAAATTTAGAGATATGGCATTTTACGATTTCGCCTCTAATGGGTGTATCTATCTTATATCCTATTAGTGAATGGGATCATCATATGTCCTACCTCTGTAATGCTTTGTCATCAAGAATTTCTTTGAACATTTCCTTGTATATTACTATAGCCAATTTCAACCAAATTTCAAAGGAATGTTCATTTCGTTTGCCTCTTTGAAATAACCTGCTAAAGTCCAATCAGTGTAGCATCGGCTTGTACAGAAAAAATACAACTTATTAAAAAAATGTGAATTTATTGTTTTATTGATTTTAATGGATTGAGTTTAGGATTCATCTGATTATTTGTCCTTTAAATATTTAGGGCAATGGAAGTTTTTGTTGAAAACATTGTTCAGGACAGTTCACTCAAATTTATTTTCAAAAGTTCATCTGTTGTTAACCCTTTCCCTCATATAAACGCTTTCTGACGCCTCTGCAGCAGACAGCTTTTTGAAAACATAGTAACAAAAGAAGAAATTGCACTAAACGTGCAATTTCTCCTTTTGTCACAATGTTTTCCACTTTTAGTCATAGGTTATCCATTCAATTATAGAGATTTTCCATTATTTGACAAAATATGTTCAAAGTCGTCTGCTGCAGAATTGTCGTATGCGGGAAAGGGTTAAAGCTGTAAATGTGTGACAGTGTCTGTACTAAAGAGAGAGTAGATGAATTCAGATTTCGTTCATTTTTAGCTCGTCTGTTTTATAAAGAATATTTGTGAAACCCTTGGCGTCATCTGCGTCGTCACAAAACTTTAACCTCACCTCAATACTCAACAACAGTTCAACATATTTAAATGAAATGTGGTACACATGTCTATATCAAGTAACATAAAAATTATCAAGTAATGCCCCTTTTTCAACTTAGAAAAAAGAAGACGAGCAATGATGTTCGCTCCATGGCACACTTGTTTATATTTTGGACTTGATAATTTCAAAGTCATCTGCTGCAGAATTGTTACAGGTTGGAAAGGGTTTAACCCCCAAAAAACGCTTTTTCTTTTCAGCTATGGCTGGGAACATCATACCTGCAATAGCGACAACCAACGCCATCATTGCTGGACTTATAGTGATGGAAGGACTCAAGATTCTGGAAGGACACATAGAACAATGTAAAGCTGTAAGTGTTAACCCTTTCCCAGTTGCATACAAACCGCCTCCGTGGTGTAGTGGTAGAACGTTCGCCTAGGGTGTGGGAGGACGTGGGTTCATTCCGCTCCGGCTGGGTCATAATACAAATACTTTAAAAATGGTAGTAATGGCTGCCCTCCTTGGTGCTCAGGGTTGCGGGGTTAGCATTACGACTGACTGGCTGGTGTCAGGATTAATGGGCCAGTAGTACTGGTAACTTACCCAGGACACGCCGTGGTATAGCTGAAAGTGTTGAAAGCGGCGTAAAACACCAGTCAAACAATCATCCACTTGCATTCCTATTTTGAAACATTTGATATTTGAAAACATTGTAACAAAAGGAAAAAAAATGCTCAAAATTAGCAATTTCTATTTTTGCCACTGTTTTCAACCTAGTTCAATAGTTTTACCTTCATGAGATTTTCCATATACATTGTTGTATTTGCCCCGATATTTTCGGAGTCGTCTGCTGAAGATAAGTTTCATGTCGTAAAGAGTAAACGGTGCCTTATCTGCTATTTTATCTTAACTTTTTTTAAGTGATTTTTATGTCGAGCTTATGTCATGGCGAATTGTGCGTCCGTCCGTCCGTTAACTTTTTGCTACAAACAACTTCTCCCTAACCACTTGGCCAATTAGGATGAAACTTCATAGGAAGCATCCTCTCAATGTCCTCTCCTGAATTCCTTCATATATTTTGGATCCATGGAAAATTCTGGTTTCCATGGCAACTGTAAGAAAAAAATAGTGTAAACTTAAAAAATCTTCTCCTCTGAAAGTGTCTGGCCGATTTCCAAATAAATTGTAGAAATGTTCCTTGGTTGACCCTTGACCCTCTATCAAGCCAAGTTGATTGGATGAAAAACATGGCCGCCAGGGGGCTATTTTGCCTTATATGGCTATAGTGAAAACTTAAAGAAACTTCTCCGAAAGTGAGTGTCCCAATTTTCAAATAATTTTGTAGAAATGTTCCTTGGGTGACTCTTTATCAGATTTCTTCAAGCCAAGTTGATTGGACGAAAAACATGGCCGCCAGGGGGCTATTTTGCCTTATATGGCTATAGTGAAAACTTAAAAAAACTTCTCCGAAAGTGAGTGTCCCAATTTTCAAATAATTTTGTAGAAATGTTCCTTGGGTGACTCTTTATCAGATTCCTTCAAGCCAAGTTGATTGGTCAAAAAACATGGCCACCAGGGGGTGGGGCTATTTTGCCTTATATGGATATAGTGAAACCTTAAAAAATCTTCTACAGTGTCAGGCCAATTTTCAAATAGTTTTGTAGAAATGTTCCTAGGGTGACCCTCTATCAGATTCCTTTAAGCCATGTTGATTGGTTGAAAACTATGGCTGCCAGGGGGCAGGGCTATTTTGCCATATATGGCTATAGTGAAAACTTAAAAAATCTTCTTCTCCGAAAGTGTCAGGCTGATTTTCAAATAATTTTGTAGAAATGTTCCCTATAGAGTGACCCTTGACCCTCTATCAGATTCCTTCAAGCCATGTTGATTGGTCAAAAAACATGGCCATCAGGGGGCTGGGCTGTTTGGAGATCTAATTTTTGCCTAATAGTCGTGGAGCTATTGTTAGATAGCTTTACCTATATAAGAGGAGATAGTTTTGAAGTGAGTTATTGTGATCGCCCTTTATCCGGCAGTGGCGGGCACCCTTCACCATCCGTCCGTTCTCTGTAACCAGTGGGTCAATTTGGATGAAACTTCATGGCAAGCATCCTCTCAATGTCCTCATCAAAAATTCCTTCAAATGTGTTTGATGAATGCAAAACTGGTTTCCATGTCAGCCAAAGAAAAAAATCCTCCAAAAATAGGTTGTCTGATTTTCAAATAGTTTGTTTTTCCTTTCTTGGCTATAGTAAAAAGTTTAAAAATATTCTCTCCAAATATCTGGCAGATTTCCAAAAAATTTTATATACATATTCCCTTGGTGAAGCTCTTTTAGATTATTTCAAGCCATGTTGATTTGTAAAAAAAACATGGCCTGCAGGGGGCTGGGCTGTTTTACCTTATGACTTCAATGGAAACTTCTCTTCCAAAAGTATCATAATGATTTTCAAATAATATTGTAGACATGTACGTTCGTTGACCCTTTAACTGATTTGTTCATGTGGTTGGCGTGACAAATCACATTGCATAAATCAGGTGAGCATAAACTATTTTATGTTCTTAACAGTTTCTGACAATAAGATGCATTTTGATGCAACAACACATCAAGGAGGCCAGTTCGCCTTCTCATATGTTTTATGGCTTTCCCACACCAGTACTCCAAACAAAAGACTTTCCAAGCAACTGGCTGCTTTTCCACATTGCCCATTGGTTGAAGACGAATGATCCTTGTCCAAGTGACTTTTGTCAAACATCTGAAAGAATGTTAGCCAAGCTGGTAATATGTTAGAAAAGCGAGATGTTTTCAATTTCAACGTATAAGTATAAACATGTGTTGTTCTCTGAATCGTCATAAACACTTGTAAAAGACCACAATATTAATTATACCCCCTTCAAAGAAGAGGGGGTATATAGGAGTCACTGTGTCGGGCTGTCTGTCTGTCGGTTGGAAACCATATTTTGTCCAGCCTATTTCTTACAAACCACTTGGTAGAATTCAATAAAATTTTACATGAAGCTTCTATACTAAGAGGAGATGTGCATATCCTAAAGGGGTTACAATTGCATGTTGTTTTACAGAGTTATGGCCCTTTTACTTATTAAGTTATGGTGTAGGTCAAGGTGCTGTTTAGGGGGTATTTATCATCTTTAGTGATAGTTCTAGTCTATGTCTGACGTGATTGTTTCTTCTATCTAGGTGTATTTGAATCGACAGCCTAACCCCAGAAAGAAACTCTTGGTCCCTTGTTCATTGGATAAACCCAATCCTAAATGTTATGTGTGCGCGATTAAACCTGAAGTAACAGTCGTTCTAAACACAGAGAAAATTACCATTAAAGCTTTGGAAGAAAAGGTCAGTAAGATTGAATTGATGATAACATTTATTTTTTATATTTTTCCTATTCCTGTATACAGACGCGTTCTGATGCCTCTGCAGGAGATGTATTTTTAAAACCTTGTGGAAAAAGAAGAATTGCTCATGTTGAGTAATTTCAACTTTTAATAGAATGTTTTCAAAGACGTTAAAAAGAAAGTAATTGCTTTCCCTTCTCAGCGCTCAGGGTTGTGGAGTTAGCATTAGGACTGATTCGCTGATAAATGTACCAGTAGTACTGGTACCCCAGATATAAATGAAAAATTGTTAAATGAGGCATAAAAAAACATACAAACCAGGTTGATTTAAATTGCAGGTTTTAAAGACCGGTCTGGGAATGATTGCACCAGATGTTGAAATTGATGATGGGAAAGGTATTTCTGTTGTTAGATCATTTCTTTCTTTTTCCATGTTTTTGTCTTTTTTAAATAGTTATTTTATATGTCTCTATGTGGGAATTGGTATTGCAATCTTTGTTTGTGTTAAGTCAAATATTCTCCCTAGAAACAGATGCTGCTCAAATGCAATAGCCAAAACTTTCAGTGTGTACGTGATGTAATATAGAATTGAAAACATGGTTGGAAAAGGAAAGAATGCTCATTGTTTTCAGAGGTTCACTGCCTCAGAAGGCATCAGAATGAGTCTTTACCAGTGAAACAGTTTTTACTTCTCCCATAGCTATTGAAATCAGATAAGCAATTTGTGTGTAATGGAACCTGTTTTAAAGATCCATTTTTTGTCCATTTATTAACACCGACATGTATTTCAATAATTTGAATAGACAGTGAAAGTTTTAACAACATTGAGAATTTACTAACTCATGGAAGTCTTCTTATGCTTTTTATGCATACCTGTTTAGCTCTAACATATTTATTTTAACCCTTTCCCACCTATAGACGCATTTTGACGCATCTGCAGAAGACGACTTTTGAAAACATCGTGACAATTGGAGAAATTGCTCAAAACAAGCAATTTCTCCTTTTGCCACAATGTTGTCAACTTTTTAGCTCACCTATGCACGAAGTGCAAGGTGAGCTATTGTGATCACATTTTGTCCGGCGTCCATCCGTCGTGCGTCGTCAACATTTGGGCTTGTTAACACTCTACGGGCTACATTTTGCATCCAATCTTCATGAAAATTTATCAGAACGTTCATCTCCATAAAATCTTGGACAAGTTCGAAACTGGGCCATATGAGGTCAAAACTAGATCAAATTGAAGTGAAATCTTGTTAACACTCTTGAGGCCACATTTTCAACTTGAGCATGTTGAAACTTTATCAGAATGTTTGTCTTGATGATATGTAGGTCAAGTTCGAACATGGGTCACATCTGGTCAAAAAGTAGGTCACTAGGTCAAATTGAAGGAAAATCTTGTAAACACTCCAGAGGCCGCAATTTTTGCTTCAGCAGTTTGAAATTTTGTCAGAATGTTTGTCTTAAAAATATCTAGGTCAAGTTTGAATATGGGTTATGCCGGGTCAAAAACTAGGTCACTAGGCCAAATTGAAGGAAAATCTTGTCAACACTTTGGATGCCGCATTTTTTGCTTCAGCAGCTTGAAATTTTGTCAGAATGTTTGTCTTAAAGATATTTAGGCCAAGTTCAAATATGGGTCATATTGGATCAGAAACTAGGTCACTAGGCCAAATTGAGGGAAAATCTTGTTAACTCTGTAGAAGCCGCATGTTTTGCTTCAGCGGCTTGAAATTTGGTCAGAATGTTTGTCTTAATGATATCTAGGCCAAGTTCGGATATGGGTTATGCCGGGTTAAAAACTAGGTCACTAGGCCAAATTGAAGGGTAATCTTGTTAACACTCTGGATACTGCATTTTTAATTTCAGCATGATGAAACTTTTTCAGCATGTTTTTCTTGATGATATGTAGGCCAAGTTCGAATATGGGTCATGCTGGGTCAAAAGCTAGGTCACTAGATCAAATTGAAGGAAAATCTTGTGAACACTTTGGATGCCGCATTTTTTGCTTCAGCAGCTTGGAATTTGGTCAGAATGTTTGTCTGAATTATATCTAGGTAAAGTTTGAATATGGGTCATATTGGATCAGAAACTAGGTCAATAAAGGAAAATATTGTTCAAACTCCGGAGGCCGCATTTTTACTTTGAGCAAGTTGAAACTTTGTCAGAATGTTGTCTTGATGATATCTAGTCCATGTTGGAATATGATGGGTCATATCAGGTAAAAAATATAGATCACTAGGCCAAATGAAGGAAAATATTGTTAACACTGTGGAGGTTGCATTCAGAATAATTGTCTTGGTGTGTTTTGCATTTCAGTACCTTGTATAATTAAGGTGAGCGATCCAGGGCCATCATGGCCCTCTTGTTTCAGTTATTATACCTACAATTCTAGAGATTTTCCATTTTTAGCTCACCTGAGCTTTGCTCAAGGTGAGTTATTGTGATCGCCTTTTGTCCAGCGTCCATTGTGCATCATGCGTCAACATCTTCTCCTCAGTAACCAGTGGGTCAATTGAGATGAAATTCTGGTTTCCATGGCAACGAAATGAAAAAAACTTCTTCTCCCAAACTGGTTGGCAGATTTTCAAATAATTTTGTAGAAATGTTCCTTTGGTGTGACCCTCTATAAAATTTCCTCAAGCCATGTTGATTGGTCAAAAAAACATGGCGGGGGGGGGGGCTATTTTGCCTTATATGGCTATAGTGAAAACTTAAAAAATCTTCTCCTCCAAAAGTGTCAGGCCGATTTTCAAATAATTTTGTAGAAATGTTCCTAGGGTGACCCTTTATCAGATTCCTTCAAGCCATGTTGATTGGTCGAAAACTATGGCCGCCAGGGGGATGGGGCTTTTATGGCTAAAGTGAAAAATAAATAAATCATGTGAGCGATTCCAGGGCCATCATGGCCCTCTTGTTTTTAGTAGACTGCTACAGATGTGTTGTATGTGAAAAAGGGTTAAGAGAGTGTCTGCCTCTCGTTCCAAAGGTACCAGGTTCAAATCCAATGATGAGTGATTTTCATCTTTTGGATTTTTTCTAAACAAACGGGGAGAGTAGCAGACATCTACTGTGATTGATATAAGCTGAAAGTTTGTTTTGCAAATGATGTAAAATAGATAAAAAATAATAAAACTTGTATATTTTTCAATATCTAACAACTTATGTCAATCACTCTCAATATCTTTACACAAACTGGTCATTTTCTTTGCAGGGACCATAATTATTTCCAGTGAAGAAGGGGAACTTGAAGGCAAGTACATCCTGTTGTTTCATTCTCTAACTATATATAAAGTACCTTGCAATATTGTAACAAATGCAGTTACAGAAGTATGTCTAGCAAGTATATCCTGTTGTTTTCCTACTCAAAGGCAGTTACAGTAGTATGTTTGTTACAATATTGCAAGGTAATTTACATAGTGAGAGAATGAAATTTTGACTTTGATTTCTCTGCGCGATATTTTAACCAGATAACAGACTTACATGTATACAGGGGGAGTTGGTTATCCCTCGTATCTATGTACCTGGTAATACACATGTACATTTGTATGACTATAACATCCTAGTATAAGCTCCGTACGTTTTTTTTTTTACTGGGGACAACATACCTGTATTGGTCTTGCAATGGCCTTGCCAGAATTATTTACGTTATTCAATCAGCAGTCCTCTTTTACTATCATAAGGCTGCTTATTTGAAAACAGTTGATTCTGTTCTGTTTGCTTCTCTTTTAATGATCTGGCAGCATAAACAAAAGAATCACTTCTCTGGTATCTGTCTGTACTACTTTGAATTGACCCTTTCCCTCATATAGACGCTTTCCGACGCCTCTTCAGCAGACGGCTTTTTGAAAACATAGTGACAAAAGAAGAAATTGCACAAAACGTGCAATTTCTCCATTTGCCACAATGTTTTCCACTTTTTGTCATAGGTTATCCATTCAATTATGGAGACTCTATTTTTTGACAAAATATGTTCAAAGTCGACTGCTGCAGAATTGTTGTATGTCTGTAATACTTTGACTTAACCCTTTCCCACATACGACAATTCTGCAGCAGACGACTTTGAAAATATTTTGTCAAAACATAGAAAATGAGATACTTATTATGATTAATTTCTGCTTTTGCCACAATGTTTTCAAAATATGTGTTCTGCAAACATGTTAAATTGCATTGCATCTACATGTGGGAAAGGGTTATTAAGATGACGCTTATATTACATTTACATTGTTTCATCTGTTTCAGATATCGGTGCCAAATACCTCAGTGAATTTAACATCAGAAGTAAAACGAAGTTAAAATGTGACGACTTCCTACAAAGCTATAATCTCAATGTGATTATTGAACATCAGTAAGTCCCTATACAAAGTTCCAGATAAGAAGGGGTATTCAGCTCCTTTTCCCACAATTTCTCTCCTATTATCAAAGCAAACCCTATGTTGTGGGTACTCTAAAGAATCGTCTCACCGAGACGATTCTTTTGAGTACCCACAACATAGGGTAAGAGGGTCAGATATACGTACAATGAAGTATTTTGATCTGATTTGGAATAACTTAATAATGTCATTTCAAAGCAGTACAATTATTTCTGCTTGAGTCCATAGAACATTTGTATCTTCTTACTTAGCAAGATGACACATAAGGATAATTTTTCCATCGACTGTCTGCCTTGCCGTGACTTCTAGGCAGGCAACAAATGTGTTCCTTCACACATGTAATATCAAAGCAATCTCATAGCTCTTTCCCACATACAGACGCTTTCTGATGCCTCTGCAACAGATGACTTTTGAAAACATTGTGGCAATTGTGGTAAAAATAGAATTTGCTTATAATGAGTAATTTTACCTCCTCTGACATTGTTTTCAATTTTTATTTATATTTAAACTCTCAGTTATTATAGTTTTTAGCTCCACTGACTGAGAGCCAGTCGAGCTTATGTCATGGCGAATTGTTCAGATTCCTTCAAGCCATGTTGATTGGTCGAAAAACATGGCCGCCAGAGGGCGGGGCTATTTTGCGTTATATGACCATAGTGAAAACTTAAATAATCTTTTTCTCCAAAAGTGTTCAGCAGATTTTCAAATATTTTTGTAGAAATATTCCTAGGATGGTCCTCTATCAGATTCCTTCAACAATTTTGCTTGGTCAAAAACATGGCCACCAGGGGGCAGGGCTATTCGGAGATTTGATTTTTGCCTTATGGCTGTGGAGCGATACTGGCCCTCTTGGGCCTCTTGTTCATGTTTAGCTTTATGCCAAAATGTCATTAAAGTTGTCTGCCTCAAAAAGTGTGTATGTGGGAAAGGGTTGGGGTGTTTGTCATCATTTTGACAGTTGTCACACAAGCCCCAGTAGCGACAAGTGCTGTCATTTCAGGGGTTGCAAGTTTGAACCCCCGCTCAGCCAAACATTCTTTCCAAGGTTTGATAAAAAGTAAAAAAGGCTTGTCATGTGTCATTCCACCAATTGGTTAACAGAGTATGTGGAATAGCAGCCAGTTTCTTAGAAAAACAGCTGTGTTGGTTTCCTGGTTTGAGAAAGCCAGGAAACACATGAGTAGTTGAATGGCCGCTGTGAAATGACCTAAAAGATTGTTGAAAATGGCGTTGAACATGATTCAATCAAATAAACAATTTAACAGTTCTCGAATTCTTATTGCAGAGAAAAGATCGAAAATGACCAAGAGTTTGTTATCGTAGGAGACCTGGCTGAATTACAAGCCTTAATGGAAGAGGAGAGTAAGAAAGTAGCAGAAGCTTCAAATGGTGAGTGGTGGAAATGGTTGACGGTTTATGAATACCTGTACAGTTCAACCTTTAACCCTTTCCCTCATACGACAATTCTGCAGCAGACGACTTTAAACATATTTTGTCAAAAAATAGAAAATCCCTATAATTGAATGGATAACCTATGACCAAAGGTGGAAAACATTGTGACGAAAGGAGAAATTGCTCGTTTTGAGCAATTTCTTCTTTTGTCATTATGTTTTCAAAAAGTTGTCTGCTGCAGAGGCGTCAGAAAGCGTCTATATGAGGAACAGGGTTAAAGAACACCCATGTGAAGAGAACAGCATGGTCTTTGCTCACAGGTGGTCTTTAATTACAGGGTTATTTATACAGAAAATGAGTAATTGGGAATTTTAATGCTATAGACAGGGAATTGCTAAACAAATGTTGTCTTTAGGACAGGTTTAAATAATAAATCTTTGTACTTATCATCAGAAGAAACTCATTTAAACATTCTGAGCAAAGAATTCTTTTCAGACAAGGTTTTTGTATCACCTGCCTCGATTTTTCTGTCATCCAACCATCTGTCGTACTTACATTTATTGTTAGAGTTTAACCCTTTGCCACCTATAACAAATCTGCAGAAGATGTCTTTGAAAACACAGAGGCAAAAATATGGAATGTTTCTCTGAATGAGAGTATAGTGAGTGAAAACAGTTGGAAAACATTGTTACAAAAGGAGAATTTGCTCATAATGAGCAATTTCTCCTTTCGCCACAATGTTTTCAAAAGTCGTCTTTTGAAGAGGCGTCAGAAAGCATCTATTTTTTGCAAAGGGTTCAAATTGCTTAGTGGAATATGTGTTCCTTCAAACTCGCTTATTGAAAATCACAAACAGCTAACTTGTATTATTGAAATGATCTCGCATACAATCCCATTTCTTTGATCCTGTTAGTTAACTGAAATTGCGTATTAACCCTTTCCCTCATATAGACGCTTTCCGACACTTCTACAGCAGAGGGCTTTTTGAAAAAAAAATTGACAAAAGAAGAAATTGCTCAAAACGAGCAATTTCTCCTTTTGCCACAATGTTTTCCACTTTTAGTCATAGGTTATCCATTCAATTATAGAGATTTTTTATTTTTTGACAAAATATGTTCAAAGTCGTCTGCTGCAGAATTGTCGTATGAGGGAAAGGGTTAAGAGTTGGAAACATTGTGGTATAAGTAGAAATTGCCAGTTTTAGAGCAAAATATCCTTTTATCACAATGTTTTCAAAATGTCCTGTGCTGCAAAAGCAGTGCTAGTTTTGTCTCTCTGAAGTTATTTGAGAGAAATAAGTGCTTGGAAATAAAGAATTAAAAGTGTCGGGAAAGTGCTCTGAATGAGAAATTTCTCCTTTTCCTACAATGCTTGGCATCAATTGTCCTCTATATCAGGGTTATTAGCATTTCAGAACAGTGTAGGTTCAGATTACCCTGTTTGTCTGGGCAGTCTTATCAGAATCAACTTTAGTTTGAAGCTGATCTTGATCTACACTGTTCACAAAAACCAACTTGTACATTTTCCAATGGACAAGACTCGTATTACTTTTCAGACCAAGTTGTTGAAGAGGACGATGATCTCATGCTCGTTGAAGAGCCCGACGTCCCGACAAGAAAGAAAAGAAAATTGGACGACGACGAAGGAGACGCATCTCCCGTTACCAAGAAAACAAAACTCACAGATATTGTGGAAGAGGATGATGATGATATAATTATCTTATAAACGCAATCAAAGTGTTGACTCATTTACATCTTAACCCTTTCCCTCATATAGACGCTTTCGGACGCCTCTGCAGCAGACGTCTTTTTTTAAAACATTGTGACAAAAGAAGAAATTGCTCAAAACGAGCAATTTCTCCTTTTGCCACAATATTTTCCACTTTTAGTCAGTTACGTTGTCCATTCAATTATAGAGATTTTCCATTTTTTAATAAAAAAATGTTCAAAGTCGTCTGCTGCAGATTTGTTGTATGAGGGAAAGGGTTAATTGATAATAACTTGGCGAGAGGGTCTGAAATCTTGATAGATGAAAAGTGTTTTGGTTAGGACCAAAAGTCAACTGCTCAACACAAGTATGCACATTAACTTGTTAGGAAGGACATTTTGTCACCCTATGGTTGGAGTCGGTTGGGGCGTTTGCAATTTGGAATTGATATAAGGCACTCACCTGAGCATTTTTTCTTTTGTCACAATGTTTTCAAGTCGTCTGCTGCAGAGATGTAGGAAAGCATATGCATGTGGGAAAGGGTTAACATTTCATGTAATGTTGACCATGTTTACAATTGGGATGACTGCGGGGCAAAACATTTTATGTTAGATTCAGTATCCATGATGACACTGTAGCAAAGGTTTTAAATTTTGTGAAGATATACATCACGTGATGCCCCTGCAGAAGACATTGTGGGGAAAGGACGTCATTTCGTCATAATGAGCAGGTACTTTTCCCATTATGTTAGAGTCTATGAACGAAAGTTACATTTCAAACTTTCTGCTTGTTGCATTGTTATCCATGGATGTATTCAAAGCAAAAACCCTGAAGAATGTCATGTAAACATTATTTCTTTTCAAGCAGACGGCTTTTGTTAACATTGTGACAAAAGGAAGAAGTTGCTCAAGACAAGCAATTTCTCCTTTATCCACAATACTGTCAGCTTCTTTCAGTAAACATAACTTCCTCTACAGATATGTTCCGTGTTTTTGTCTAGATGTTTTCAAAGTTGTCTGCTACAACAATGTTGTACCTGTAAAAGGGTTAACCCAACATGTTATCAAGGTGGCATGGATGAATGGCATTCAAAAGGTTCAGTCTATAAAAGTGCTATATTTTCATTGTTGTTGTATTTGTAATAGCTCATTGGTAAATACTGGTCATTATCAACAACTTCACCAAGTACACATTTACATTGTCATAATAATATTTAAACATGTATTACGTTTATATGTTAAGCAACATATGTGAAGTTCAAGACATGAACAAATAAATATTATTTTCTAACACTTGTTCCATCTTTACTTTTTTAGCTCACATGAGCCATTTGTCTGGTGTCCATCGTGTGTTGTACATAAACATCTTCTCCTCTGTAACCAGTGTGTCATTAGGAGGAAACTTCAAAGATAGGATCCCCTCAATGTCCTCCCCAAAATTCCTTTTTAGCTCCACTGGATGAAAGCCAGTCGAGCTTATGTCATGGCGAAATTGTCCGTTGTGCGTCTGCGTGCGTTAACTTTTTCCTTTAAACCACTTCTTCTCCCTAAACACTTGGCCAATTTAGTTGAAACTTCATAGGATCATCCTCTTAATGTCCTCTCTTAAATTCCTTCAATTTTTTTTTATCCATCCATAATTCTGGTTTCCATGGCAACCAAAAGAAAAGAATAGTGAAAACTTAAAAAATCTTCTTCTCCGAAAGTGTTCAGCCGATTTTCAAATAATTTTGTAGAAATGTTCCTAGGCTTACCCTCTATCAGATTCCTTCAAGCCATGTTGATTGGTTGAAAAATATTGCTGCCAGGGGGTGGGGCTATTTTGCCTTATATAGCTATAGTAAAAACTTAAAATGTCCTCTCCTCCGAAAGTGTCAGGCCGATTTTCAAAAGAAATTGCAGAAACATTCCTTGGGCGACACTCTACAAGATTCCTTTAAGCCATGGTGGTTGGTAAAAAAATAGCCACCAGGGGGGCAGGGCTGTTTGGAGATTTTATTTTTGCCTTATGGCTGTGGAGCGATACTGGCCCTCTTGGGCCTCTTGTTTTTTATCCATGCAGAATTCTGTTGTTTTTTTCTCGTTGTTGATCTATTATAATTCTGGTTTCTAAACAATTTTGTTGTTAGATATTCTCTTCCCGAACTGGTTGGCAGATTTTCAAATAAATTTTGCAGAAATGTTCCTTTTTGTCCCTATATCACATTCCGTCAAGCCATGTTCATTGGGAACGCTTAAAACGTGGCCGCCTGGGCTGTTTGCTATATATTGCTATACTGAAAACTTTAAAAATCTTCTCTTTTCATATTAAACTGGGTGGCTAATTTTCAAATATTATTGTAGGAATGTTCCTTGGGTGACCTTATATTGGATTCCTTCCAAGCCATGTTGATTCATCTTAACCCTTACCCTCATATAGACGCTTTCTGACGCCTTTGCAGCAGACGGCTTTTTGAAAACATAGTGACAAAAGAAGAAATTGCACAAAACGTGCAATTTCTCCTTTTGCCACAATGTTTTCCACTTTTTGTCATAGGTTATCCATTCAATTATGGAGATTTTCTATTTTTTGACAAAAAACGTTCGAAGTCGTCTGCTGCAGAATTGTCGTATGAGGGAAAGGGTTAAACATAGCAATCAGGGATTGGGCTATTCTGCACTATATGGCTTTTGTGAAAACTTAAAATATTCTCCTCTGAAAGTATCCCCGACTTATTGTCAAATAATCATGTGATAGACATGTTCCTTGGGTGAACCCATTTATCACGGGATACGAACCCGGGACCTCTGCTTCATAGAGACCAGAGTTTGAGCCCTGGTTGGGTCGTACCCAAGAAGACCAAAGTGGATACCCTCATTGACTTCAGAATAAGCATACTAGCAGCATTTGTACCTTACCAAAGAAATGCTGTGATATAACTGATATAGTGCTTAACCCTTTCTCACTTGTAGACACTTTTGAAAACATTGTGGCAAAAGAAGAAATTGCTCATAGGGAGCAACTTTTAGCTCTACTGGCAAAAGGCCAGAAGAGCTTATGCTGTGGCTTGGTGTCCGTCGTCCGTGCGTCCATAAACAATTGCTTGTGAACGCGAGTCTTCAATTTTTATTGTGCTTGTGAACACAAATATGTCACTCTGAATTTAATTTATTATTATTATAGAGGCTCCATTTACTATCTGATCTTCACCAAACTTAAAAAGTAGTTAAATATTGATGAGAGCTTGGTTCCTTTCGAAAACCAGCCAGATGTGCCCTTGCATGACTGGATTATGGCCCTTGAAGTTATCAAAATTGCTATAATACAGCTTGTGAATGTGATAAAGTCTTCAGTTTTGATTGTATCTCCATCAAACTTATGCAATAGTTAGATATCCATGAGAGCTTGGTTCCTTTTGCAAACAAGCCAGATCCACCCATGCAAGGCTGGGTAATGGCCCTTGAATTTGCCAAAATTGCTATAATAGAGATTGTGAACGCAAAAGAGGCTCCATTTACTATCATTC
The DNA here is from genome assembly GCA_031761405.1 of Serripes groenlandicus. Classification (NCBI taxonomy): domain Eukaryota; kingdom Metazoa; phylum Mollusca; class Bivalvia; order Cardiida; family Cardiidae; genus Serripes; species Serripes groenlandicus. The sequence goes on from JASEVX010000010.1 coordinate 26,221,424, forward strand.
TGATCTTCACTAAACTTAGATAGCAGTTAAATATTGATGAGAGCTCGGTTCCTTTCGAAAACCAGCCAGATGTACCCTTGCATGACTTGATTATGGCCTTGAAATCGTCAAAATTGCTATAATACAGCTTGTGAACACAATAGAGCCTCCATTTACTATCCGATCTTCACCATACATTGTACATACATGCTCTGGATTGAAAATGACCAAAGAACCATCCCAGTAGAGCATAGGCCCTCGTGGGCCTCTTGTTCTTTTTGCCACTGTGTTTTCAATTCTTTTCCGTACATTACACTTTAATTTAAACCTTTTCCCACAATATGACAAATCTGCAGCAGACAACTTTGAAGACATGTAGACAAAAGATAAATTGTTAAATATAATTGAAAACTGTGGCAAATGGAGAAATTGCTCTTTATGAGCAATTTCTCCTTCTGCAACAATGTTTTCAAAAGAAAAGAATTGCAGAGGCGTTGGAAAGTGTCTGTAAATGGGAAAGGGTTAAGAGGTTTTCCCAGACTTTTTTTAACATCCTTTGCTGCAGATTTGTTGCATGTGTAAAAGGGTTAAAACTCTGTAAGCGCCATTGTCATAAAAACCTTTAAGAATATTTGAGGTTTGTCCAATAGACTGCATTGGAAGAAAAGTACGAAAATTAAAAATATGGGAATGTATCAAATTAAGGGGTTGAGTGGAAAATATTGCCGGAAAAGTAGAAACTGCTAATTGACATATTTTTTTTTTTTCCTCGCAATGTTTTCAAAGTATTCTTTTACAGATATAGTAACAAACATACGTTTGTGCCTTCCCAACAAATTAAAGGCTGGGTGATCGATTAAAATTTGACTAAGATGAGATCTCTATGTGTCGCCTTGCCAAGGCAATAAGTCTTTGTGGAAAAGCAGCCAGTTGCTTGGGAAGATTGTTGTGTGGAGTACTGGTGTGAGAAAACCAGGAAATGCATGAGTAGACAAACTGGCCGCCGTGATATGACTGAGAAATTGTTAAAAACGGCGTTAAACCCCAATCAATTAATTGCCAAGGCAAACAAAAAACGAAAAACGAACAGTCTAAATATAAATAGTTATCTATTTAGTAAATTAAACATAAAAAGATATTCAACTCATCACAGACATGTTCAAGGTAAAGATTGTTAAATCTGAGATTAGTTGTAGACATAAAAAATAATTAACCCTTTCCCTCATATAGACGCTTTCTGACGCAGCAGACAGCTTTTTGAAAACAAGGTGACAAAAGAAGAAATTGCTCAGAACAAGCAATTTCTCCTTTTGCCACAATGTTTTCCACTTTTAGTCATAGGTTATCCATTCAATTATAGAGATTTTCTATTTTTTGACAAAATATGTTTTAAGTCGTCTGCTGCAGAATTGTGGTATGAGGGAAAGGGTTAACATAGAAACTTCATAGCCTCATCTAAAGACTTGGCCTAAGTAAACAAAACTGGATCACCATAACCTGAAACACTATTTTAACAGTTGTCTGCTTTAAACCATATACAACAAATTTGCAGCAGACAACTTCGACAAAAATGCATAATGTTGTAAATCTCACCTATTGACATACCGGTATGTTAATTATTGAATAGATTTGAAAACAATTTGAAAAAGGAGAAATTGCTCATCGAGTAGTCTGCTGCAAGTATGGATATCTGAACCAATAGCAGCAGACGACTTTTGAAAACCTTGTGGCCAAAGATGAAATTGCTCATGATGAGCAATTTCTCCTTTGGCTTCACTGTTTTCAACTTTATTTAACAATTCAGCTATTTTTTATGGAGATTTTTTCCGGTTTTTGTCACCATGTTTTCAAAGTCGTCTGCTGTGGATTTGATGTATGTGGGAAATGTTTAAGGTTAATGATGATAGGTGTTTATAATAATAAATTAACCCTTTCCCTCATATAGATGCTTTCTGACGCCTCTGCAGCAGACAGCTTTTTGAAAACATAGTGACAAAAGAAGAAATTGCACAAAACGTGCAATTTCTCCTTTTGCCACAATGTTTTCCACTTTTTGTCATAGGTTATCCATTTAATTATGGAGATTTTTGACAAAATACCTTCACAGTCGTCTGCTGCAGAATTGTCGTATGAGGGAAAGGGTTAAATATGAATAACACAAATTATCACTATGCATGTGTTACAATTATCACAGACCATTAACCCTTTCCTACCTGCAGACGCATTTTGACATTTAAACGCAATAGCAACAGATGACTTTTGAAAACTTTCTGGCCAAATGTGAAATTGACCATGATGAGCAATTTTTCTCTTTTGGCCACAATATTTTCAACTTTGTTTAACAATTAAGCTATCTTTTATGCAGATTTTTCAGGTAGTTGTTACTATGTTTAAAAAGTCAACGGCTGCAGATGTGAGAAAGGGGGGGTTAAAACAGAATAATAAATAAAATATAATTTTTGTGAAAGCATTTACAAATATACTGGAATATAATCTGAAAAATTGGACCAATAGTCATTTTTAAAAAAATAAATCTTCTTTGCACTGCTAGATACCTAACCCTTTCCCACTTGCAGACACTTTTTGACGCATCTGCTGCAGTCGACTTTTATAAACATTGTGGCCAAAGCAGAAATTGCTCATAATGGGCAATTACTCTTTTTGGCACAATGTTTACAACACTTTTTTTTTTTTATTGTTAAACCATCATTTTCCAACATGCAACTCATCTGCAGCAATTTCTCCTTTTTGCCTGGATGTTTTAAAACGTCTGCTGCAAAGGTATCGGAAAAAAAATAAACGTGGGAAAGGGAGTTAGTATTGCCATATCAAAGGTAAGGTACTTGGTGTCGTCCTACCAAGGCGGCAACACGAAAAAGTTGACCTAACAATTTGAACCATGCAAGACCGCAAAATGCTATAATACCATAACAACAGGTCAATGTTGTAGTTTAATACCATAACAACAGGTCAATGTTGTAGTATAATACCATAACAACAGGTCAATGTTGTAGTATAATACCATAACAATAGGTCAATGTTGTAATGTAATAAACCATAAAAACTGCCATATGATCGCTATCCATTTATTAATTACTAGAATGGAGTGCTCCGCGGAGCACGTGTGTCACCTGCACCTGCTCATTGAAAGTGTGACGGACAGACAGACAGATGGACAGACGCCGGACAAAAATCCCTAAGTGCCTACCATGCTATGCAGGGTGACACAATAAAACTAAAGATTCACTTATGGAAGTCCATTGACTATAACAGTTCTAGGTCATTCATTAACATTTTTCCAGATACAGATGCTTTCTGAACTCACTGCAGAACAGAGCTTTTGAAAAGATTGTGGCATACGGAGAAATTGCTGAGCAATTTCTCCTTTTGCCACCATGTTTTCAACTTTCTTCAATTTATAGAGATTTTCCATAATTTTGCTTAGATGTTTTCAAAGTCGTCAGTCTTGCAGATTTTGTTGTAAGAGGAAAAGGGACTCTAACAGTGGATAATCATCAATGTTCTTCATTTCTTTCCTCATCAAATGTTGTACGTTTTTGGAGTTGTTTCAACATCAACTTCTTCACTGGAATATAGCGACCCAGCTGTAATGTAATAAAACAAAGAGTTGTTTCCCTTGTATACTTTAATGCACATTTAACCCTTTCCCTCATAGGACAATTCTGCAGCAGACAATCTCTATAACTGAATGGATAACCTATGACTAAAAGTTGAAAACATTGTGGCAAAAGGAGAAATTGCTTGTTTTGAGCAATATGTTCTTTTGTAACTATGTTTTCAAAAAAGCTGTCTGCTGCAGAGGCATCAGAAAGTGTCTGTATGAGGGAAAGGGTTAACATCTGTTCCTTCCGCCAATACAGAGCACGATAACATGTATGTGACTTGGGTGTCTCCGGCCATCTCACCGTAGTTACCGCATTTTGATTAACAATCAAAACTAGAACTATCACTGAAGATGATAAATACCCCCCTAAACAGCACCTTGACCTACACCATAACTTAATAAGTAAAAGGGCCATAACTCTGTAAAATAAGTATAGAAGCTTCATGTAAAATGTTATTGAATTCAACCCAGTGGTTTGTAAGAAATAGGCCGGACAAAATATGCACATCTCCTTTTGGTATAGAAGCTTCATGTAAAATGTTATTGAATTCCACCCAGTGGTTTGTAAGAAATAGGCCGGACAATATTTACTGAATCAAAAACATAAATATGTGGGTTTCATGATGATGCATGTTTTCAACAGTTACTGCATTATTACTAAGTAATTCAAACATCGAGGGTTTGGTGTGAAACGGTTGTAACTAAAATAGGTATTTTTTTTACCAAGGTCAATCACCTCACCATAAAGTCTTTATAAGCGTTAAATCATTTTTCTTGGTTAATAATGGCAATTTAGGTGCCATTGCTCGTTCTGAGCAATGGCACCTAAATTTTCATTGTTTACAAAGGGGTCTAAATTGCCCCTAAACCAGGGTTTTCAAAATAAGTTTTTAGTTACAACCATTTCACGCCAAGCCCTCGACATGACACTGGCCTATTTTGAGTATTCAATAAGAATTGGTGAACTATTTCACAGTGCGCACACTCTTTTTTTGGCAACTGTTAGGTCAACATCTGTTAACCCTTTCCCCCATACGACAACTCTGCAGCAGACGAATTTGAACATATTTTCTTAAAAAAATAGAAAATCTCGATAATTGTATGGATAACCTATTGTATGGATAACCTATGACTAAATGTGGAAAACATTGTGGCAAAAGGAGAAATTGCATGTTTTGTGCAATTTCGTCTTTTTTCTCTATGTTTTCAAAAAGCTGTCTGCTGCAGGGGCATCAGAAAGCCTCTATATGAGGGAAAGGGTTAAAATCATTTCAATTGCAATAGTATGATTAAAATTGCTTCGCAAGTGAACCTGACTATAAAGGAGTGTTTGAAGGAATATGTGCGTCACTCGCCAGTAAGTAAGACAGACGGATACATGCAGAAGACGTGCCAAGGCAAGCAAAACAAAAACTCATGACGTCTGTTGATGCCTCTGCAGTAGACAACTTTTGAAAACATTGCGGGCAAAAGTTGAAAGTGTTCTGAAGGAGTAAACTCATAAAGCCTTGCATAATCTTTCCAACATTGATTTTTATTCTGACATGAAAAAGTTCATAATCATGGGCTGTTTTCAAGGGGAGAAAATGCAGTTTATTTGCAACCCGGTGTAGATTTAGATCACAATGTGCATCCGTTCAATTTGATTTGTCTCTGCACTAGTTGTCAATTAGTCACAGAGGCATAGACTTTAATCTGATAGCATGGATGCATAGGTAGTGTGTGTGTAAGGGGGGAGACAGAACCCTTTCCCACATACAACAGCAGAAAACTTTGAAAACATCTAGGCAAAAACAGGGTCAATATCTATAAACGGGAGAAGTTGAAAACATTGTGGCAAAAGGGAAAAGTTGCTCATTTCTCCCTTTGCCACAATGTTTTCGAAAATCGTCTGCTGCAGATCTACATAAGCGAAATGGTTAAAAGGCCTAACTGCCTGACTTACCTTGACATTAAGGACAGAAGTTATCTCCCTTGCTTTATAGAACTTGCCCTGGTCTGAAGGTACAAACATGTAGCGCTTCCCCTTATGAGTGCCATCAGTGTCCCCAACTGAAATGTACAGTAAATTGTGATTGTTTAAACATGATCAGCTATCTATATTTATTGCATATTTGACCCTTTCCCACATACAACAAATCAGCAGCAGTCGACTTTGAAAACACCTGGGCAGAAATATAGAAAATATCTATAGATGTATTTTGTATAATTACTGAAAGAAATGAAAACATTGTGGCAAAGGGAGAAATTTTTCATTTTGAGCATTTTCTCCTTTTGTTATGAAATGTTTTCAAAAGTCGTTTGCAGCAGAGGCGTCAGAAAGCATATATATGTGGGAAAGGGTTAAGCAAAGACACATAAAAACAGACCAATTGACGCTTTTGAACTTAATGGCAATGACATTTGTTGGCATAACCTTTCTCCAGACACATCAGGGATGTTTGTACAACTGTACATTGAAAACAGGAAAGATCCTGATCAGACTGTGTGGAGCACTGTATGATCTAGTTCTTTCATTGTTGCAAAATCCTGAATGTTGGTTTTTTGGTGCTGCTACCCCGATTTTTTTATTGATTTTTAAAAAGCTGATATCATTTGAAACTATGTTTTTGTACTAACACTGAGACAATTCCTTGGAGTTCTCACATCATAGGTTTATTAAGAAGATGTTAGGAATATAATCATTTGTATTGACCTCTGGCCATGAAATTGTATGCTCCAATTTGAATCCAAAGTAAGGAAATGAAAACGGACTTAACCCTTTCCAGCATTTAACAAATCTGCAGCAGACCACTTTGAAAACATCTAGGCAAACATGTAGAAAACCACTATATATTAAGGTAGAACCATTCAATATGTTGAAAACATTGTGACAAAGGGAGAAATTGCTCATCATGAGCAATTTCTTCTTTTGTCTCAATGTTTTCAAAAGTCTTCTGTGTTCAGAGGCGTGTGCAGGGGCGTCAGAAAGCGTCTATATATGGGAGAGGGTCAATTCATTCATTGTCAAAGTTGCCCTTTGGAGTAGACCTATAAAAAGTTTATTAATTAGTTGAAATGAAGGTTTTAGAATAGCAGAGGTCCAGATAAGGAGGGGTATTCAGCTCTTTTGCCCACAATTTCTCTATTATTATTAAAGCAAACCCTATGTTGTGGGTACACAAAATAATTGTCTCACTGAGACGATTCTTTTGAGTACCCACATCATAGGGTTAGAGAGTCAAATAAGGATTTTAGAACATGCAAAACGCTCTTTATCTATAGCTCTGGAATAGTCTGATTTAACCCTTTCCCACATAACAAAAATCTGCAGCAGACTGCATTGAAACCAACTTGGTAAAATTATAGAAGCGCTGAATAAACAAAAAGATATTTATTGAATAGAGTTCAAAACATTGTGGCTAAAGTTGAAATTGCTCATCATGAGCAATTTCTCCTTTTGTTTCTATGTTTTCAAAAGTTGTCTGCTGCTGAGGCATCAGATAGCATCTGTTTGTGGGAAAGTGTTAAAACATTTCATGAAATGGGTAGAAAATTTAAATCATGATTATGTAACAGAGTTGAAAACATTGTGGAAAAACGGAAAGAGACTGGAAACAAACAGTTGCACCTTTACGCACAATGTTTTGAACCATATTCATTTTGTACCGATTTTATTCGTAAAATTTTACAGATGTTACTATATTTGCCTCAGAAGTGTTCAAAGCAGATGACTCTTAACCCTTTCCCTCATATAGACGCTTTCTGACGCCTCTGCAGCAGACGACTCTTTGAAAACATAGTGACAAAAGAAGAAATTTCTCAAAAAGAGCAATTTCTCCTTTTGCCACAATGTTTTCCACTTTTAGTCATATGTTATCCATTCAATTATAGATATTTTCTTTTCTTTGACAAAATATGTCTAAAGTCGTCTGCTGCAGAATTGTCGTATGAGGGAAAGGGTTAATATGTCATTACAGGTAAACGGTTAACTTACCAGGTTCATCCATCCGAATACCAACGAAAACACGAGCGTCGTATTTGTGTTTGTCTGCTTCGAACTTTCCCATAAACTTTATTATGCCGGTGTAGTTTATTGGTTTCATAACTGTGGAATAAAAAACACAAAGAGCTACACGAAAAGCGCAACATTTTAACGTTTGGTTTTGATTTATTGGGGTTCGGTACTGTTTCCAACAAGTTTTCAGTTATATCAGTTATATTCAAGCGACATTACACTTGTCCATGTCCAAAAAAGATTTTAAACATTGACAAACTTTAATCCTTTCCCTCATACGACAATTCTGCAGCAGACGACTTTGAACATATTTTCTCAAAAAATAGAAAATCTCTATAATTGAATGGATAACCTATGACTAAAAGTGGAAAATATTGTGGCAAAAGGAGAAATTGCTCGTTTTGAGCAATTTCTTCTTTTGTCACTATGTTTTCAAAAAGCCGTCTGCTGAAGAGGAGAGTCAGAAAGCATCTATATGAGGGAAAGGGTTAACTTGTTTAATTTATATAAAATTAGAATCCACAAAACGGGAATTTCTTTTATGTATTTTGTGAATTGAAAGAAAATGATGGGCAAGTCCTGTTTGCAGGTGTCTTTCATAGACAGTAATTAGAGTGCCGCGGAGCAAATGCCAAGGCTCGTCTGTTTTTATATTAATTTTTAAATCCAAAAAGAGACATAACTGAATAATCATAGAAGCCAGAGTTATGTGACATGTCTTATACATATATATTGCTTCTAGGAACATGTGTACCAAGTTTCAGTTGTAAAGGTGTAACCAATTTAGTGTTATGAGGTAAGGTGAAAGTTTTGTGACGACGCCAGCGTCAAGGGTATCACAAAAGCAGGACTATTTTTCTTTTGAAAACAGACAAGGTAAAAAGGTCTAGTAATTCCAACATAGATTTTGGTAAGCAGTTACCTCTTTTCTTCCCATATTTTGGTGGTTTCTGTTGCCGTGTTAACAACACTCTGTCCCCAACACTTATCACAGCCTGTAATATAGCATCTCTGGCCCTCGCCGTCAGACGCTTCAGCGGGGCTTCTTGCTCCGGGGTTACACTATCTTCCAAATCAGAATCGTCCGAATGCACTAAATCATCGTCACTAAACACTTCACGATCTGACTTATTCCCAGAATTGCACTCTGACAAAGGTTCGTAGTCATTCGATTCGCCCTGAGTACCAATACTATATTCCAACGAGGGTCTGAGTTTTCGACTGTTTTCAACGTCGGACTTGTAACAGTTGGGTTTACCATTTTGTAGATATTCCTGTTCAAATGCATTGTTTTTTCGAGGAAGAGAGGATGTGTAAATTTTGTGTGCCTCCTTTAGAGACGAAGTCCTATGGAAGTTTGATTTACTAGCACTCGACGTATCGGGAGCTGCAGACATTGGTCTCTTACGTTTGGTCGGGGAATCTTTTATCACATGTCTCAGAAACACTTGATTTTGGTTACTATGGTGTCCATTTTGGTTGCCATGGTTACCATTCTGGATGCCATGGTTTTCATTATTCTCTATTGAGTAGGGGTTATTATTCACATTGATGTCTTTATGGTAATGAACCTGAAAGGGGGCGGAGCTTCTGTGTCTGGTGGGAGGTGCTGAAGGAGATCTATTTTCTGAATGGTCACTTCTTGATGATTCTGATCCATTCCTGAAATAAATTCACACTAAAATGGGTACTATTCCATAGAATGGAGACTATAAATAACCCTTTCCCTCATGTAGATGCTTTCTGACGCCTCTGCAGCAGACGGCTTTTTGAAAACATATTGACAAAAGAAGAAATTGCCCTTCAATTATAGAGATTTTCTATTTTTTGACAAAATATGTTCAAAGTCGTCTGCTGCAGAATTGTCATATGAAAGGGTTAAGGTTCACCATTATTAACAAACAAGAGAATATCTAGATAACATTTTTGTTCATACAACAATTCTGCAGAAAAAGACTTTCCAAGTGAGCAGTTTCTCCCTTTGCCACAATGTTTAACCCTTTCCCTCATATGACAATTCTGCAGCAGACGACTTTGAACATATTTTGTCAAAATACAGAAAATCACTATAATTAAATGAATAACCTATGACTAAAAGTGGAAAATATTGTGGCAAAAGGAGAAAAAAGCTGTCAGCTGCAGAGGCATCAGAAAGAGTCTATATGAGGGAAAGGGTTAAGTGAACGTAGTTCTCTATAAAAGTATATATAGTTTATTAACTATTGAACTGTTAACCCTTTCCCACATCCAGATGATTTCTGGTGCCTTTGCAGAAGACATTTTTAAAAAACCCTGGGCAAATGGAGATATTACTCATCATTAGCAATTTCTCCTTTTGCTTCAATGTTTTCATCTTTGTAAAATAATTATTCTTAATTTATAACAAGTTTCCTTATTTTTTACTAAATGTTTTCAAATTCTTAGCCCATAAATGAAGCTGAAGAGAAATAGTTGAAAATGATTTTAAATTCAATTTCAAAGGAATAATAATTCAAGGATAATGAAAAGAGCTACATGTACAGAATTCATCTTGTTTCATGTATACTTTACGTAATAATCCTTTATCTTCATCACATTAGCCTGTCAGAGCGAAATGGTACATTTGGCTTTTGAGAACAATGTAGATCCAGATCAGCCTGTGTATCTACACAGTGTAATCAAGATCAACAATGTTCACATATTACTAGCATACGCTTGTTAGAAGATTTTATCAAGTTGTGTAGATTCTGATGATACTGAGCTGATGGACTGTTCAGAAATCTTCTACCTTCACTCTCAGACCTTAACCTTTTTCCCACATACAACAAATCTGAAGCAGACGACTTTGAAAATCTCTAGACAAAATTTGGAAAAATCTCTATAAATGAAAGAATACATTTTTAACCCTTTCCCTCATACGACAATTCTGCAGCAGACGACTTTGGACATATTTTGTCAAAAAATAGAAAATCTTTATTACTGAATGGATAACCTATGACTAAAAGTGGAAAAACATTGTGGCGAAAGGAGAAATTGCTTGTTTTGAGCAATTTCTTCTTTTGTCACTATGTTTTCAAGCCGTCTGCTGCAGAGGCGTTAGAAAGCGTCTATATGAGGGAAAGGGTTAATAGAGTTGAAAACATTGTGGCAAAATGGGAAATTGCTCATTATGAGCAATTTCACCTTTTTCCACAATGCTTTCAAAAGTTGTCTGCTGCAGAAAAGTCAGAATTGATGAATTAGTATTTGGTATTTTATGCCACTTTAAACAATTTTTTAGATTAAATCACTGCATTTCATGGGAAAGTTACTACTGGTTCCTTTATCCTGACACAAGCCAGTCTGGCATAATGCTAACCCCGCAACCCTGAGCGCCAAGGAGGGCAGCCATTACCAGAAGCGTCAGAAAGCATCTGTATGTGTGAAAGGGGGGGTTAAATACCTTGCACGAATAGAGCTGGTGGATTTTGTAGCTTTAGGTGTTGTGTTGTCAAGTCTATCCAACAGTTGTTGTACTTTATCTTGCTGTTCATAGTCCCCAGAATCATTCATTGCACCAATGATTTCCTATGTATTTAATGAAAAAATAACATTTAGGTCAAAGAGCTCAAGATAAGGGGTATATTGCATGTTCTGAAATACTTATTTGACCCTCAAAACCTATGTTGTGGGTACCCAAAACATGTGTCTCACTGAGAGGATTCTATTGAGTACCCACACCAAAGGGTTTGGTTGATCTAGACCTCTGACATTATTTGACGCTTTCAAATCCCTTTATGAAAATACACACTGTCAGACCGTAGATTTCTCTATCAACAACATGTCACCTGCCAAGTAAATTGCATGCAGTTCAACTATAATAAATTGTCTATATCGAGGGCTTGGCATGAAACGGTTGTAACTAAAATTGGTATTTTTTTACCAAGGTTAATCACCTCGCCATAACGTCTTTAAAAGCGTTAAATCATTTTTCTTGGTAAACAATTTAGGTGCCATTGCTCGCTCTGAGCAATGGCATCTAAATTTGCATTGTTTACAAAGGGGTCAAAATTGCCCCTGAACCAGGGTTTTCAAAATAGGTTTTTAGTTACAACCGTTTCATGTCAAGCCCTCGATATTATAGTGTATGTTATAGAATGATAGTACCACAGGTGTCTGAGTGAATGTTTGTCGAAACAAGAGCGCCACAAGCAAACGCCAACACTCGTCTGCTTTTTTCTAAGTAGAAAAAAAGGGCATTTCTGAATAAAAATTCAAGCAAGAGTTATGTGACTTGGTATAGACATGTGCATTGTTCCTAGGAACATGTGTACCAAGATTCATTTGAAAATGTTGAACGGCTTTTGAGTTATGATGTAAGGTTAAAGTTTTGTGACCATGCAGACGATGTCAAGAGTATCACAATATCCGACTTTTTTTCTTCAAAAAATAGACAAGCTAAAAACGTTTCTAATAATAGCAATATGTAATATTCTAAAAATAGCCTAGTTTATATGCCATAATAAAAATATATAATACCATACAGTAAGCGTTATTTATAGTAACAAAGGTTTATGGTTTCTTTTAAATAATTCTCGAATGAAAACTGTAATAGTACAGTCACTTAAAGCCTACAAGTAACTTACTAATCCTTTTCTTCAACATTTTGAAGTTAAATTGTGATAAATAAAGGGTACAAAATAAATACAAGCAACAAAGAACTTTCTGTGTTTCGGAGTTCAGTTGTGAGTAGGTCCATCAAAGTTTACAAACTGACTTGACCATTTAACCCTTTCCCTCATATAGACGCTTTCTGACGCCTCTGCAGCAGACGGCTTTTTGAAAACATAGTGACAAAAGAAGATATTGCTCAAAATGAGCAATTTCTCCTTTTGCCACCATATTTTCCACTTTTAGTCATAGGTTATCCATTCAATTAAAGAGATCTTCTATTTTTTGACAAATTATGTTCAAAGTCGTCTGCTACAGAATTGGCTTATGAGGGAAAGGGTTAAGAAATGGGGGTCACAAAGACCTCAAGTTTCAGAGTTGAGGAAAAACCGTCTAGAACTGACCATGCATGCAAAAATTTAAAACAAAAAATTGCCTACCTTAGACAGATCGAGGGCCTTCGATTTCTGCGTAACAAGGTAATCTTTTCCGTACATTAACTTTTTTAAAGTGATGACCTCTGCCTGTGTCAGGTTTAAATCCTCTTTCAACATTTCTGTCTTGGAGATCTCATTTTGTATATTCTGTAGTAAATAAAAGGTATTTGTTTGTTTTCTATGTGATATCAAGTTTTATCATCACTAATCAACATTTCTATCTTTGAATATCTCATTCAGAATATTCTGTAGAATGTGAAGTTCTATGTAATATCAAGTTTTCCCATTTTGTATATTCTGTAAAATGCGAAGGATATAAAAATTGTGAGTTTTCAGTGTAATATCAAGATTTATCATCACTGATAAAAAGTTAAAATTCATATTTTACAAGCTCTCCTTTTCAGCAGGTGACCTTGAAAACATATTTGGTCAAGCAGAAATTGCTTAACCCTTTCCCCCAAACAACAGATCTGCACCAGATGACTTTGACATCTTCTGGGCAACAATATGGAAAAGCTCTAAAAATGAAAGAGTATTTACTGAATAGAGTTGAAAACACTGGTAAAATGGAGAAAATGCTCATTATGAGCATTTCTTCTTTAGTCAAAATGTTTTCAAAAGTCATCATTCTGCTGTTAACCCTTTCCCTCATACGACAATTCTGCAGCAGACGACTTTGAACATATTTTGTCAAAAATTAGAAAATCTCTAATATAATTAAATGGATAACCTATAACTAAAAGGGGAAAACATAGTGGCAAAAGGAGAAATTGCACGTTTTGTGCAATTTCTTCTTTAGTCACTATGTTTTTAAAAAGCTGTCTGCTGCAGAGGCGTCAGAAAGCGTCTATATGAGGGAAAGGGTTAAGATGTAAAATGTTGTTTTTATTAAGGAAAGGGTTAAAGAACACAACTGTATCACAGTTCTAATACAAATTCTCAAGAATTTGATTATTTCATCCTCAGATATTTCCAAGCAGATTGCCTGAAATAATATATCAGGTCAAAGGTTATTATCGTCATAAGCCTTTCTAACCTGTTAACGCAAATTGATGAATTTGCAGCAGACGACTTTTGAAACTAAGGTGGCAAAAGAAGAAATTGCAACTTCTTCTTTTGCCACTCTGTTTCCAGCTTGAATTGAAATTTTATAAAGATATTCCATTTTTGAGCATAGATTCATCTGCTATAAATTACTTTGTATGTGGAAATGAGTTAAGAATGCATGAGATTATTTTCTTTGTAGTAAACTTAAAATACTTTTCTGCACACAAAAATCAAATAAATATAATAATTTGGCTTACTCTTAATTGCTCCTTATATTCTCTGACAGCCCTCCTTGCAGCCAGTAGAAGCGAGGTTTTCTCATTGACTTGGTGTTTTAATGTTTCAATCTCGGATCCCTGTTCCTGTATTGTGTCTTTTAATCTGGGTATTGTTTCTAAACTCTACAAAAGTAGATAAGAAAATTGATCAAAGCAACAACAAGCATTAATCCTCTCCCTCATATAGACGCTTTCTGATGCCTCTGCAGCAGACGGCTTTTTGAAAACATTGTGACAAAAGAAGAAATTGCTCAAAACGAGCAATTTCTCCTTTTGACACAATGTTCTCATCTCTTAGTTATAGGTTATCCATTCAAATATAGAGATTTTCCAATTTTTGACAAAATATGTTCAATAAAATATTCTCAATAAAATGCATTTAACCTATTCCAACAAACGGACGACTTTTGAAAACATCGTGGCGAAAGGAGAAATTGCTGACATCATTCAAATGCCATTCATAATTGTACATTTAGTTTAATGTCTAAAATGTGTTTTTACATGATTGAAAACAATTAAATTTGAATAAATTGTCTTTTTTCTGTCTTAAAAGTTATGATAAGTATATAATAAAAGACAAATGAGCCGTCCCACGAGAAAACCAACATTATGGTCTCTGCGTAATGTATCGACCCAAATCAGCCTGCGCAGGCTAATCCGGGCCGACAAATTCCGTCTCAGGGGGATAGAGGTAAAGAGTAATGATTCCTGAAACGGAAAGACGAAAGGTGTCTTGTCCGGGTTAGCCTGCGGGGGATGCTTAGGCTGATCCCGGTTGATACTTTACGCAGAGTCCACAATGTTAATTTTCTCGCAGGACGGCTCAAATTATGTTGCAATAGTGAACACAGCTTTGTATCTTTCTAAGTTGATATTAGTTTATTTTCTCTTAACTCTCGGTCTAGCGAGCTAATAATTTGTTCCGCACACCTTGTAGTAAAATACAAAGCGATGAAACATTGCCTATAAACTTAACCCTTTCAGCGCAAATGGCAATATTGAGGTTTTTGCAAACAATACAGTTTCAGATGAATCAGCTGGTAATGAGTTGTCTCACCTGAAATCAGCATTGTTTGCCTTTTATTTATTAAAGTATTCCCAAACTCTTATTACACGAAAATTGAGTTGCCTGATTTAGATCATGGATTCTACTTTAGGGAATTTGGTGCTGAAAGAATTAATTACCCCTTTCCCACATACAGACGCTTTCAGACGCCTCTGCAGCAGACGACTTTTGAAATCATTGTGGCAAAAGGTGAAATTGCTCATAATGAGCAATTTCTCCATTTGCCACAATAATTTCAACTCGATTCAATAATCATACTATCATTTAAGGAGGTTTTTATATATTTTGGACATGGACATTTCAAAGTCATCTGCTGCAGATTTTTTGTATGGGGGAAAGTGTAAGTGAAAAAAAAATCAGCTTTTAGCATCAGCTTCAGCTTCTAATTTCCATCACACTGTTCCATGTGTTCCGTCACACTGTTTCATGTGTTCCGTCACACTGTTCCATGTGTTCCGTCACACTGTTCCGTCACACTGTAAACTAACCTTTTCCACATTGTCGTTCTTCATGAGCTCATGTCGCACCTGTAACTTTAAGTCATCCACCTTCTCCCTCAGTTCTGTGTTAGCATTATTTAGTATCTTGAAATAAAATGATCGATTTAACCCTTCTCCACTTGCAGATGAAATTTGACGCAGTATGCTATAAACCCTTTCCTACATTTAGACGCTTCCTGACGCCTCTGCAGTAGAGGACTTTTGAAAACATTGTGGCAAAAGAAGAAAGTGCTCGTAATGAGCAATTTCTCCTTTTGCCACAGTGTTTTCAACTCTTTTCAGTAATAACACTTTCATTTTGAGATGTTTTCCATATATTCACCCTGATATATTTAACCTTTTCCCACATATAGACGTTTTCTGACGCCTCTGCAGCAGACGACTTTTGAAAACATTGTGACAAAAGGGGAAATTGCTCAAAATAAGCAATTCTCCTTTTGCCACAATGTTTTCCACTTTCAGGTTATCCATTCAATTATAGAGATTTTCTATTTTTTGACAAAATATGTTCAAAGTAGTCTGCTGCAGAATTGTCGTATGAGGGAAAGGGTTAAGAGCTTGCTTCATATTCAATGTAAAATGAATAACTAATCTAACCTTATACCTTGAACCATACAAAACAGAAACTACATTTCTATTTTGACATAAAAATAAAATAATTTTAGTCTAAGGAAATACGAAAATGAAAATGTATAAATTGTAGATTAACTTGTACTGTGTCCTTTACAGAGTTAAGAAATAGCTAGTCATCCATCAAGACACTAAGCGCAATGTACTTGTACGTTGAATTGAATTCACAAAAAATTCAGACAATTAAACAGCAGCTTCAACAGCAAGGCTGTAGACGTAATATTTGTACCTTAGTAATGCACGTTATTCGTTATATTTATCCCAATTTCTCTGGACATCAAACTGAAGAATCAAAATTGCTCACAAGCAGATTATCAGGGACTACTCCCTTTAAACCGAAATCCATGGATGATGGTGATGTCAGTCAGTCCATATCCTGCTGCTGCCACCAAATTTGTAATGTGCTCATTGTCCTTCACACAAAGTTGAGCCATAACAGGTCACCAAACTAGGGACTGAGCGTAATGAATGTTGCTTAACCCTTTCTCACATACAACAAATCTGCAGCAGATGAGTGTCAAAACATATGGGCAAAACATCTGGGCTATGGACAACAACTATGGAAAGCATCTGTTAATGATGCTATAATTAAAGCCGGCTTCTACAAGAAGGCTGTAGAATAAATATTTCTACCTTTACCCCATTTCCAATACAGCAGAATAATTAAGCAACGAGAAGAAACATGAATGAATTTGTTGCAAGATATTATTTCCTCTTCATACTGAAGCACCCCATAAGATTAACTTCACAGTAACAAACACCTTTAACCCTTTCCCTCATACGGCAATTCTGCAGCAGACGACTTTGAATGTATTTTGTCAAACAATAGAAAATCTCCATAATTGAATGGATAACCTATGACAAAAAGTGGAAAACATTGTGGCAAAAGGAGAAATTGCACGTTTTGTGCAATTTCTTCTTTTGCCACTATGTTTTCAAAAAGCCGTCTGCTGCAGAGGCGTCAGAAAGCGTCTATATGAGGGAAAGGGTTAAGAAAAGTCCCCATCTATATAGTAAAAGTTGACTAGTTACTTACCTCTAGTTGTCTGTCTTTGTCATCAATGTCTCTCTCTAGTCTCCGTATTTCACCTTCTCGAGTACGCACTTGTTGTCTAAAATACATTAACAATTTATTTTACTCTTTCCCATAGGAAGATGCTTTACCGTTAATCTGAAATAGATCTCTTTTCATTATTTACATTTTCAGCTATAGAGGTTTCCCAATTTTTTACAAATATGTTTGCAAAGTTGTCTGCTGCAGATTTGTTTTATGTGGGAAAGATTTAAGCCTTTACCATAGGCAGATGCATTTCAGTACATCTGCAGCAGATGACTTTTGAAAACATTGTGGTATAATGAGCAATTTTGCCTTTTGCCACAATAATTTTAACTCTATTCAATACTTTAACTTTAATTTTAAGATTTCCCATATTTTTGCCTAGATGTCAACTAAGTTGTCTGTTGCAAATTCGCTGTATGTGGGAAATGGCTAAGGCAGGTTATTATCATTATATACTACAAGAAAATGTATGTCTGAAAATAAGGTTTAATTTACTTACACAGTAGATTCCAAATTTTGTTTTGTTGTTTCAAGAATTAATTCTGCCTTTTCCACTTCAGATGCTGTAAGAAATAATAATTATACACATGTAACAAGAATAAGCTTTTATAAAACATTGCTAGTGATTTAACCCTTTCCCACATATAGTTGTTTTCTGACACCTCTGAAGCAGACATTATTTGAAAACTTTTCGGCAAAAGGAGAAATTGCTCATACAACAAATCTGAAGCAGACGACTTTGAAAACATCTAGGTGAAAATAAATCTATAAAAGAAAGTAGGATTATTTAATAGAGTTGAAAACATTGTGGCAAATGGAGAAATTGCTCATTTATGAGCAATTTCTCTCCTTTTGCCACATTGTTTTCAAAAAGTCGTCTGCTGAAGAGGCACCAGAAAGCATTTTTAATTATGTGGGAAAGGGTTAAGTCTTACATTTGTGTGGCGAACAACCTTAGGGCATTTTGCAATCAGTTTGGATCCATTGACCCATCTGGCTCTTCACTGTTCATCAGTTCACCAATTTAATAGCACAGAAAGTTTCAAGAAAATTATTAGAAGTATTATCAATTTGGATTAGATTGCATTGATGCACTTAGAGTACTTTAGCAGCAATTGTCATGAATATGTTTAGGTTTGATTCCTAGAGCATAGTTTGAAACTGTACATTGATAGATTGTTTCGTGTTTCACGTCTCTTCTAACAATTTTTCAGTTATATAACGACATTTCCTGGGTAAGTTACCAGTAATACCAGTCCATTTATCCTGATACCAGTCAGTCATTCGTAATGTTATCCTAGCAACGCTGAGCGCCAAGAAGGGCAGCCATTACTAACATTTTTAAAGTCTTTGATATAACCCGAGTCAGGCACTCTAACATTACATTACAGATACAGTCTAAAACTGTAATAATGTCTTAACCCTTTCCCTCATATAGACGCTTTCTGACACCTCTGCAGCAGACGGCCTTTTGAAAACATAGTGACAAAAGAAGAAATTGCTCAAAACAAGCAATTTCTCCTTTTGCCACAATCTTTTCCACTTTTAGTCATAGGTTATCCATTCATTTATAGAGATTTTCTATTTGTTGACAATATGTTCAAAGTCGTCTGCTTCTGAATTATCGTATGAGGGAAAGGTTTAATAAAACATAAAAAACAAGATAAAAATTTCATTTTGCTACTTATATCGCATTTTTTCACAAATATTGGATGAAAAATTATAAATTGACTTGAGTTTAATGTCGTTTTAAACAATAGTTCAGTTATATCCCGGCAACCAGTTCACCTGATGTGTATTTCCTTGATTTTTTGCACCTGCAATCAACACATTCCACCTAGGCATCTAGCTACCTTCCAACATAGACCAGTCAGCACAGTGGTGGAAGAAGAATCATGCTAGTCACAATGACTTTTGTCATTCATTGAGAAGAATTATTGGTCTATCCGGGTTCAAACTCGAAGCCCCTATTTTAATAGCCCTCGCTGTTACCGACTGATAATATGATGCTTTCAGTGTTGGTTGCGTTTAAAAATAAGGAAATATTGCGACTTGTTGAAAATTGGAAGAATATTTTTAATAATTGTAGTGGAAGACAATGGTGCAGAGGAAGTGTTGGTCTCTTGTAACAAAGGTCCCCGGTTCGAATTTGAGATGCCTTTGTGGTTTTTTTTTCGAAACTGGTTCAGTCTCAAGGAAGCAAACATTGAGAGTGATTAATATAAGTAAATTAAATAAGTCTAAACTAATTGTAGTATTAGTACTCTGCTGCATAAAGCCTAGTCATAAGTAGTCGTCTAAAAAAGGGAATCCCATATACAACAAATCTGCAGCAGACGACTTTCGAAACACATAGACAAAATTTGGGAAAGATTCTTCAACTGAAAGTACAATTATTGAAGAGAGCTGAAAACATTGTGGCAAATGGAGAAATTGCTCACGATGAGCAATTTCTCCTTTTGGCACAGTGTTTTCAAAAGTCGTCTGCTGCAGATGGGTTGAATTCGGTCTTCAAGTGGGAAAGGGTTTAAATCGATGAGAATAATATGCAGCTTTCCTCAGACAGACTGTTAAAACAAAAACTAACCTCTTATTTCTAGATTCCTAATTCTATCATCTTTAAAGGTAATATCTCTCTGCATTTTCTCGATCACTTCTGTCTTCTTTTTCTGATCGATTCTCAATCTGTCCAGAGATTCATTGGCTCTCATCAGATTTTGGGTCGTGTTGGTCTGTCCTGTCATTAGCTCCGACAGGCGATTCTGGAGGAGCTGTAATGTACAAAAATTAATGAGTTAGCTTACAAACAATAAATCTACAACTGACGACGTTGAAAACATCTCGGCAAAATGATGGAAAATCTGTATAAATCAAGAAAAAACTAGAAATATCACTGAAGGTGATGAATACCCCCAGCTTGAGCCTGACAATATACATATGTATGAGAAATTCAAGGGACCATAACTCATTTAAAAATAATTCCAGTGCAACACGCCGACAATATGCACAACCTAAGGCTTGGTATCAATCATTCTTGTGAAGTTATATTGAATTCTGACCAAGGGTTGCTGAGAAATAGTGTTCACAAGAAATGTCCACAGACCAACGGACGGACAAACCGACAAGCGTGACTCCTATATTGCCCCCATATACTATGTATCTGGAGGTATAATTAGTGGATAGAGTTGTGAGAAAAGCAGAAACTTCTCCTCATAAGACTTTTTTCATTTTGCCACATTATCTTCAACACGTCTGCTATAGATGCAACGAAAGGAGTCTGGATATAGGAAAGGGTGAGAGCTTTCTTCTGTCTGTCTGTCTTTCTAGAAACACCTGGTTATTCATGCATAGATGGTATCAAGTGTGTTTAACCTTTTCCCTCATATAGACGCTTTCTGACGCCTGTACAGCAGACGGCTTTTTGAAAACATAGTGACAAAAGAAGAAATTGCTCAAAACGAGCAATTTCTCCTTTTGCCACAATGTTTTCCACTTTTAGTCATAGGTTATCCATTCAGTTATAGAGATTTTCTATTTTTTTTACAAAAATGTTCAAATATTGAAAAATTAACCCTTTTCCACATACAACAAATCTGAAGAAGACGTCTTTGAAAACATCCTGTCACATTTTTTAAAATTACATTCAATGGGAGTTTTATTATTACACAGAGTTGAAAATATTGTGGCAAATGGAGAAATTGTTTATTATGAGCAATTTCTCCTTTCGCCACTATGTTTTCAAAAGTCATCTGCTGCAGATGCGTCCGAATACGTCTGCACATGAAAGAAGGACTAATTAGAGGAACAATTTTTGCACACCTACCCAACCCGAACAAGATATTGAGTATTACAGCTAGGCAATAGAGATATGTTTGATCTTGAAGTGTCACCTTGACCTGAAGTGCTTATTGCCCCCTATAAAAATACCACAAACCATGACATTATCACAAATTCTCTTTGGATTATTAAAAAAACGAGCAATTTCTCCTTTTGCCACAATGTTTTCAACTCTATTCTATGAATAGAGATTAATCCAATTTCTAACTGGGCGTTTTCAAATCACCAATATCTTCTGCTGCCAAATGTGGGCCAGGGATAAGGTAAATTTGAAGCAATTGAGAGTTTATCTACAAGAGGGTTATAATTCAAGTGTTTCAAATGGAGAAAAGTTGTCTTTTATCTTCATTTAGGTCAAGAATCTTTCAAATCACAGCAAGAAACAGATCAGCCAAGGTTTGAGGATTATTGGAAGTACATGAATCGGGTGTGTTAACCCTTTCCCGAATATAGACGCTTTCTGACGCCTCTGCAGCAGGCGACTTTTGAAAACATTGTGGCAAAGGCAAAATTGCTCATGATGAGCAATTTCACCATTTGCCACATTATTTTTTAACTCTATTTAATAATTAACCTGTCATTAATAAAGATTTTTCACATTTTTGATTAGATGTTTTCAAAGTTATCTGCTGCAGATTTGTTGTATGTGGGAAAGGGTTAAACCTTTCCCACATATGACAAAACTGAAGATGACAACTTTGAAAGTGTCATAAGAATAAGGATGTAAAATGGCTTAAAATGAAACAACAATGAATGAATAGAGTAGAAAACATTGTGGCAAAAAAAGAAAAAAAAAAGGCTCATTATAAGTATTTTTTCCTTTTGTCTCAATTTGTTTAAAAGTCACTTGATATTAAGACGTTAACAATCTTCTGAATGTGGAAAAGGGTTAAGGGTAAAAGTACAGGGTCATATGCACAATATTGTTCATTTTCCTTATACTGTGTTTATCAAAACAAATAATTGGGATTGTTATT
Source organism: Serripes groenlandicus (assembly GCA_031761405.1). Classification (NCBI taxonomy): domain Eukaryota; kingdom Metazoa; phylum Mollusca; class Bivalvia; order Cardiida; family Cardiidae; genus Serripes; species Serripes groenlandicus. The sequence goes on from JASEVX010000010.1 coordinate 26,243,486, forward strand.
TCATTATTGTCCAGACCGAGTGGAAGAAAGCTAGATCTAATCGCAACTTAAGCCAAACCTATCGAAATTACATGCAAGATTAAACAAATGGTGGTAGATATAATGTTAAAGATAATGCAACAAGTCAACCATTATGGAATTTTATGTATACTTTTGTATACCTTATCCAATGTGTATCAAAACAAAGTATCACAGTTTGTCAAGTGTAAATAATTGTTCTCAATCTTTTTAATTCTTTCCCTAACAGAGATTGATTGTTTGATGTTTTACGCTGCTAAATACAACAATTTTTCGGTTATATCAAGGTGTTTCCTCAGTAAGTTACCAGTACTGCTGGTCAGTAAGTTACCAGTACTGCTGGTCAGTCATCGTAATGCTAATCCCACAACCCTGAGTGTCAAGGAGGGCAGCCATTACTACCATTGTTCCCTAATAGAGACAATTATTAACCCTTTCCCTCATACGGCAATTCCACAGCAGACGACTTTGAACGTATTTTGTCAAAAAATAGAAAATCTCCATAATTGAATGGTTTACCTATGACAAAAAGTGGAAAATATTGTAGCAAACGGAGAAATTGCACGTTTTGTGCAATTTCTTCTTTTGTCACTATGTTTTCAAAAAGCCGTCTGCTGCAGAGGCGTCAGAAAAAGTCTATATGAGGGAAAGGGTTAATGCATATCTGTAGTAAGAAACATTTGAAAAGTTCTCCTTATCAAAGTTAAAGACACATGAAACTTTTTCCACATACAGATGCATTTTCACAAATCTGCAGCAGACAATATTTGAAAACACTCTGGCTTAAAGAGAAATTGCTCTTAATGAGAAATTACTCCTTTTGCCATAATTGTAACACCCAAGGAACATTACTACAAAATTATTTGGAAATTAGCCTGGTATTTTTGTAGAAGATTTTTAAAATGTTCACTGTAGCCATATAAGGCAAAACAGCCCCGCCCGTTGGCGGCCATGCTTTTGAACCAATCAACATGGCTTGAAGGAATCTGATAGACAGTCATGCAAGGAACATTTCTACATAATAATTTGAATATCGGCAAACAGGGTTGGGAAAAAAAAAATTGTTTGAGCTTTTTTCTTTTGGTTGTCATGGAAACCAGAATCCTGCATGGACCAAAAGGAATTTAGGAGAGGACATTGAGAGATTGCTACCTGTGATGTTTCATGCCAATTTGCCCAGGGGTTACAGATGAGAAGTTGTTTGAAGCAAAAAGTTGATGCATGACAGACAATTTGCCATGACATAAGCTCAACCGGATTTCAATTTAATTGCGCGCTAAATGACCTTAGCTGTCGATGCGCCGTAAAACAATATACATTCATTCATTCATTCAACCGGATTTCAGCCAGTGGAGCTAAATATTGTTGAAAGTGGTGTTAAACACAAAACAATCAAGCTTTCTTCAAAATATTTTCAGAATTTGTGTTATATCTATCGAACTAACAATGTTATTGGTTTCTATCAGTGAAAGGTTGACAATTTGCATATTAACCCTTTCCCACATACAGACGCTTTCTGATGCCTCTGGAGCAAACAACTTTTGAAAACATTTTGGAAAAAGGCATAATTGTTCATAATGAGCAGTTACTCCTTTGCCACAATGTTTTCAACTCGATTCAATAATTATACATAATTCATTTATAAAGATTTTCCTTATCTTGCTATGATCTTTTCAAAGTCAACTGCTGCAGATTTCTTGCATGTGGGAGAAATGGTTAAGTAAGAGACGAGGTCCACTTGATTTATTTCGTTAAGATATTTTCTTTTCTTCAAGCTTTTAATCCAATTCATTTCTATAATTGACTTCTCATTTCATAACAAAATACATGTAGTATGACGATGATTAATAGCTTTCTTTGGTTGGCTTTCTCAAAGTTAACCCTTTCCCTCATATAGACGCTTTTTCTGACGCCTCTGCAGCAGACGGCTTTTTGAAAACATAGTGACAAAAGAAGAAAATTGCTCAAAACAAGCAATTTCTCCTTTTGCCACAATGTTTTCCACTTTTAGTCATAGGTTATTCATTCAATTATAGAGATTTTCTACGTTTTGACAAAATATGTTCAAAGTCGTCTGCTTACAGAATTGACGTATGAGGGAAAGGCATCAAAAGTCATCTACAGGTGGGAAAGGATTCAATCTTAATTCAATTTATTTAAGCTGTTGATCTCTTTTGTGAACACAGCAATTAAAGGTGATTTAGAAATAGGTCTGTCTATTTGATTGTTTAATCTTTAAATCTTTCACCGAGTTTTTTTACTTAAATTACATCAGCCCAGTTCTAACTGCAAACATTAAAACTGTTCTCAATTGTATTGAATATTTTTCTAATTAGTTTGAAAACAATTTTATTTAATTGACCCTTTCCCACATACAACAAATCTGCAGCAGACGACTTTAAAAATATTAAGGAAACAAGAAACCGCTAAAGACGGTAAGGCCGGATTGTCGGCAATTTGACCTTGAAAATCGACAAACCAAGGTCAAGGTCAAAGTAACCCTAGAAATCAATGGAACTTGTTACTTTTTAGTTTCAGGCAAAGTTTCAAGTTTGTAACCCTTTCCAGTCCTGAGATTTTGCCTCAACCTGAAACTTTAACCAAAATGTTGACAGACAGACATCCGGACAGGCGGACATCGCCAATCTATAGACCGGAATTGCTAGAGCAATCCGGCCAAAAATAATAAGTCCATATAACTATAAAACTGTTGAAAGCAAATTAAAACGCAACTTGCCGTGATATAACTATAAAACTGTTGAAAGCTGAGTAAAACGCAATTTGCTGTGATATAACTATATAACTGTTGAAAGCAAATTAAAACGCAATTTGCAGTGATATAACTATAAAACTGTTGAAAGCAAATTAATACGCAAGTTGTCGTGATATAACTATAAAACAGTTGAAATCAAATTAAAACGAAAGTTGCCATGATATAACTATAAAACTGTTGAAAGCAAATTAAAACACAAGTTGATATAACTATAAAACTGTTGAAAGCAAATTAAAACGCAAGTTGCTGTGATGTAACTTTAACCAAAATGTTGACGGACAGACAGACAGACAGACGGGCAATAGGAACGTGAAGGTCAAGAGTTATCATGGAAATCAAAAGAACATGTTAGTGGCTACACACAGACCAATTTTCAAGTTTGTAGCTGTTTCCATGTCCGAGATTTTGCTTCAACCAGAAACTTTAACCAAAATGTTGACGGACAGACAGACAGACAGACAGACGGGCAAAAGGAAGGTGAAGGTGAAGAGTTATCATGGAAATCAAAAGAACATGTTAGTGGCTACACACAGACCAATTTTCAAGTTTGTAGCTCTTTCCATGTCTGAGATTTTGCTTAACCAGAAACTTTAACCATTTTGCCTAACCTAAAACTTTAACCAAAATGTTGACGGACAGACAGACAGACAGACAGACAGACAGACAGACAGACGGACAGACGGACATCGCCAATCTATAGACCGGAATTGCTTAAGCAATCCGGCCAAAAATGCATGTATATATTAGAAAGAGTTGAAAATATTGTGGTAAAAAAAGTAATTGCTCACTATAATAAATCAATTTAACTTTATGCCACAATGTTTTAAAAAATAGTCTCAATTTCTGCTGTAGAAACATCAAAAAGCATCTGCTGGTTAGCTTTCCCTCTTACAACAAATCTGCAAGCAGACAACTTTGAAAACATACCCCAAACAATTTGGAAACTCCCTTCAAATGAAGATACAACAATTGTACAGAGTTGAAAACATGGTGACAAAAGAAGAAATTGCTTGTTTTGAGCAATTTCTTCTTTTGTCGCCATGTTTTCAAAAAGCCATCTGCTGCAGAGGCATCAGAAAACGTCTATATGAGGGAAAGGGTTATTAGATACGCTTTCATTCTTTTATTCATGTATTTCCTATTGATTTTCGAAAGTGACTGATATACATGTGGTTTATAGAACAGGGAAGAGGTAAGATCTTATGTCAATGATTTAGAAAATGAAATTCTATCACAAAAGGTTCTACAATACTTCATTAAATACATACCACGAGTTACGCGCGTAAAGGTTGTAGCTATAACTCTTCGCATGATGTAGTTACTACTGTTTGCATTGTGCCCTCAATACATGTACATTATTAATATACTTAATATGAAATTGTTAGAGTCGGCTGCTTCATGCATATTTGAAAGGGGAACAAAGAAAAGAAAAAGTTTAACCCTTCTCCACACATAGACGTTTTTTCATGCCTTTGCAGCCAACGAGTTTTGAAAACATTCTGGCAAAAAGAGAAATGGCTCATTATGAGCAATTTATGCATTTATGAATAAACTCCCATTTATCTAGATTTTTCACATTTTTGCCTAGAGGTTTCCCAAAGTCGTCTACAGATTTGTTATATGTGGGAAAGGGTTTAAATACAGTAAATGTAGAAAACATTATGAAACAAGATGTGTTTGTGAAACACTGATGCCCCCCGAATGGCAACATCTAGGTCAACGGTCAAGGTCGCAAGGTCAAAAATTTTGGTACTGACAGAAAGGTCATGTCACAAGGAATACACATGTGAAATATGGAAGCCATACCTGTTATGGTTCAAAAGTAGTGGTCAAGGTTAAAGTTTTTTTCGACAGACAGACAAAGAGACAGACAGACAGGCCAAAAACTAGATGCCCACCGAATCGGTGATTCCGGGGGCATAAAAAGGAAATATATAGATAATTATGAGTAAGTGAACAGGTTAACACCATTTCCCAGAATCAATAAACTTGCTGCAGATAAATAGAAACTCTATATTAATAAAAAAGATAATTATTACATCAATGTAGAATTTGAAACATTATGCCAGCTGGCATATTTTTACAATTTTTTTCAAAACATGTCTGCTAGTCGGAAAGGGTTAACCCTTTCCCTCATATAGACGCTTTTTGATGCCTCTGCAGCAGACAGCTTTTTGAAAACATTATAGTGACAAAAGAAGAAATTGCTCAAACGAGCAATTTTTTAATTCTCCTCTTGCCACAATGTTTTCCACTTTTAGTCATAGGTTATCCATTCAATTATAGAGATATTCTATTTTTTGGCAAAATATGTTCAAAGTCGGCTGCTGCAGATTTGTCGTATGAGGGAAAGGGTTAACCCAGGGGATAGAAGGCCTTGATTCTAACATTGATAAAGTAGAATTATAAGTCAAGCAGTGCTTGTTACCATAGGCTCGAGAATCATTTCTGACTTTCTAGCCCAAGGTCTTTCTCAAATGCAGATGTCTTTTGATGTATCTGCAGCAGACGACTTTGAAAAAACATAGTGGCAAAATATCAAATTGTTAATAAATAGCACTTTTTCCTTTTGCTTAAATGATTTCAGCTGTTTTCAATATTCATGCTTTCCTTTATAGAGATGTTCCATGTTTTGCCTAGATTTTTTTTCAAGGTTACGTCTGCTGAAGATTTGTTGAATATTGGAACGAGGGGCAAGATTGTTCTTGTCTTACAACCCTTTCCCACTTGTAGACGCTTTCTGACGCCTCTGCAGCAGACGACTTTTGAAACCTTGCAATTTCTCCTTTGGCCACAATGTTTTCAACTTTGTTTAACAATTAAGCTATCTTTTATGAAAAAATTTCAGGTTTTTGACATCATGTTTTCAAAATCGTCTGCTGCAGATTTATTGTATGTGGGAAAGTGTTAAAAGTATTACCTTCAACCAGGGTTTCCGGCCCAAATCTTATACACCTGACAAGCTGTTTCATCATGATGGAAATTTGAGCCATATGAATTGAGTATGCCTTAGTGAATAGGATTTAACCCCCCTTCCCCAAATACAACCTATGGGCAGCAAAAACATTAAGACAGCAATATTGAACACAATGTGAAAGTATTCCTATTGAATACAGAGGCTTTATGACAACATCTGCAGTAGATGACTTTTAACCCTTTCCCTCATATAGACACTAAATTCTAATGCCTTCTGCAGCAGACGGCTTTTTGAAAACATAGTGACAAAAGAAGAAATTGCTCAAAACGAGCAATTTCTCCTTTTGCCAGAATGTTTTCCACTTTTAGTCATAGGTTATCCATTCAATTTAAGAGATTTTCTATTTTTTGACAAAATATGTTCAAAGTCGTCAGCTGCAGAATTGTAGTATGAGCGAAAGGGTTAAATATGAGCAATTTCTGTCTTTCTACAATGTTTTCATCACAATTTAATGATTGAACTCTCATTTATGGAGATTTCATGCTTTTGCAAACATATTTTCAAAGTCATCTGCTGCGGATTTGTTATATGTGGGAAAGGGGGGGTTAAAAAATATAGTTGATCTAAGAACAAATATGCTTACCTGTTTTTCTTTCTTTTCTTCCTCATATTTAGTCTTGTATTCTTCTAACTCGCCAACTTTGCTCTGTAAATCTTGCTTTTCTTTTTCCCTGAAAATAGATTAAACAATGTTGAAATTTCATCAAACCCAATGTTTATCACCTCCTTTTGGGAAATAGGAGATTTAAGTTGCACATGAAGCGGATTTTTTCTTCAGTATGTTCAATGAAATGAGCTCTCTTCCAAAAAAGTCTTGTCTATGAGGAAATCGGTTAAACAGCATTGTTATTTCACCCAATTAAACAAATCTGCAACAGAGAATTAAGAAAATAACTAGGCTAAAATATTGAAAATCTCTATAAATGAAAGTACAAGAGAAAGTTGATGCAAGGCATCAATGTCGCCGGAAAAGACTGCATTGATTTATTTATGTATTCTTGACTTTCCTTAGTCTATTCAAACATCAGGAACGTTGAAATGAAAACATTTGCTTATAAAGTTTATATTCATATCTATACATTAGGGTATCTATAACAAATTAACGAAATGTGTACACATTTATCTGGCTTTAATTTAATTTTGCTGTTGTTACTTATTTAAATAAAAGTATTCATTCATATAATTTCAATGTTTGTCAATCTTATTCGAATCACAAGGTAAATATCCTGGTATTGCTTTAAAGGGAGGTAATTTGAAGAAAATAAAAGTCTTCAAAAGGAGAAATATATCAGCATTACCGTCTACAGTTTAAATTGTTCTATTGTTTGTGGATTTAAAAATGTTCTTTTTTTCTTATTTCTACATGTACAACGAAATATTGCGGCTTCTCTTTGACGCTTTGCGTCAAACATTCGTCTTGTACTTGTCTAAAATAAAATAATATCACTCGCTTTTTCATATCGAAATGCGCATGCGCGAAAATCGATGTTAAAGGTCACGAAACTACACAACAGAATAGGGTCTATATTTAGCTTAGAAACAGTTCCTACTTTAGATATTCATGGATTAACATTATTAAATGAATTCTACACAAATCAAGACATCTCTTTGAACATGAAAACAACATTTAGTAAGTTAAAATTGCTATTAAAAGGAGAATCCGAAATTGACCTCAATGATGACACATAAGAGTCTGCATTAGGGGGTGTTGGTTCACGTCTTGAAGGGACCACTTTTGTCTTCGTAAATAAGACAAAAAACTTAAATGCGAGTGAAATAAAAAAAACTGCAAACATTAAAAAATCGGAATATTTATTTCATTTTAGATGTGTCATTTATTAGTGTTCGTAAACAACCACAATTGTAATATGTTCAAATCATCTAGATTTGTTCCTTTCTAATAATAAGCCGCCCTCCCATGTGATTTCCGAAAAGCTATTAAAAATAGAAGTCGCGGGCTTCTGCCCGGCGACTAATTATTATTGAATAGAGTTGAAATCATTGTAACAATTTCTCTTTTTGCCGCAATGTTTTAGTGCATCATCATGCAGGAAAGATTAAAAAAAACAAAAAAGACTAATAAATAGAACCTGAGCTCTAGATATAAAGCATGTTATAAAATCCTTATTTGACACCAAAGCCTATATTGTGGGTACTCAGAAGAATAATAGTATAAAGCCTATATTGTGGGTACTCAGAAGAATAATAGTATTGACTCAGTAAGACGATTCTTTTGAGTACCCACAATATAGGTTTTAATGAGTTCTAACAGAGACATTATGGAAGCAAGACCTGTTTTAACCCTTTCCCTCATACGACAATTCTGCAGCAGACAACTTAGAACATATTTTGTCAAAAAATAGGAAATCTCTATAATTGAATGGATAACCTATGACTTAAAGTGGAAAAAATTGTGACAAAAGGAGTCTATGTCACTATGTTTTCAAAAAGCTGTCTGCTACAGAGGCATCATAAAGCGTCTATATGAGGGAAAGGCTTAAGCGCACTGCTGCAGAAAACAATGCAGGAAAATACATAAAAGCTCAAAACAAGCAGTTTCTCCTTTGGCTGTAATTTGTACAACACTGTGTGAAAGAATATTTCCAAATTTCAAATGCACCCATGCTTGTTTTACAAAACTTAACCAATTGGCTAACACTGCCAAAGACAATTAACAACGGTGTTGCAATGTAAGCACAGTCCCATCAAGCTGAATAAACTACTATACTAGAGTTTGTATAACCTAATTCCCGATTTATAAAAAATCTGCAGCAGACAACTAACTTTGAAAACAATTCTGAGCAAAAAAAAATGAAAACTTTTATAAAAAAAAGTTAAATTATTGAATCGAGTTAAAAACATTGTAGTAAAAGTTGAAATTGCTATTTTTTTTAGCAATTTCTCCTTTTTTCACAAGGTTTTAAAAAGTGGTCTGCTGTAATTGCATCATAATGCATCTTCAAGTGGGAAAGGGTTCAAATTGATACTGCATGTTAGAAAGGGTTAAATGTTGAATATCTTACCACTGTCCTTCCTCAGCCTCAATCCCTTTCGCAGTTTTATCAAGCAAACTCGAGGACGAAGTTTGCCGCTTTTTTCGGAACTTATCAGCCGCAATTAATACCTTTTTCCAATTATCAGACGACATTTTTTCTTCTATTTTCACTTAGATTGTATCCATTTTATAATTGAAATGTCTGCTCTTTACAAAACCAAAAACACTTTATTTATCTTTTTGGTCAATAGCCTCTTTCTTCCCCTTTCATGAGAACATGCTTTACACCACGATAAATTAGAATATCCTTTACAAATTAAGTGCATTCAATCCATACGTGTTCATGATTTTCCGTCATAGCTAATCCATTACTTGAGATTACTGAAGTCCAACCTGTACCAAAGACCAACTTTGATTTATCATTTCCCTGTCTATTGCAACCACACTTTTATTTTCCAAATTACTCATTTTCTTCATAAACAAACCTGTAATTTAAAGACCACCTGTGAACAAAGACCATAATGTTCTCTTCCCATGGGTAGTCTTTTAACCCTTTCCCACTTGTAGATGCATTTTGACGCGTCTGCAGCAGACGACTTTTGAAAACATTGTGGCAAAAGAAGAAATTGCTCAAAACAAGCAATTTCTCCTTTTGCCACAATGTTTTCAACTCTATTTAATTATTAAACTCCCATTCATGGAGATTTTTCATATACATTGTATTTGTCAGAATCTATTTAAAGTCGTCTGCAGCAAAAAAAAATGAATGTGGGAAAGGGTTAAACATAGGTTGGACTGTATTGTAAAAAACCCATCTCATTATGTTGAATGGGCATGAGACTTGTAGGGTTACACTTCTAGGTTTATGGCGTAAGAAGTAATAATTGGATCTATCTTTTACATGCAAGGCAGATCTACTTGACTCTGACAAGACTCAGGGCAAATGCAGTCACCTGAGGCGATTGTTTTAACCCTTTCCCACATACAACAAATCTGTAGCAGACGACTTTGAAAACATCCAGAAACAAATAATGGATGATGATCTCTAAAAATGAAAGCTTTCAACATTATTTCAATTATATCATGGCGACAGTTCACTTATTCATGATCCCTGGATAAACAAACCAGTATTAGGCTAGAAAATGTGCCATGTGCCTTGCCCAAGGGCACTCCACCATGACCATCGTGCCATGACTGGGGATCGAACCCGGGATGGCCGGTTTCAAATCCCCGATGCTAACCACTCGACCAGAGCGGATTCTTTGTGACAGAAGGAGAAATTGCTCATCATTAGCAATTTGGTCTTTTGTCACAATGTTTTCAAAAATCGTCTCATGCATATCTGCAAAAATGCGTCAGGGGTTAAGACAAATGACACTAGTCACATTGACTTGATACATCATGTATAAGAGAAAGTTTCAATCCTAACTACAAAGCAGGTTATTATTGTCCAGCAGCAGAAGGGTTCCCCTATAACGATCGTCTGATTGCGGGAACCAATATTGTGAAGCCAGGGCCACCAGTATAGAGGCAGACCAGACTGGTAAGTTGTTGTCAGCCAAAATCCAAAATTTTATATTGAAATTCCTACAATTGGCTATGAACTCTTCCAAACACAAATCTGGACAAGTTCATTTTGGAATCTCATCCCTGAAAGGGATATATTATTGACACACCTCAATGTCACAGACCACAGACCTACTTGAAAGTGCAAGCCACTAATTGCCCTTTTTTGTATCAGATTCACAGCTCTATTTAAATACCAGGTCCTTGAAGAAATTCAACAAACATTGTCTAATTAGAAATCAGAATACCAAGAGGATTGACAGACTATAATCTTTTGGACAATTGCCACCAGCACGAGACCAATTTAGGTTAATTGGAGTCCAACATCATTTTTAACGAATTATTTTTTCTCAAAAAATAATACAGTTAACGCGATCGTGTTTGATTCCGGAAATCACGGTTAAACTACACTTCCGCTTAGAATACACATTCGCTGCACCTAAATAGTCCTAGTATTTTTTCGATATTAAAATGACTTCTACGTGTTATTTCAATACAGTGAAGTCATAATTATACTATCGAATCATCATAGATAATCAATTTTCTAGAAAATATCAAATTAACAGTACGCGCATATATATTTCATTTGTCGGCAAGTACGTATAAGCCACAAGTATGAATTTTAGTCGTATGCCCATTCACTAGAAGTCGACCCCACGCTGTATAGAACAATGTTAATCTCACAAATATGCCACTACGCAGAGCTCAGTGAAATAGTCAGTGTGCATTTTAAACGCTCGCATCGCCGTATCAAAGGGGCTTTCTAATTATAGATCATGGTTTACATACGCGCGCATTCAGTTAGCTTAATATATATACGAAAGTAACGCTCAAACGTTGTATCAAAGTACCGTGGTGCAAATGGAGAGCGTGTAGAACTACTAATCATGGACTACTTATGGACGCGAGTTCGAGTCCTAATAGGAACTGTTCTTTTTTTTTTTTTTTAATTCTTATTTTATGCGATTTGTTAAACATTATAGATTTATAATAATTAATTCACTCACATGAAACATAGTTATAAGCCGAAATCCTGGTGACGAAAACAAATCGAACTAACAATGTAAATCTCACAAATATGCCATGGGTGTTTTGACAGACTTTACGCAGAGCTCAGTGAAAGAGTTAGTGTGCATGTTAAACGCTCGCATCGCCGTTGAAATGCTACATTTACTAAAACTGTCAACTGATAAAAAAAAATCTCTGGACAAAAATATTAATAATAATAAAATAGACTAAATTGTGCAATAGCATGATCAATTGCATTCATAAATTAGATTTTACAAATGTTCAAAATAATTTGTTACCAGTACTTCAGTACTTTGATTGAACAGTGTTTTGGTTATATCATGGCAAATCTGCAAACTTATTCCCTAGCTTTCAATACTTTCCACACAGCATTCTTCCAAGGCAACACTGGCTACCGTCCCCATTAGATTCTTTAACCCTTTCCCTCATATAGACGCTTTCTGACGCCTCTGCAGCAGACAGCTTTATGAAAACATAGTGACAAAAGAAGAAATTGCTCAAAACAAGCAATTTCTCCTTTTGCCACAATGTTTTCCACTTTTAGTCATAGGTTATCCATTCAATTATAGAATTTTTCTATTATTTGACAAAGTATGTTCAAAGTCGTCTGCTGCAGAAATATTGTATGAGGGAAAGGGTTAAACACAGGTTGGACTGAATTATAGACATATATCAAACACAGAAGAAATCTCATAGCAATCACACATCCCCTCACAGAAGACTTTATTTTAGAGATAGTAATACATCCTATCATACAGCACAATTATTCCAATTATTCCAATCACACAAATTATCACAAAAAAAGACATTTTGTTATTTATTACGTTTTTTGACATCACAGACTACTTCTAATATCAAAGTCATATATCCTATCACAGGGGCCGGGCCCTCTATTTCACAGATATATGACTTATCATATCCAAGTGCATATCCTATGCAGCTTATATCCCATGTTAAGTAAATATTTTTCACTCAATTTATAATGATTTTTTAACTCCATTTTAAATCTGTATAGATTCTTTATGCCCTCTTATCTGTTGGAATAACGCAACAAAGAAATGTAGATTGGGAAAGTAAAGAATGCATTATCCCAATATGTAAAGATATTCATTACCGAACAAAACAGACACCAGCTTTTCCTGGATAAAGACAACTTGAGTTTGTTTGCATGGTAATTTACTTTGCTTTTAACATTTTTTCGGTTATATACAGAGGTACAGATAAGGATATTCAGCTCTTTTTCCCACAATTTCTCTCTTATTATTAAAGCAATTCCTAAGTTGTGGGTACTCAAAAGAATCGTCTCAGTGAGACGATTCTTTTGAGTACCCACAACATAAGGTTAGAGGGTCAAATAAGGATTTTAGAACATGCTAAATGCCCCTTATCTAGAGCTCTGTACATAAAAACATTTCCTGGGTAAATTATCAGTACAACTGGTGCATTCATCCTGACATTTTTAAGTGAGTCAACCGTAATTCTAATCCCGCAACCTGGAAGCTAAGGGGAAAAAACCATAACTACCATTTTAAAAGTCTTCGGGATCACCCTGCTGGGGATCGAATCTCCCGCACCCGAGGCGGACTCTCTACCATTACACCACCAAGACGGTCTCAGACAACTTAGGATGAATTTTGATCCCAGAATGCAACAGAACAAATTGTCGAAAAGGAGAAACCATGCGGAAAGGTTGGTAGCCAGATGCCTGGGAAGAATTGTGTATAGAGCTTTAATGCGAGAAATTTTAGGTGAACTGGCAGCTGTGATATAACTGAAATAGTGTTGAAAAAAATGGTTAAATCTCAACCAATCATATTAGGTAAATTAAATTGTCTGACATGAATTGATAACTAGAACAATTTTGTTTTAACCCTTTCCCTTAAACGACAATTCTGCGGCAGACAACTTAGAACATATTTTGTCAAAAAATAGAAAATCTCTATAATTGAATGGATAACCTATGACTATAAAAGTGGAAAACATTTTGGCATTATGTTTTCAAAAAGCCATCTGCTGCAGAGGCATCAAAAAGCGTCTATATGAGGGAAAGGGTTAATGTTGTTTACTATTTTGAGCAATTTCTCCTTTTGCCACAATATTTCAAAAGTCTTCTGCTAAAAATGCACTTAAATGCAAATTGGAAAGGGTTAAAGAAGATAAATAATAATAATAATATAAATATTAAATCAGGTAAATATGTTGAACTTTTCCCACATAAAACAAATCTGAAGCAGAGGACATGGAAAATATCTGGGCTTGATATGGAAAATCTTTATGAATAAAAGTATGATTATTGAAAACTTTCTGGTAAAAGGAGAAATTATTCATCATTCCACAACGTCTTCTTTTGCCGGATATTCTTTGAAAAGTCATCTGTTGCATATGCGTCAAAATGCATCTGCATGTCTGCGAAAGGGTCGCATGACTCAAATTCTTCACACAATTTTGAATTCCTATATATATATATATTAAAGCACTCAAAAAGGCACAATTGTCTTTCATTCCATTCAAATCATTATTTTCTTGGTTATGTCAATTTTATTTTAACCCCCCTTCCTACTTTCGGATGGATTTTGACGCTTGTACAGCAGATGACTTTTGAAAACTTCATGACAAAAGGAGAAATTGCTCATTATGAGCAATTTCTCCTTTTGCCACAATGCTTTCAACTTAATTCAATAATACAATTTTATCATGAAAGATTTTCCAAATTTTTTAAATTACGCTTTTAAAGTTGTCTTCTGTATATTTGTTGACTGTGAAAAAGGGTAAACTCAATCAATATTTCACTTTCATAATTATATATATAATAATAACACAGACACCAACATAGCAACACACACTTTCAGTCCTACACCAGGTACTGTAGTACTGTAACTATAAGTATCCAGAACAAAATGGAATATATTGTTATGTCCAATGACTGACAATGAAAGTTTCGATCATTTTGAATAACATATCGTAATTATCTCGCTCAGCATGACAAGATTGTTGGCATAGACGTTAAAGTCGCTAAGAATAAAACCAAGGCTAGCTGGTGTATTTAATAACGTCATTAAACTCCCAAGGTAAAATTAAAACCTGGCATTATCCCTTCATACAAATACACTTGCTATTTATTTCCTAAATCAGATATGACAATCACAATATGGCTACCTCATGAGGAAAGGTACCTATGTATATCACAGCTTTAACCATCTTATACATGAGACTGCTTTGAAAACATATAGACTAAAGTATGAAAATTCTTAAAACTGAAAGTAAAATCATTTGATAAGAGTTTAAAACAAAGGGGCAAAAGGGGAAATAGCTCATTTTGAGTAATTTCAATTTTTGCCACAATGTTTCAAAAGTAATTTAATGCAATCTGCAGGCATCAGAATGCCACCATAAGGGAACTGTTTAGTTAACAGATTTGTTGGTGTGTTATGTCATTCTCAACATTATTTCAGTTACATCATGGGGACAGTTCACTTGTTCATGATCCCTGAGTAAACAAACAAACTTAGCTAGGAAATGACTAATTAAGTGCACTCCACCCTGACTGCCGCGACTGTGGAATGTGTTGAAATTTAGAGCAAGAATTGAAGTTCATAGAAAAAAGTTTCCCCAATGGAAGTTGAAATATATGCTGGTATAGTTACCATAAATGTATCTCAAATTTGCCAAGCCCCGGTAGCCCAGTTGGTAGCAACGCAAGCTGTCAAGCCAGGGCAACGCAAGCTGTCAAGCCAGGGTTTCTGAGATTGAACCCAAGCTTGTCCAACTTTCTTTTTGATGTTTGACAAAAGTCAATTGCCTTCGACCAAAGGGCTAACACTCTATGTGGAAAAGCAGCCAGTTGCTTGGAAAGGCTGTTGTGTGTGTGTAGTACTGGTGTGAAAAACACATGCATAGGCAAACTGGCTGAATTAAGTCATATGACTGAAAAGTTGTTGAAAACAGCATGTTACAAATTACAATCAATCAATCAATCCAAAATTCATTTAACAAAATCTTTAACAAAACTTATCAGTTTCCAAAGAAACAGGGATAATTATATTAATTAACTCTGTCCCACAAACAGTTGCATTTTAACCCTTTCCCTCATATAGACGCTTTCTGACGCCTCTGCAGCAGACGGCTTTTTGAAAACATAGTGACAAAATAAGAAATTGCTCAAAACTAGAACTGTCATTGAAGATGATAAATACCCCCAAAACAGCACCTTGATTCAAAATATGGCTTCCGACCGACCAACAAAAGGGCCATAACTCTGTAAAATAACATGCAATTGTAACCCCTTTAGGATATGCACATCTCCTCATGGTATAGAAGCTTCATGTAACATTTTATTGAATTCCACCCAGTGGTTTGTAAGAAATAGGCCGGACAAAATATGGCTTACTTAATAAGTAAAAGGGCCATACCTCTGTAAAATAACATGCAATTGTAACCCCTTTAGGATATACACATCTCCTCTTGGTATAGAAGCTTCATGTAAAATGTTATTGAATTCCACCCAGTGGTTTGTAAGAAATAGGCCGGACAAAATATGGCTTACTTAATAAGTAAAAGGGCCATACCTCTGTAAAATAACATGCAATTGTAACCCCTTTAGGATATGCACATCTCCTCTTGGTATAGAAGCTTCATGTAAAATGTTATTGAATTCCACCCAGTGGTTTGTATGTAATAGGCCGGACAAAATATGACTTCCGACCGACCGACAGCCCGACACAGTGACTCCTATATACCCCCCCAAAACTTTGTTTTTTGGGGGTATAATGAGCAATTTCTACTTTTGCCACAATGTTTTCCACTTTTAGTCATAGGTTATCCATTCAATTATAGAGATATTCTATTTTTTGACAAAATATGTTCAAAGTCGTCTGCTGCAGAATTGTCGTATGAGGGAAAGGGTTTAACCATTCTATCTGAAGAAAACAACTTTTGAAGACAATGCAATAAAAGGTGAAATTGCTCAAACTGTTTCCAAATGCATTTGATAAATATACTTTAAGTCATTGTGATTTTCCATATTTGTGCCTAGATGTTTATAAAGACATCTGCTGCAGATCTTCTGTATATGGGAAAGGGTTAACCCCTTCAACCTTTTCCCACATGCAGATGCTTTCTGCAGCAAGTGAAGTTTTAAAATCATTAAGGAGAAATTGCGCACATTATGACCAATTTCTCCTTCGGTGACAATGTTCTCAAATGTCGTCTACTGCAGATGCTTCAAAAGGGTTCTACATGTGGTAAAGTGTTTATAAAATTCAGTCAAGAGAAGGGTCGTGACAGTTGTGGATCTTTGATTTGTCTCCTTATTATAAGAATTTCAATAGCCCTCCCATAAAAAAATATTATTACTCTGTTCACATGCTTTTGTTAATCGAGGAGAAAATTGTCTTCTATATATACATAATATCAATATAGGACATAAAAGTGACCTTTCAGTAATAATAATTACCACTTACTGAAATAAATTTTCTTATCCCAGAAGGTTAAATTAAAGTCATTTGACAGAACAAAAATATGTTTTTGTACGACATGCCTGCAATTCCCCATTCTTTTCTTATATCATCATTTTCTTTTTTAAATTAAAGAGCCCATTTCACATATCAATTCTCTTTAACCCTTTCCCTCATACGGCAATTCTGCAGCAGACGACTTTGAACGTATTTTGTCAAAACATAGAAAATCTCCATAGTTGAATGGATAACCTATGACTAAAAGTGGAAAACATTGTGGCAAAAGGAGAAATTGCACGTTTTGTGCAATTTCTTCTTTTGTCACTATGTTTTCAAAAAGCTGTCTGCTTCTGCAGGCGTCCGAAAGCGTTTATATGAGGGAAAGGGTTACGATATCTCTTTAACCCTTTATTACAGTATTTCAGTAATATCACAGTGATTTCTTGTACTTCCTATTTTCCAGATTTTCCATTTTTTCCTGTCACAGGGAGAGATCAACATACAGCCAGTCAAGGGCTTGAACCCAGGACCTCTCGCTTTCAGGATGAGTACCCTTTCGACTGAGCTAACTGCATACATTTCAAATTGTGCACAAGTTCAATCCGCACCTTACACCCCTTTTTAAATGGAAATACATCCTCAAATTTCGAATCTCCAGTGCAAAGGATGTCTTAATATTAACACATACTGCAAGCGCTGAAAGACTAACCAAGCAGTGCTGTCATGCCCCCCTGTGTTAGCGCCAATGTCACAGAGAGAGAATAACATGCAGGCAGTCCGGGGCTTTATTACCCGAGACCTCTCACTTTCAGGGTGTGTACTCTACCAACTTAGCTAACCAGGGCGCTTACATGACATTGTAGTCTCTCAAATTGCGTGCAAGTTCGAACCCCAACATTCCTCCGAGATGTCTTAGTCAAAGCAGACTAAAATAACATACCTGATAAATGGTTTGAACAATTTCAGCTTCCTAAGTAAATAAAAGTGCCAGTTCTACTAGTAAGTTTATCCCCAAAACAGCACATTAATCGTGATGCTTTCCCCGCATCCCTAAGCGCAATCACTTCTACCATTTATTTAATCTTAAGCCAACCAAGGTTTGAACCTTGGTCTGTAGGTGTTGATATTCTTATACAGAGATCCAGGTAAAGAGGGAGTATATACAGCTGATCGTTTCCCCACAATATCTCTCTTATTATCCCACCAAACCCTATGTTGTGGGTACTCAAAAGAATCGTCTCATTGAGACAATTCTTTTGAGTACCAACAACATCGGGTTACAGTGTCAATTACAAAACGCCCCTTATCTAGAGCTATGCCTTAACCCTTTCCCTCATATAGACGGTTTCTGACGCCTCTGCAGCAGATGGCTTTTTGAAAACATAGTGACAAAAGAAGAAATTGCTCAAAACAAGCAATTTCTCCTTTTGCCACAATGTTTTCAACTTTTAGTCATATCCATTCAATTATAAAGATTTTCTATTTTTTGACAAAATATGTTCAAAGTCGTCTGCTGCAGAATTGTCGTATGAGGGAAAGGGTTAAAGCTACCCCACCAAGCTTATCAACCCCTTCCCAGTAGCAGACACATTTTGAAACATATCTACTGCAGACAACTTTTGTAAAACAATATGGCAAAGAGAGAAATTGCTCCAGATGAGCAGTTTCTCCTTTTGCCACAATGTTTTCAACTCTATTCAATAATTATACTTTCATTTATAGAGAGGGTCCAAGTTTTTGCCTTGGAATGTTTTCAAAGTCGTCTGCGGCATTTAGGTCATGGTTCGATCCATTACCCATTCCCACATACAACAAATCTGCAGCAGACGACGTTCAAACAATCTTGGCAAAAATATGAAAAATCTCTATAAATGAAAGTTTGATGATTGAAAGAGGTGAAAACAAGCACTTTCTCCCTTTGCCACAATGTTTTCGATACTTCTCTGCTGCAGAAGTGTCGGAAAGCATCTCGAGGGCTTGGCGTGAAACAATTGTAACTAAAAACCTATTTTAAAAACCCTGATTTAGGGGCAATTTTGACCCCTTTGTAAACAATGCAAATTTAGGTGCCATTGCTCAGAACGAGCAATGGCACCTAAATTTCCATTGTTTACCAAGAAAAACTAGAAATATCACTGAAGGTGATGAATACCCCCAGCTGGTGCCTGACAATATACATATGTATGAGAATTTCAAGGGCCATAACTCATTTAAAAATAATTTCAGTGCAACACGCTCACAATATGCAGGATTGGTATCAATCATTCTTGTGAATGTATTATTGAATTCTGAGCAAGGGTTACTGAGAAATATTGTTCACAAGAAATGTCTACAGACCAACTATGTATGAGAAATTCAAGGGGCCATAACTCATTTAAAAATAATTCCAGTGCAACACGCCGACAATGTGCACAACTAGGCTTGGTATCAATCATTGTTGTGAAGTTATATTGAATTCTGAGCAAGGGTTGCTTATAAAGAAATAGTGTTCACAAGAAATGTCTACAGACCAACTATGTATGAGAAATTCAAGGGGCCATAACTCATTTAAAAATAGTTCCAGTGCAACACGCCGACAATATGCACAACTAGGCTTGGTTTCAATCAGTCTTGTGAAGTTATTTTGAATTCTGACCAAGGGATCCTGAGAAATAGTGTTCACAAGAAATGTCCAGACCAACGGACCGACGGACCGACCGAACAACTGACAAACCGACCAACAAGGGTGACTCCTATATAGCCCCCATATACTACGTATCTGGGTGTATAATGATTTAACGCTTATAAAGACTTTATGGTGGGGTGATTTATATTGGTAAAAAAATACCAATTTTAGTTACAACCGTTTCATGCCAAGCCCTCGATATTCTGTATGAGGTGAATGGATAAATACTATAATAAAATGATGACATAAAGGTTAATACCATCTGATAGCCTGCAGGTTATCCACGAGAACACTTCCAAGGGACTGTCGTCGAGCCGACGTGTTGTAGTTCGATAAACCTGAAGCGGGTGACACAGAGCGTAATGGTATCCCCGGCGACTCGGACCTGTCTTCCATAGTCAACGTGGAATCAAACAAACTTTCGCTTAATTACTTCCAGGTTTGGAATGTATTATTGTTATTTAGAAATGTATTCATCCACAATATATTAACAGAAATTAGGCACTATGACTCCACTCTGAAACAATCAATTATTTTCACTTTACTGATGTTCAGTTCGTTTTCCAATGTTTACCTAACTACCACATATTTCATGACACATTTCTGGCTAATTGATTGAAAACTAACACTTTCCCTGAAAGAGGCGACATCTGATGCCTTTTATATACCCTTTCCCAATTACAATAAATCTGCAGCAGACGACTATGTAATTATCAAGTTCAAAATATAAACATCTCTATAAATGATAGTATGATTATTGAAAAGAGTTGAAATCAATGTGGCAAATGGAAAAATTGCTTGTTATGATCAATTTCTCCTTTTGCCGCAAAGATTATAATAATTTGTCTGCTGCAGAGGCGTCAGAAAGCGTCTATTGTGGGGAAGGGTTAAAGCATTGAAAATATTGTTGGGAAAAAATGCTCAAAACAAGCAATTCTCCTTTTTCCTACACTGATTTCAACGCTTATATATATATCAAAGTTCATTTATAGAAATTTTCCATAATTTTTCTTACATTTTGTTCAGAGTCACCTGCTGCAGAGTTGATGGTTAAATGGTGGACATTGTATCTGATTTAAACTTTTTTTAAATTTCTTTGATATCTCAAAACTTCCATTTAATCCAACATTAATTATTTCTAATATTTTCTTTAACTCTTTAACTCCTGCCTGAAAGCATTTAACTAGCACACACAGAACTGCATACTTCACCAACTTCAAACAATACAATGTCTTTAAAGTCATACTTGTTCTAAAAGATTCAATTTAGCTCTGAATGTCATTCTGGTTCATGCATTTTTCATTATCCTGTTTGCAAACAAATGACATAAAACTAAACAGAATGATATTGCTCAGATGGCTTGAGAAAGTGTTATTATCTCTTTATAACATTTAAATGTCATAAAAAATCTTCAGAAATAGGGAAAAGTAAGATAATCAGGAGGTAAACCTTTTAATGTACTTAATTAACCCTTTCCCACCTGCAGACGCATTTTGACTCAATAGCAGCAGACGACTTTTGAAAAAATTGTGAACAAAGGAGAAATTGCTTATCATGAGCAATTTCTCCTTTGGCCACAATGTTTTTTAACTGTATTTAACAATTAAGCTATATATCTTTTATGGAGATTTTTCAGGTTTTTGTCACTATGTTTTCAAAGTCGTCTGCTGCAGATTTGCTGTATGTGGGAAATGTGGAAAAGGGTTAACCCTTTCCTACAAATGACAAAACAGTGCAGCAGACAACCTTGGAAACATCTAGGCAAATAAATGAGAAAGTGTAATCGTTGAACAGAGTTGATAACATTGTGGAAAAAGCATAAATGGTCATTATGAGCAATTTCTCCTTTGGCCACAATGTTTTAAAAAGTTGTCTGCTGACAATGCGTTAAAAATGTTTCTACATGTAGGAAAGGGGGGTTAAATCACCTGACGAGAAAGAACAAAGACAACTTGTTAAATCCAATTGGAAGTGAACTCACAGGTCTATTGTACTAAAAGTGTTATCTGATCCATTAATCACTTTGTGTTCAAACCTTTTTCATAAATGAATACTTTGACATACAACATTAAATGCCTACATGGTAGATTGCTTTTGAAAAACAAGAGGACTAATGATGGTCCTATATCGCTCACCTGATTTAATCAAACTTAAAAAATTTTCATTGTTCTTTGTATATACATATATATATACGGAAAATAAGCAACACCCCCCTGGTGGCTATGTTTATCATCCTATCTAAATAATTGGAAGTCTTAGTAAAGGGGCACCCAAAGAACATTCATGGCAAATGGACAAGAATATTTTTAAAGTGTTTACCTTAACAAGTCTATGTAAAACAAGTGATCCCCAGGGTGGAGCCATGTTTGACACCAGGGCTATAATAATTTGACCAATCTTGGTTGAAGTCCACTAGATGAAGTTAGATTTCAAATATTAAACTTTTAGACAAGAAGATTTTTATAGTTTTTCCCCTCTATGAGTATATGTAAAACAAGCGACCCCCGGGATTGGGTCATTTTTTACCCCAGGGTTATATTTTGAATAATCTTGGTAGAGGTCCAATAGACAATGCTACATATCAAATATTAAAGGCTTGGGCCCTCTACTCTTAGACAAGATTTTTTTTAAAGGTTTTCCCCTATATGAGTCTATGAACAAGCTCCGCCCCCTGGTGGCCATGTCTTTCAACGGATCGGAAATATTTGAACAATCTTGTCAAAAGGTGCCCCAAGGAACATTAAGTAATTTTCAAATCGGGCCAGTACTTTTGGACAAGAAGATTTATAAAGTTTTAACAATGCACATATAAGGAAAACAAGCTCCGCCCTGTGGCGGCCATAATTTTTCAAATCGGGCCAGTACTTTTGGACAAGAAGATTTTTTAAGTTTTGGTTAATTTTCCCTTTTTTGTTGCCATGGCAGCCAAAGTTCTGCATGGAATAGAATTCTTTGAACAAGTTTGAAAGAGATCCACCCAAGGAACATTCCTGTAAAATTATTTTGAATTTGGTTAATTGGTTAAGGAGGAGAAGTCGTTTGTAGGAAAATGTGAACGGACGGACGACGACGACGACGGACGGTGAGCGATCACAAAAGCTCACCTTGCACTTTGTGCATAGGTGAGCTAAAAATGTGGAAAAAGAAAACATTGTTAAAAGAAAGCAATTTCAAGTTTTTAATGATGTATTTAAATAATAAACCCAATTGTCTGGACAATTTAAGCCTAAACCCTCTCTGACATACACCAAACCAGCAGCAGACAACTTTAAATTGAAAGCTTGTTGGCAAAACCCTGAAAAATCTATATAAATGAAGGTATAATTACTGAAAAAAATGAAAACATTGTGGTAAATGGAGAAATTGCACAATTGGAGCAATTTAATATCTGCCTTTGTCACAATGTTTTCAAAAGTCGTCTACTGCATGCTTTTATGCTTTTGGACAAAAGATTTTAAAGTTTTTACTATATAAACAAATATAGTGGTAGAGTGGTTGCCTCGGGTGCGGGCGGTCGTGGGTTCCATCCCCGGTCGGTTCATACGAAAGCCTTTAAAAATGGTAGTAATGACTGCCCTCCATGGCGCTCAGGGTTGAGGTGTTAATTAACATAACAACTGACTTGCTGGTGTCAGGATAATTATTTATTGGGGTTTTACGCCGCTTTCAACATTATTTCAGTTATATCACGGCGACAGTTCACTTATTCATGATCCCTGGGTAAACCAGTACAAGGCTAGAAAATATGCTTTGCCCAAGGGCACTCCACCATGACCGTAGTGCCGCGACTGGGGGTCGAACCCGGGACACCCGGTTTCGGAATCCCCGACGCTAACCACTCGACCACAGTGGATTCACTGGCAGCCATGTTTTTCAACGGATTGGAAGAATTTGAACAAACTTGCTTTTGAAAATATCTAAAGAAATAGAATGTTAAAGATCTGAACATTTGGAAGTACTATTTTTATAAAGATCTGAACATTTGGAAGTACTATTTAGATAAAGATCTGAAAATTTGGAAGAACTATTTTGATAAAGATCTGAAAATTTGGAAGAACTATTTTGATAAAGATCTGAAAATTTGGAAGAACTATTTTGATAAAAATCTGAAAATTTGAAAGAACTATTTTGATAAAGATCTGAAAATTTGGAAGTACTATTTTGATAATTAAAGATCTGAAAATTTGGAAGCACTATTTTGATAAAGAGATGAGAATATTATGGGATGAGATAAAATTGGTTATTCCAATTTCTTTTTTCCCAAAATGTGTCTGCGGCAAAGGCATTACGTTGACAGCCTCAAGGATGAAAGTAACACTTCTCTTGAAGAACACTCCTGCTGCTGACAAATATATGAAATATTTATACTCGCAAAAGACATAAATGCTTTTCCAATGAGTTCTCATTTTGTGATTTCATTTGTCTATTATACCAACATTTAAACTCTGGTCTAAACAAAACCGTACAAGTTTATTCTCTGGTAACCACTGAATCTGTTTCAATTTACAATTTATTTTCCTGATGAATTCCACTTGAATAATTTTAACTTGGTATTACACAGAGCTAATATCCCATCCTTAAATGTTATCTTTCCATAAAACATCCAGTGTATGCATGGAAAAGTCAATTTAACGACAGCATTCCCCATTTGTATTCAATTTGAGACCTATAAAACTTTTTACCCAATTGTCATATCTTGGATTATAAAAGATGAAAACGAGGTATGATCCAAAAGTAATCAAACTTTTGGTACAAAAAGCAAAGTTTTAGGAAATAAACTTGATTAAAACTATAACTTGATGAAAACATTACAACTATAATAATCATTGGTTGGTACATAAAGTAATGTCTCAACAATTATGCTAACACTCAAAAGTTTTGTTCACCATAAAATAGACTTTTGGACCAACCCTCATACTGAAGTGATTTCAAAAAGGTTTTAAACCTTTTTTCTCTCATATACAAGTCCCTTTTATCATCTGAGACTGCACTGATTTTAAAAGTCGTCTGCTACAGAGGTGTCAGAAAGTGTCTGTATGTGGGCATTTAGGGTTAAATGAAAGTAGAGTTGAAAATAATCTGTCATTCGATCTCCTTTTGTCACAATTTGTTACAAAAGTAGTCTGCTGCAGATGCGTCTCCATGTGGGAAAGAGGTAAAGGATCAGTTTTAATTTAACTATAATGTTTGAAAAGATGGGAGTTAAATTAAAGTCTATATCCAATCCTCTCAAAAAATCATTCGAAAAAGATCGTTCGTTTAACTATAAAATCACTTTCATCTGATAACTTTTATGCACTGACCCCTTAGAATCAATTCCACTAAAATGCGATGGTCAAAATATATAAGATATAATTTCTACAAAGAAAATATTCGGTAGAAATCACAATTTGTGAGTTTGGAGACTTGACCTCCCCCACAATAAATCTAAATAAATCAAGCATTTTAATTTCAATCATCAACTGATAAAATAAGGATATATCAAATGTTTATGGTTTTATCAATAATTTGAATGAGGTAGACGCAAACGCCGCCTCCGCCGCTAAGGCGATCGTAATACCCCCCTTCCCGACTGTTTTTTTCCCCTGAAAAACGGACGTGCTAAAATGTCTTCTTTTTTCTATTTTAATCCTTTCCAACATATAGACGCTTTTTGACGCCTATACAGCAGACGACTTCTGAAAATATTGTGGCAAAAGGAGAAATTGCTCATAATGAGCAATATCTCCTTTTGCCACAATGTTTTCAACTCGATTCAATAATAATACCTTCATTTATAGACATTTTCTATATTTTTGACTAAAAGTTTTTAAAGTCAACTGCTGCTGATTAGTTGTATGTGGAAAAGGGGTCTAACCGTTTCCCTCATACGACAATTCTGCAGCAGACGTCTTTGAATATATTTTGTCAAAAAAATAGAAAATCTCTTTAATTGAATGGATAACCTATGACTAAAAGTGGAAAACATTGTGTCAAAAGGAGAAATTGCTTGTTTTGAGCAAAAAAAATTCTTCTTTTGTCACTATGTTTTCCAAATGCCGTCTGCTGCAGAGGCATCAGAAAGCGTCTATATAAGGGAAAGGGTTAAGTTAGGAAAAATAAACAAGAGCAAGTGAGACTGCTGTTAAAAACAATACTGCTGTATGGGCATAAATGTTTATCATAGCTGTGCTTCTTTGAGGTAATATAGTGTTTGAATGTTAATGGGTTTATTGATTCCCATTAACCCTTTCCAAAACATACAACAACAACAGCAACAGACATCTAGCACTTATATATTAAAACTGTTTATAAATGACCATTGAATAGACTTAAAAACACACAAGTAGAGGAATGGCTCAATTGATTCATCTTCTTTTACCACTACGTTTTCAAAAATCATCTGCTGCACATGTTTCAAAAGGCGTTCGTAATTTATTATTGGGTTGGAAAAGGTTAATACTTTCCAATAAAAGTACAGCAGAAGAGACTTTGAAAACATCAATGTGAACAAATGAAAATCTATTAAAATGATTATTATTAAATATAAATTATTTTGCAAAAGGAGAAATTGCTCATAACAACCAAACATTTTTTTTTGCTGCAATGTTTTTAAAAGTCATCTGTTGCAAATGCATCAAAATTGGTTTAGCTTGAAGGAAATGTTTAACCAATTTATATATATAATTGATGGAAGAAAAAAAAAAGCAACCTCAGACAGTGAGAAGTAAACTGTGACAAAATGATATGTGACGAAGTCACATAATGATACCTGACAAGATGCAATTATACAGCTGTGTCTACATCATTTTTCTAAAAAAGCATTTTTTGCAATTTAATTTTTGGCTGGGAGGAGAATTGAGGGTTTTGAATCCCACTCCGGAATCCACTTCAAAATAACCTGGATACACAACGGCTACTGATGTGCTAAAAACCTTATTTATGAGTGAAAACGTTGAATTCACTCAGAAACGGTCTTTTTACATAATCTTACACTAAACAGTGCATGGCTTCTGTGATCCGATAAATCACTAGATATTCATTAACCGGATTGTGAACTTTACCTAGCACTCCGACACTAGATCGAATACACTGATCTTTTAGCATGAATTAACCCTTTCCCACATACAACAACTCTGCAGCAGGCGACTTTAAAAATGTCTACTCAAAAATATGGAAAATCTCTATAACTGTAGGTATAATTACTGAAAAAAGTTGAAAACATAATGTGGCAAAAGGAGAAATTGCTTGTTTTGAGCATTTTCTCCCTTCGTCATAATGTTCTCAAAAGTCGCCTCCTGCAGATGCATCAAAACGCGTCTGCAGGTGGGAAAGGATTAATGTAGTCATATTACGCAATTGAACTTTACAAATTCTTTTTCACCATTTTTAACTCTTAACCCTTTCCCTCATACGACAATTCTGCAGCAGACGACTTTGAACGTATTTTGACAAAACATAGAAAATCTCCATAATTTAATGGATAAACTATGACAAAAAGTGGAAAACATTGTGGCAAAAGGAGAAATTGCACGTTTTGTGCAATTTCTGCTTTTGTCACTATGTTTTCAAAAAGCCGTCTGCTGCATAGACGTCAGAAAGCGTCTATATGAGGGAAAGGGTTAATTAAGCCATCTAGAATCATTTCCATAGAAAATTGATCCCAGCAATATTGTACCATTGTTTGGATGTTTGGATGTTGACTGCCATTGTCATATAACCCTTTCCCACATACAAAAAATCTACAGCAGACGACTTTGGAAACATGTGGACAAAAATATAGAAAATCCCTATAAATGAGGGTATATTTACTGAAAAAGTTGAAAACATTGTGGCTTTGAGCAATTTCTCCTTTTGTCACGATTTTTTCAAAAGTCATCTGCTGCAGATGCATCGAAATGCGTCTATATGTGAGAAAGGGTTAAATAATCTCCTTTGGTATAACAGACTGGATCCTTAATTCATTCTTTTTGTTTCATTTCAAGGGTCACAACTCTGATCCTAGATTCATAGCAACTATGCATACGTTTTGTGCAATTTCTGCTTTTGTCACTATGTTTTCAAAAAGCCGTCTGCTGCATAGACGTCAGAAAGCGTCTATATGAGGGAAAGGGTTAATTAAGCCATCTAGAATCATTTCCATAGAAAATTGATCCCAGCAATATTGTACCATTGTTTGGATGTTGACTGCCATTGTCATATAACCCTTTCCCACATACAAAAAATCTACAGCAGACGACTTTGGAAACATGTGGACAAAAATATAGAAAATCCCTATAAATGAGGGTATATTTACTGAAAAAGTTGAAAACATTGTGGCTTTGAGCAATTTCTCCTTTTGTCACGATGTTTTCAAAAGTCATCTGCTGCAGATGCATCGAAATGCGTCTATATGTGAGAAAGGGTTAAATAATCTCCTTTGGTATAACAGACTGGATCCTTAATTCATTCTTTTTGTTTCATTTCAAGGGTCACAACTCTGATTTTACTTAGTGACTCCTAGATTCATAGCAACTATGCATAAGTATTTATATAATGATTATTATTCATATTTAGTTTAACCCTTTCCCTCATATACACGCTTTCTGACGCCTCTGCAGCAGACAGCTTTTTGAAAACATAGTGACAAAAGAAGAAATTGCACAAAACGAGCAATTTCTCCTTTTGCCACAATGTTTTCCACTTTAGTCATAGGTTTAATCCATTTAATTATGGAGATTTTCTATGTTTTGACAAAATACGTTCAAAGTTGTCTGCTGCAGAATGTCGTATGAGGGAAAGGATTAATGACTGAAAGGCAAACACATTTTGAAGATATTTGCTAGAAAATGAAAACTCCAGGCAGACGAAAGCAAATCTGAATATCTCCTTCCTAAAGTAACCCTTTTGCACTTGCAGACGCATTTTGATGTGATGATGTGACAGACAATTTCTGAAAAACATTGTGGCATCAAGAGAAACTGCTCATAATAAGCAATTTCTCCATTTTCCACAATATTTTAAGCTGTTTTTAATAATTATATGATGTATATAAATAAAGATAATATCCAACCTGTCCCCATACTTCTTATTTTCCAGGACTTTCTTTGCCACAGTAAATAGCGTCATCTTGCTTGGTCTTATTTTCTTAAGCGATGATACAGAATCTTGTCTTTCTAACTTCACTCCTGAATCCATGGCAACTGTTTTCACTGATGTTGCCATTTTACACTCATCTTTTTTCATATTAAAGTTAAAGGTACAATGTATTCACTGTTATTGCAAGTTTTTCACTCACAACTTGCACTTCCAACAACGAAAAAACAATAATATTTGTTATTGCATTACAATTGTGTATGCTTTCAACACCTGTATAAGTGTTATCACTTTCTTCTAGATATCTCAAGTATCCCTGGTATCAGTAAAAGATTTTAAAAATCTCAGATATATCACAAGTGCGATCCATTATCCATGCCCAAATGTTATCAACATATGTAAAGATCTCAAAATTGTTAATAAATGGTCCTCCATTAATTTATCAAACCCATAAAGTAGGATTTGAACAGTTTGTTCTGGGACTTTAACACTACTTCAATCCAAGTGGCTCAACTGTCCACTGAGACACATTGTTCCTGACAAGTGCCGGGATTAGTCTCTCCTTTTTACCCATTCAGAGCAAGTTTATGTTCACACTTTAATCTTGTAGAAATGTTTATGTTGTTCCTATTATGTTGTGAAGTACCAGATAAAAACGGTATTCCAAAAGTTGAAATAAATCATTCCGTCTTATCAAGGTGTCAATAAAAACTCCAAAACGATCACTTTTTTTTAAAATTACAATTTTCATTTCCTCTAACTAAATTCAGGATACATTAAAACATGTGGAATGTATTGTTCAATTATTTTTGTATAATCCAAATTATTTTTTTAATATTTTTTTAATTTTTTCCTTGAATTATAATTAGCTTTTTGTTAAGTTTGCTCCTCCATTTTATTTAACCTTTTCCCTCATATGGAAGATTGGAATAAACTCTTTCCCACATACAGCAAATCTGCAGCAGATGACTTTGAAAACATCGTGGCAAAAGTAGAAATGGCTGGTTTTGAGCAATCTCTCCTTTTGTCACAATGTTTTCAAGGTCATCTGCTGCAGTGGCGTCAGAAAGCGTCCGTATGTGGGAAAGGGAGGGTTTAAACTTGAACCTTTTCCTTACAGAAATCCTCTGAAAATGTCACTTAATTTTAAATTTTAATGTCTGTATCAAATATTTCTCTCTTTTAATCTCTTAAATATAACAATATATCTTTTATCTCCAATATAATTCTCATTGTGCATGTCACATAATATTAAGTAAACACAATGCTACTGAAGGAGAACACGATAATCGTTTACATGTATGGCAACCAACTTCTAACATTTCACTTGTTGACCACAATGCATTGTTACCATCCACAAGTAACCCTTATCCATCACTCTTATTTCCTCGGTATTTTATTTATTTTTGAAAATGGAAAAACGACAAATAAAAAATTAATGTTGACAATTGAATTAGAAGAATGGTTAACTAATCATAATGAACCAAAGTAGAACACATACTTCATAAACACATATGATTGAAAAGAAATTTCTTATATATATATATATATATATATATAACCACTATATATATATATTGTTAAAGTTATCTAGTGTAGTCATCGAAAGTTGGTTTTGTGAGTGATACGTTTGACAAGAACAATTAACTGGTATAGATGAAATTTTAGATGGTAGTTAAGTCCGATATATTTGAATTACAGATTTTCCCCCATAATAACATTTTGCAATAAATAAATAGAATAAAACAATGAATGCTTGCTATATATATCCCCTAACAGACCTTTAAACCTTTCCTCAAACACACACTTTCTGACGCCTCTGCAGACGACGACTTTTAAAAACATTGTGGAAAAAGGCTAAATTGCCCATAATGAGCAATTTCTCCATTTGCCACAATGTTTTCAACTCTGTTAAATAATTGAACTCTAGTTTATTATGGCTCAGAATTTTAACTTTTTTATATTATTACGAGGATGCTTTCAAAGTCGTCTGCTGCAGATTTGCTGTGGGAAAGGGTTTTGACAAATCTATTATTGAACACAACTTTCAAACTTCCATGATGTTTCCTCACAGTGTATGAATAACATTTCGAACTTTTGAGATATTGTGATTTTAAGAAAAGTTGAAATTATATTTTATACATTAAATTTGGAAAAGTTCATGTTTTCACATTTTTTCTTAGCTTAGATTTAATGATACCTTTATGGTTTAAATTTGGAAGAGCCCAAAATCTACAATTGCATGATATTGGATAATAGTCATCTGCTGCAGAGGCATCAGAAAGCATCTGTATGTGGGAAAGGGTTATCCGAATAACAAACATTTAAAGACTTCAGTCACTTCTTATAGATCATGATCAGATCATGTGTCCCGAAACCATATACTAAGAGCTGACATGTTTGAATTGTACATGTCGAGGGCTTGGCGTGAAACGGTTGTAACTAAAAACCTATTTTGAAAACCCTGGTTTATGGGCAATTTTGACCCCTTTGTAAACAATGCAAATTTAGGTGCCATTGCTCAGAACGAGCAATGGCACCTAAATTTCCATTGTTTACCAAGAAAAATGATTTAACGCTTATAAAGACTTAATGGCGAGGTGATTAACCTTGGTAAAAAAATACTAATTTTAGTTACAACCGTTTCACGCCAAGCCCTCGATGTGATCCTCAAAGACCCTCCACCCTATACCCAGTGGGTCATTTCTATGACCTGATCAATAAACTGTAACGGAATACCATTCATTCTAACAGTAAAACTATATTTATGACTTTCCTGTTTGTTTCTAATTCCCATGGTAATAATTAGTCATTACAGATTAATTACATCCTGTCATAATTTCAGGTCCAGTCCATTCATGCACCATTCTGAACCCTTTCCCACATACAACAAATCTGCAGCAGACGACTTTGAAAACCTATGGGCATTTAATTTGAAAAATATCTGTTAGTGAAAGTATAACAATTAAATAGATTTGAAAACGTTGTGACAAAAGGAAAATTGCTAATGATGAACAATTTCTTCTTTTGCCACAATGTTTAAAGAAGTCGTCTGCGGCAGATGTGTGAGAAAGCGCCTGTTTGTGGTATTCAGTTCCAACCGTTTTTCTATTTTAAGTAACAGCAACATTGACTTTGACCCAAGGGGCCCCCAAACGCGATCCCATGAAAGGTCTCCATAAACTCTTTTTACGTACCAATTTTGGTTACAATAAGTCAACCGACACTAAAGATATTCAGTTTCAACCGTTTTTCTACTTTTAGTAACAGTGACCTTGACTTTGACCTTGACCCTAGGGACCCCCCGGCAATCGCAATACCAAGAAAGGTCTCCATAAACTCATAAACTCTTTCAAAACACTAAGTTTGGTTACAATAAGTCATAACTCAAGCTATTCAGTAACAATAGGTGAGTTTGACACCCCCCACATCGTCATTCTAATAACCAGGTTTCAACTACGTTGAAAACCTGGCTTTATTATTAAATTGAGTTGAAAACATTGTAACAAAAGGAGAAATTGCTCATGATGAACAATTTCTTCTTTTGCCCCAATATTATCAAGTCTTCAGCTGTAGATGTCAAATTGCGTCTGCAAGTAGGGGAAAGGTTGAGCGCGCAGCCCCTTAGGATTACAGACCTTATCAATTACATACAAAAAATATGGATTTATTTTTTATTTTTTCAGTCATTAATCCTTTCCCTCATACGACAATTCTGCAGCAGACGACTTTGAACGTATTTTGTCAAAACATAGAAAATATTCATAATTGAATGGATTAAACCTATGACAAAAAGTGGAAAACATTGTGGCAAAAGGAGAAATTGCTCGTTTTGAGCAATTTCTTCTTTTGTCGCTATGTTTTTAAAAAGCTGTCTGCTGCAGAGGCATCAGAAAGCGTCTATATGAGGTAAAGGGTTATCCCTCCAACCTGCCTAAGATTGACTTCGAACACATTTTTAACTGGTAACAAAACAGGAATATTTAAAAATCATTTGTTGTTCAGGAACGATTAATGATATTCTTGAAACATGATAAGTTTTCAGTTATTTATCGTCAATTGAAACAAAATATACACCTCTTGGGAGCTTCACGTAATCTCCAGTCATGTGGCGAATTCTTGGCCTTGATAGTTTATTTATAGAAACTGAAGCTGGAATTAGCCATTGGTAAACACATAGATTATTGCGCAAATTATATAATTCATGGAAAATTACTGATTGTTTTGATTATTATTGCCGTTTATCTTTTTTAAAGATATTTCTTGTTTCTGCTTATCTTATGATTTCTTAAAAGTCTCACTTAAATAGCAAATCTTGGCAAACATTTTAATATGTTCATAGATCCGTAAGTGAGTTAAACACTTCCTTGTACGTCACATTTCTAAATAAATTTCATGCCTACACTTTTCGTAGCTCCCATGTACTAAACACCTTAAACTATTAACCTAAAATGATATGGAATTTTAAGATTTGATCGCCTCCTTTTAAAACATTGGAAGAAATTTAATGAAACATGTTGGCTTACGAAAGCACAATAATCATTTTCAATGTTATCTGCTGTAGAGACGTCAAAAAACGCCTATATCTGGCATTATAATTCTGCTTGATCGCGATCCTTTAGAGGAATTTTGTTTTGTTTTCTCCTATTTTCTCATGGCCTTTGTTATTGATTAACCCTTTCCCACTTGTATCTATGCATTTGGATACATCTGCAGCAGACGACCTTTGAAAAACGTTGTACCAAAAGAAGACATTGCTCATCATCAGAAATTTCTCCTTATGCCACAATGTATTCAATTCTTTTCAATACCTTTTAACTTTCAAATTTTGTGATTTTCCATATTTTTGCCCAGACTTTTTCTAAAGTCGTCTGCTGCGAGTTTGTTGTATGTGGAAAAGGGTGAAGGGCTGATCAACAATAGTACAATACCACACTGTTTCCTAACTGACAGTAAACAATTTGATTTGTTTTTTTTGTTCAAACATTGATTTCTCCCACTTGTTATGTATTAACCCTCCCTTTCCCTCATATAGACATTTTCTCACGCCTTCTGCAGCAGACGCCTGTTAAATAACAATATGACAAAAGGAGAAATTGCTCAAAACGAGCAATTTTTTCAAATCGATTCAATAATTACACATTGATTGGTAGGGATTTTCAACATTTATGCAGATATGTTATCAAAGTCATCTGCTGCAAATTGTTGTATGTGTATGTTTGTTTGTGGGAAAGGTTTGTTAACTTTAACTCACTGTACACCCAGTTCATGAAATAACATAATATTACAACAGTGTTTTAAAACATCTCTTTCTTCATGCAGTTTTCAAAATTCTGTACCAAAATTCTACTTCCAAGTTTCCAAATGTTTCATTTTGATGTCATTTGATATTTTCAAAGTTGTTGAGTGAATGTAAATGTTTTAAAAAAAAAAATCACCGTTTTACAAATCAATCAACATTGCAGCAATTTCGTTTTTTATCATGCTTTAAACAAAACACACACTCAAAGAACAGATAAAACAGATAATCAAACCAATTGTTTTTTGTCTTTTAAATGAAGTTTTTATACTTTTTATCCAAGAATAATAAATGAAGGAACATTAAACACTATAACTGTCTATACATTAACACATAATCATTAATCCCAGGTCAGTTATGAATGACATCGTAAATAATGATCATATTTATCCAGAGATGATAATCAAATATCACCCACCTGAGATTCCGAAGTGAATTTCAAAGCATGGATAAGGGTTGTATTTCATGACTTTAGCCCCCCCCCCCCCCCCCCCCCCCCCCCCCTTTTCCACATACAACAAATCTGCAGCAGATGACATTAAACCCTTTCCCACCTGCAGACAACTTTTGAAAACATTGTGGCCAAAGGTGATTTAAATTGCTCTTTCTCCTTTGGCCAAAATGTTTTCAACTTCATTTAACAATTATATAAGCGAATTGTTGTATGTGGGAAAGGGGGGGGTTAAAACATTGAGGAGAAAATATGTAACATATGTGCCAAAGGGAGAAAATGCCCATAATGTTTTCACAAGCAGTCTGCTGCAGATGAGTAAAAAATGCATCTACATGTAAAAAAGGGTTAAATCATTATTTGCACTGAAACTACTATGTTGCGGAACTCAAAAGAAATCTCTCACTGATAAGGCTTGATTGAGTTATAAGAAATATATTCTGGGGTAATTTTAGACCAGTATTCTTACCCTTTTCCAGACCACAAGAGCCAATTAAGCCCCAGTAGCTCAGTAGGTAAGTGACGCAGTCTATGTGAAAAAGCAGCCACTTGCTTGGAAAGACTGTTGTATGGAGTACTGGTGTGAGATAGCCATGAAACACATGAGAAGGTGAAATGGCTGCCTTGATATGAATGAAAATTGTTGAAAAGAGCGTTAAACCCCAATCAATCAATCAACCAGACCCTAAGAGTTTTATAATTAGATTAGCTTAAATTTGAACACACCAAAAAACCCAGCCCAAAGCAAAAAGCATTTCGCAGTCTAATCCAGATCTTTGCTGCTTTAGTACTACCTTAGTAGAAGAACAGATCAGCACTGTGCAAGCATGCAGTCTGATCTAAAAAATTGTCCTTTATTTTAAAAAACCTGAAAAGTAGGTGGGGTTTTTACTGTGACATATTGTAAATCTCTTCAAATATGAACTGCCTGTCAACGTTCTGTTTTGAAGTAGAATTGATTTAGTAAACATGCATGTTCAGGGCTTCCTAAAATTGGCAAATCAATTTGGATTTAAAGAGTCACCTGACGGATCATTCACGTCAAATTATTTTAAAACCCTTTCCCACATAAACCAAATTTTGCAGCTGACGACTTTGAAAGCTTCTTTCAATTTCGAATTTTCCCACAAAGTTTTCAAAAGTAGTCTGTTGCAGATGTCTAAAAATGCTGGAATGGGTTAAAACCTCTGCAAACGGAAGTATCAGAGGAAAAGATTTAACCCTTTCCCTCATACAACAATTCTGCAGCAGACGACTTTGGACATATTTTGTCAAAAACTGGAAAATCTCAATAATTGAATGGATAACATAGGACTTAAGGTGGAAAACATTGTGGCAAAAGGAGAAATTGCATGTTTTGTGCAATTTCTTCTTTTGTCACTATGTTTTCAAAACGCCGTCTGCTGCAGAGGCGTCAGAAAGTGTCTATATGAGGGAAAGGGTTAAGCAGAATGCTCATTGCACTATATAGAGTTGAACTGTTATAGCCCATTGCGGTTATTACCTTTGAGGGTCATCCAAGAATTATTATTTATTTTAAAATCAACATCAGTAGTTTGGATAAGACTTTTATAATTTTCACTTCATTTTTTAATTCAAATTCTTTGACCTATATCTGTGGAAGACCACTCAAAGATTAATCAAAGAACCCTTTCCCACATACAACAAATCTACAGCAGACGACTTTTTAAACATTTAGTCAAAAATGTGCAATGAACATGAGCAATTTCTTCATTTGAAACAATGTTTTCATAAGTTTGTCTGCTGCAGAAGTATCACAAAAAATCTGTATTGGGAAAATGGTAAGGATTGAATGATTGTATGGAGTTTAAACCTTTTCCTCATACGACAATTCTGCAGCAGACGGCTTTGAACATATATTGTAAAAAAATAGAAAAATCTCTATAATTGAATGGATAACCTATGACTAAAAGTGGAAAACATTGTGGCAATTAAAAGGAGAAATTGCTTGTTTTGAGCAATTTCTACTTTTGTCATTATGTTTTCAAAAAGCTGTCTGCTTCAGAGGCGTCAGAAAGCGTCTATATGAGGGAAAGGGTTAACATCGCATTCAACAATTGTTCTTATATATCACGCCGTTTCCTGGGTAAGTAACCAGTATTACTGATTAATTATCCTGCCATCAGCAAGTCAGTTATAATACTAACACCACAATCCTGAGTGCGAAGGAGGGAAAGATATTACTGCCATATTTAAAGTCTTTGGTTTCCCCAGCTGGGGATCAAACCTGTGACCTCCTACACCTAGGCGGATGCTCTACAACTCGGAAAGGTTTGAATGAAATTGGTCCAGTAGTTTTCTCCTTTTGCCACAATGTTTTCCACTTTTAGTCATAGGTTATCCATTCAATTATAGAGATTTTCTTATTTTTGACAAAATATGTTCAAAATAGTCTGCTGCAGAATTGTCATGTGAGGGAAAGGAGAAGACTTTGAAAACATACCCCCGAAAAGTTGGAAACTCCCTTTCAATGAAAGTACAATAATGGAATAGAGTTGAAAACATGGTGACAAAAGGAAAAATTGCTCGTTTTGAGCAATTTCTTCTTTTGTCGCCGCCGAGCCCTGGTAGCTCAGTCGGTAGCGACGTGGGCTGTTAATCCAAGGGTTGTGAGTTCGAATCCCGGCTCGGCCAACTTTCTTTCTGACGATTGACAAAAGCCAATGCGACATGCGTCATTCGTCTTCCACCAATGGGCTAAGTCTATGTGGAAAAGGAGCCAGTTGCTTGGGAAGATTATTGTGTGGTGTACTGGTGTGAGAAAACCAGGAAATGCATGAGTAGATGAACTGGCCGCCGTGATATAACTGAGAAATTGTTAAAAACGGCATTAAACCCCAATCAATCTTTTGTCGCCATGTTTTTAAAAATCTGATGCAGAGGCGTCAGAAAACGTCTATATGAGGGAAAGGGTTAACATTGGGAAGGTATACACTTGTTATAAACATCTGAAAGTTTTCAACAAGTTCAGATGAAAACTTATAAAACTTTGAGACAGTTATCAATTCTACTTGGCACCAGTAAAGGTTCATGCAGTCATGGATAATTGATCGTTTGTATACGCACAACAACTTTTGATGCCGTGTCATCAGATGGATTTTAAAAACATTGTGGGAAAAGGCGGATTTGCAGAAAAACCATCAAATAATCACACCATGATTTCAACTCTTTGTCAAAATCACACTTCCACTTTGTTCCCTCTCCAATTTTAACTACCACATATTTGATCTCCTTTTTTAATCCCATTAAACTTGATTGACAGGAATTGTTAGAAGCTTTATTGTATAACACATTATATCATTAAACGTTTTGATTATCAAATTGTCCACCACTTGGTCTTTATCAAGATTTAACCCTTTCCCACATATAGCAAATCTGCAGCAAACAACTTTGAAGACCTTTGTTAAAATCTATGGAAAATCTATATAAGGTATAGTTACTGAAAAAAAAATAAAACATTGTGGCAAAGGGAGAAATTGCTCGTTTAGAGCAATTTCTCCTTTTGCCACAATGTTTTCAAAAGTTGTCTACTGCAGATGCCTCAAAATACGTCTATAGGTGGGAAAGGGTTAAAACAAAAAGACAGAAATTTAAGTCCAGTCCATTCTGTTGAAAAGAGATCAAATTGTTATGAGGAGACTTCGTCAGGACATCGTGACATCTTTTGGAAATGACGTCACGATGTCCTGACGACGTGACCTCATAACAATCTTAAATTTCCTTTCTTTTTTTTTAAAATCTTCATAATGGTCGAATATCTGATAATTAAAGAGTTTTAATGATATAAAGTGTTTTACTGATATTCTTCCCTTTGGAAGACCTAATATACATAGACTTTATTGTACTATATAGTTTTCAATTTTTTCAACATTTGACACAGGTTGCACAAATTGTTCCGAAGATGAATTTACACAAGATCAGCATGACACCTCTTCATCAGACGACTGTTAAAAACATTGTGACAAAAGGGGATACTGCTTGCAATGAGCAATATCTCCTTTTGCCACAAATTGTCTTCAAATACATTAAAAAAAGTTATCGTTCATTTGTAGAGATTTTCAAATTTTTTACTAAATGTTTTCAAAGTCGTCTGCTGCTGATTTAATGTATGTGGAAAAGGGTTTAATTAATCTTTTGTTCAGAAATTGTGTTTAACCCTTCCCCACATATAACAAATCTGCAGCAACTTGAATCAAATGCACAGTGAGAGCACCATGGTTTGAATTTTGGAACATTTGGTTCACATGTGGAAAACAAATTAGATAATTACCGAAAAATATTTGTGTTTCATTTTTTCTCTATTTAATTTAACCCTTTCCCCAATACGACAATTCTGCAGCAGACGAATTTGAACGTATTTTGTCAATCATAGAAAATCTCCATAATTGAATGGATAACCTATGACTAAAAGTGGAAAACATTGTGGCAAAAGGAGAAATTGCACGTTTTGTGCAATTTCTTCTTTTGTCACTATGTTTTTAAAAAGCCGTCTGCTACAGAGGCGTCCGAAAGCGTTTATATGAGGGAAAGGGTTAATACTTTGAATTGGATTACCTGCTAAATAGATTGAATGCATAATAACAAAAGTTAATTGGGTTTTGGCTTTATTTATATTGTTAAATAAATACATGGGGCATTATGAGATTAACAGTTTAATCTCAACTTGGCGATCTTTATACTATGAATTGACCCAAATTTTTGATTCTGACTGAAAACAAGAGGGCAAAGACTGCGCTAAATTGCTTAACCCTTTCCCACACACAACAAATCTGCAGCAGACGACTTTGAACATTTTTAGACTAAAAATGAGAATATCCTTGTAAATGAAAATATAATTGATGCAAGAAGTTGAAAACATTGTGACAAAAGGTGAAATTGCTCATCATGAGCAATTTCTCCTTTTGTCACGGTGTTTTCAAAAGTTGTCTGCTGCAGAGGTATCAGAATGCATCTGTAGGTGGAAAAGGGTTACTTATACCTTTCACTTTTGTAAGAGAATGAATAAGTTGGGTTATACGGCACTGCAACACAAAGAGGTCATTTAGGACCGGAGTGAGAAATGGAGGTGAGCAAAAAATTACAATAACGAATGAAGATGATTCTATTAAACGAATCCTCGAATCCTCGAGTACCCTATAAATAAGATTAGAGCTTTCATTAACCCCTTCCCACCTATAGCTAGACGCATACTGACGCATCTGCAGCAGACAACTAGTGAAAACATCGTGACAAAAGAAGAAATTGTTCAAAACAAGCAAATTATCAGTAATTATACCTACAATTATAGAGATTTTCCATATTTTTAGCAGACTTTTTTAAAGTCGTCTGCTGCAGATTTGCTCTATGTGGGAAAGTGTTAACTGTTGAAGAACATGAAATATGCCCCTTATAAAGAGCTCTGTAGATGTTTCTTCTGAAAACAAATAATTATATGACCCCCACTTTGTACAAACCATTGTACCTTTCATCCTCGGTACCCAGGCTATTCATCAAATATATGATACCCTGGGCAAATTGGCTAGTGAAACTTCGTAAAGCATGAACCATGATTTCCTCCGTAACTACACATGATTTCCTCCGTAACTACACTGTAATTTCCGTATCGCATGAGGTTTGTGTCATGATTTTTACAACTAATTTGCCAAGGGTATATATTATATATTTTATGAATAGCCTGGGTACCGAGGATGTGTACCTTTATACCAGAGTGCTAAATAAGTAGGAGTTAAATTACAAGAGCTCCATAAATTATATGTTTTAAAATGGTATGGCAATAAGACTCTATTTTATACGATGCAATTCACTTGTATTACTCTTATCAAGTCATTTGTACAGATCTATCAGAACTTTGAATTTGGAAAACAGTTGTGCATAATGGTAAAGTGTTTTAAGATTTCATGATTGAATCCAATCCAATTCAGAGATCTTATTTTAAGCCATGCCAATCCTTATTCATCACAAACAAACAATTAATTGCAAAAAAACTACCCAGTTCTCATGCATCATGATGGCTTTTGTTTGTGATGCAGTGTATTGGACAGAACATATCAATTTTTTTTGATTGGCTAAAATACTGCATCTAATTTGCATATTGAATATATGAATTGATGAGATTTTCACATTAATGGCGTGAGTACTAGTTACGTCTCCAGGAAGCAGACATTAAGGGTGTTTGATATAAGCTGAATGCTTGTTTTGCAATCGATGTAAAA
Organism: Serripes groenlandicus; assembly: GCA_031761405.1. NCBI lineage: Eukaryota > Metazoa > Mollusca > Bivalvia > Cardiida > Cardiidae > Serripes > Serripes groenlandicus. The sequence goes on from JASEVX010000010.1 coordinate 26,283,999, forward strand.
TAAAAAATAAATCAGACTAAAATTTGAATACTGGACCTGTCCAAATCCATAACCAAGTCCATTCTACAAATGTGTGAGCAAAAAGTCTGATGCTTAGTACTGCCTTGTCTGCAGCTTTATTGGTGCCCAAGAAAAAGCCTCAAGGGGGTAAAATGATCAGATCAGTGTCTACCTCAAGAGCCCGAGATACATGTGGTCAAGGTCATACCAGGGGCTCTAAAAACGATTGTTGCTCAGGGTTGAAGGGATAGCATTACCACGGATGTGCTGGTGTAAGTATTGAACTAACCATTGGTATTGGTTGAAAATTAATTCGGGAAATTGCCTGATATATAATCATATTACTGTTGAATGTGGTGTAAAACATAATTTAAACAAATACTACCCCAACTTCATAAAGTACAGCTCTATTGTGAAAAGGAGCTGACAGAGTACTGTGAAGCACATAAATCGTTTGATCCACTATACTCCAGTGCACAGCAACTTAACCCATTCCGTCATACGACAATTCTGCAGACGACTTTGAACATATTTTGTCAAAACATACAATATCTCTATAATTGAATGGATAACCTATGACTAAAAGTGGAAAACATTGTGTCAAAAGGAGGAATTGCTCGTTTTGAGCAATTTCTTCTTTTGTCACTATGTTTTCAAAAAGCTGTCTGCTACAAAGGCGTCAGAAAGTGTCTATATGAGGGAAAGGATTAAGTACATTCACAAAGGTGTTGACGTGCACAAAGGTTGTTTTACAAACACTCAAGAAGGTGTCATGTCTACCTATTTTTCGAGTACAGTGGACCGAATGATGTATGTATGCCCTTGTTCTCGATCAGTTAATTTTTCGCTGTAATACTTTACAAAAAACATTAGCCAATGACCAAATAAATATGTACACATTGACAGTAGGAGTATAACCCATTCCCCACATGCAGAAATATCATTTAGACCTATTTACTGTAGACGATTTTTGAAAATGTTGTTGTAAAAGAACAAATTGGTTTTATCAAAGTTTTCAACCCTATTCTTAAATTGTACTTTCATCTTGAGAGAGTTTCCATATTCCCCCCCACACACACACATGTTTTCAAATTTATCTGCTGCAGATACTTTTTCCAACGTGGGAAAGGGATAATATAGGTTTCTTATACTAAAGTAAATATTGAAAGAGAAGAACAGCAAACTACTGTTAAATTGGCTCTGAGGATAACCCTTTACGGAATAGTACTTCTTACTTGCCTAAGTTATAATTGTCGAAATTTATTGACCATCGATATGTGAATACATCAATTTGACCACTGCACTCAAAAATAGGTAGATACAGCACCCTTGTTCATACAGATCATCAGATATAATCTTAAAATACCATCCTGATATTCGAGTAATTTACATGTAGTTTGGTGTGTATAGTGAAACTGGTTTAAGCAACTATTCACAGAGGTACCATATCTATCTTTATTCAAGTGACAACTCTAGATTTGAATCAGTCCCTGAAGTTGATTATAATAATAATATTGGCATTAAATTACTTATCTCTCTTTCTAAAGTAGCTTTCCATGAGCCCTTTCCCACATTCAAAAGCTTTCTGATGCCTTTGCAGCAAACATTTTCGAGAGGAGAAATTGTTCATAAGGCTCAATAATTGCTCATTGTATGTCACTTTTAAATGACGATTTCCAGTCTATATATGACCAATTTTTGGCCGAGAAATAAGAAGGGATAAGTTTAAACTGTTGTCCAAATATTTAGAGTGAAATCATTCAGATCACCCACTTAAAGATCTACAACTACCAGTTGACCATTTTGATTAGACCTTCACTAGCTTTTACTTCTTAGTTCATTCGATCATGCCTTATTAGTTTATTCAAACAATATCTTACTTCGATGATGACTTATTAGTTTATTCAAAATATCATAATACTTTACAGGTTCCCGGGTACATGGTAATAATAGCATGTACCCCTTGGAAGTCGGAGACCAGGGTTTGATCAGTCATTCCAAAAAATGGTAGTAGTGGCTCCTTCCAAACTTGGAGTCATGATCTTACCTTAACCCTTTCCCTCATACGACAATTCTGCAGTAGACGCCTTGGAACATATTTTGTCAAAAAATAGAAAATCTCTATAATTGAATGGATAACCTATGACTAAAAGTGGAAAACATTGTGGCAAAAGAAGAAATTGCTTGTTTTGAGCAATTTTTCTTTTGTCACTATGTTTTCAAAAATCCGTCTGCTGCAGAGGCGTCCGAAAGCGTCTATAAGAGGGAAAGGGTTCATCCTCAGTGTTTATATGCGACAATTCCAGTTCGTCTTCCAGCATTCGGCCAACAGGCTATGTTTGAATAGAATCCAGTTGCTTGGAAAAACTTTTGTGTGGAGTACTGGTGTGAGAAAGCCAGATGACCAGAGGCAAACACATTTTAACCCTTTCCCTCATATAGACGCTTTCTGACGTCTCTGCAGCAGACGGCTTTTTGAAAACATAGTGACGAGCAATTTCTACTTTTGACACAATGTTTTCCGCTTTTAGTCATTTTATCCATTCATTTACAGAGATTTTCCTTTTTTTGACAAAATATGTTCAAAGTCGTCTGCTGCAGAATTGTCCTATGAGGGAAAGGGTTAAGGCATATGCTGCAGACATTTTTTGAAAAAAATAGTGGCAACTGGAGAAATTGCTCATAACAAATAATATCTTGTTTTGCCACAAAATGTTCATATCTTTTTCAATAATTGTTCTTTCATTCATACAGATTTTTAATAATTTTCCTGGATGATTTCAAATTCGACTGCTGTAAATTTAGTGTATGTGTGAAAGGGTCAAGAAAACACTTCACACTATTATTGACATACAAAGGTACTCTAAGACCCTAGAAAACTGAATCAGCACTGTCAACTTTTCAGAATGCTTTTAGCATAATCATGTTTCATATTTTAAGCCTTTCTGTAATACTAACTGTAATATTTAAAGCCTTTCTCTCATTCTAACAACAATAATTAAAGCCTTTCTCTCATACTAACAACAATTATTAAAGCCTTTCTCTCATACTTACAACTTTGAATACCTCTGTAGCAGAGATTTTCATAAAATCTTTGTATGGTAAAAGGACATATCACTCAAAACAAGCAATTTCTCCTTTTCTGAATTTCAAAATTTAACTTCCATTATTCACAATTTAAAAACAAGTCAATTTTTAAAATGAGCCATTGTCTCATACACTGGCTTAGATGGCATATCAGGTAAATGGCCAAGTCCTTCATAACAGCCTAAACTGAATTATACCCCTTTAATTTGAACTTAACCCTTAAAAGCCAATTTATACCTTTTTCAAATGCACAGGCTCATTATGTATGAACAATTAACCCTTTCCCTCAAGAGACAATTCTGTACGACAATTCTGTAGCAGATAACTTTGAACATATTTTGTCAAAAAAAAGAAAATCTCTATAATTGAATGGGAAACCTATGACTTAAAGTAGAAAACATTGTGGCAAAAGGAGAAATTGCTTGTTTTGAGCAATTTCTTCTTTCGTCACTATGTTTTCAAAAAGCCGTCTGCTGCTGAGGCATCAGAAAGCATCTATATGAGGGAAAGGGTTAAGCCTTTATCTTTGTAAAGGCGAATTTTGAAAACAATGCTTGATTGATTGCTTGTTTGGTGTTTTAACCCTTTCCCTCATACGACAATTCTGTAGCAGACGACTTTGAACATATTTTGTCAAAAAATAGAAAATCTCTATTATTGAATGGATAACCTATTACTAAAAGTGGAAAACATTGTGGCAAAAAGGAGAAATTGCTCATGTTGAGCAATTTCTTCTTTTGTCACTATGTTTTCAAAAAGCCGTCTGCTGCAGAGGCGTCAAAAAGCGTCTATCTGAGGGAAAGGGTTAAGCAACTTTCAAAAATATTTCAGTTATATCACAGTGTTTCCTGGGTAAATTATCAGTACTACTGATCCATTTATCCTTGTGCCAGTCAATCAGTTGTAATGCTAACCCCGCAACCCTAAGTGCCACCAAGGGCTGTCATTAGTACCAAGTCTTTGATATGACCTGGCCAGGAATCGAACCCATGACCTCCCACACCAGAGATGAACACTCTAACACTACACCACCAAGGTGGTTGAAAGCTTGGCACAAGAAGGAGAAATTTCTTACATTGCTTATAGCAGAGTAATAAGCAAAGGAATCAGAGCAGTCATTGTAGTGAGATCTGGGGTATTTCACAATTCCTAATTTGGATCTTTCATCTTCACAAAACCCTGAAGGTCAATTTTCGTTTGACATGGCTCATATATATTGGAACCTGTATATAAAGACCACCCATGGGAAGACATCAATCTGGTTCACACACAAGGTCGTTATTTGCAGGGTCATTTATTTAGAAATCTGGTCTTTGTTCACACGAGGTCGTTATTTGCAGGGTCATTTATTCAGAAATTGAGTCAATGGGAAACTAAACATATGATTGCTATAGACAGGGAATTGCTCTTCCAAGGTGGCACAGGTATATTTGAGTATATTTCCATGTAAAATTAAACTAGAATTATCACTGAAGATGATAAATACCCCCTAAACAGCACCTTGACTTACACCATAACTTAATAAGTAAAGGGACCATAAGTCTGTAAAATAACATGTAATTGTAACCCCTTTAGGATATGCACATCTCCTCTTGGTATAGAAGCTTCATGTACAATTTTATTGAATTCCACCCAGTGGTTTGTAAGAAATAGACCGAACAAAAAATGGTTTCCGGCCAACAGACAGACAGCCCAACACAGTGACTCCTATATACCCCATCTTCTTCAAAGGGGGTATAATTATTTAAAAATATTCAATATGCTTGGGTTGAAAGTACATTGAGGGGTAAACTATAAAAAATTATCAGTAGGAGAAATCGTTAGGTAGTTCGGACAATTTTCATATTTGGGATGATCTATAAGACTTAAATTGTATATGCATTATTATGTGAATTGGTTGATGTCATGATGGTTGCAGAGATTGGAGCACGATATTTCATTTCATATGCAAAATACTACAATTTACCAGCTTTTGACATTTAATCCCTATTTTAAATGTTTGGGGAAAGTGATATGCAAAAGAGTATCAAGTCCTATCCAGCTAATTTCTCCTTTTGCCACAATGGTTTCAAAAGTGACTTGCCCAGACTTGCGCAGATGGATCAAATGCATTTACAGGATTAATTTAAACCATTTTTCCCTTATATAAGGCGCTTTCCTGGTATGTTCATTGTTGAGGGCCATAGGGAAGATTAGTATTACTAACTGTGTAACCCTCTTTAAATAAATAGAGAATAATAGGTTGGTGCCGTGGATTGAGAAAGTTTATCTGGCAAGGCGGAGTAATTTATCGGGTGAGCCGAAGGCGAATCCGTTAAATTACGGTGCTGAGCCAGATAAACTTTCTCAATCCACGGCACCAACCTATTATTCTATTTATCCTGTTGCATTTATTTTTTATTTTTATGGCAGCTTTAAAAATATGTAACTTACTGAATTGCATCCCTTTCATTGTGACGTCATGTTTTATAAATAAACAGCGGCCAATCGTGATTGATGGGCGGAAAGAAATAGTTCTCAAATTTCTAACATAATACAACACAAAAAACCGCTATCTTCATGAATGTTGTATTCACAAATGAGAAATTTATCGACGTTATTTGCTGTTTTTATCGATTGAAGTTGGAATTTACAGCGACGCTTGCTAAAAAAAAGTAGTCCCGGCTAGCAGGTGCCCGCCAGTTTATCACGTGATCAACTGACGTATATCAAAATAAATATACGGCACACTGTTATCGGGTCGAAATTGCTACACGTGACAGGATAAAGTATATTATTATTATCATTATTATTTGTACTACTGGTCCATTTATCCTGACACCAGCCAGTCAGTTGCAATGCTAACCCTGCAACCCAGAGCGCCAAGGAGGGCAGCCATCACTACCATATTTTAACCTCTTTGGTATGACCCGGTTGGGGATCAAACCCACAAGTCTCCACACCCGAGAGACGCTCTACCACTACACCACCAAGGCGGTCAGAGGGAAAGACTTAACCCTTTCCCTCATATAGATGATTTCTGACGCATCCGCCTCTGCAGCAGACGGCTTTTTGAAAACAAAGTGACAAAAGAAGAAATTGCTCAAAACGAGCAATTTCTCCTTTTTGCCAAAATGTTTTCCACTTTTAGTCATAGGTTATCCATTCAATTATAGAGATTTTTTGACAAAATATGTTCAAAGTCGTCTGCTGCAGAATTTTCGTATGAGGGAAAGACTTAATATATGTAGTCACAAGAAACACATAATACTTACATCCTCAAGCCAGTATGATATGATGACGACCACCTGTAGTTAGATGACACAACCTTTACTGAACTAACGGAGTTCGATCTTGGCGTGGGTTGTGATTCTCCCATCATTTAATCAAGATAATCAGTATATATATGGTAACTTTTTGGAGGAAGAAGCAATTTAATTATATCACATTCTGCTGATTTTCATTCAAAACACCCATTGTGCACCCAGTATGCATTTCGTCTTTTTCAGTTTTCACAATAATTGTGACAAATTATTGTGTCAATATATCAATATCCACTTCACGCAATGGTTCAGAAGTTGTTTGCTTTAGTCTGCTCTATCCGGGTAAAGATAAATGTATATGTAATGGGTATGACAACATCAAAGTGCCTGTGAAAAAGAGATCAATTTATTTCTGTTAGTAAATGTTCAATTTTTTAACACTTTCCAGAATTCTTGTTGTTATATAAATAGAACTGCAAACAAACACAGACGAGTTATGTTGAGCGATTTGGGGTACAATTGCATCTCATATTTGGAAACACATTATTACAATCATCCAGTAAAATGTTAAACACATCAAATATTGTTCATATGCAAAAGATTTATTTCCCCAATAATTAATATAAAAGCACATGTATTTGTTGTTTCCACTATTTCCGACATAAAACAAAGCAGAAATAACATACAATGGGCAAGTACATCAGGTTTTTGATTACCATTTCACTGTTATGAAGTATTTTATTCCGCAAAATGCACTCAAGTCGAAGATAATCTCACTGAACCAATAACCCTATCATTGTTTACTTTTCAACATACCATCTGAGATGTTTTGTTTGTTTGTTTGTTTGGAGTTTAACGCCGCTTTCAACAGCTTTGGTCATATCACGGCGGTCAGTGCACCTACCCATGTTTTCCTGGCTTTCCCACACCAGTACTTACACAACATTCTTTCGAAGCCACTGACTATTTTCTCACATAGATCAGAGGTGAGAGGCAATGGAAAAATCGCATCTGAGATGTACATACAATGGTGGTCAATCCCTTTCCACTTACAGACGCATTTTCATGCATCTGCAGCAGACGGTTTTTTGAAAACACTCACAGTTGCAAAAAGAGAAATTGCTCATGATGAGCTCAAAATGAACTACATCCCATTTCACCATAATGTTTTCAATTGTTTTCAATGACTTATCTTTCAATTGAAAAGATTTTCCATATTTTTGCCTAGATGTTTTCCAAATGACTCCAAATGGTTAACCCTTTCCCACATACAACAAATCTGCAGCAGACGACTTTGAAAACATAGTGACAAAAACCTGAAAAATCTCCGTATAAGATAGCTTAATTGTTAAATCAAGATGAAAACATTGTGGCCACAATGTTTTCAAAAGTTGTCTGCTGCAAAAAAGTCAAAACGCGTCTGCAGTTGGGAAAGGGTTAAGCAGTTACAACTCTTTTTCTTGTTTGCTCCTTATATATGCAGATTACACTATCCCATCCGGTAAAATATCAAAACATCTTGAGCAATTACTTAAAACTTAAGACAAATTTAAGTAAACTTTTAGATTGTTTGAAGACAAAGGTGGCTACTTATGATGTTAATTTTAAACAATATTTTGCGTTATAAGTAATGACTTCTTTTCCAATAATTTCTTTTTTAAGCAATTAAAACATACAAAAACATCTGCAGCACATGAGTTTGAAAGCGTCTAGCTACCCAAAAAGATTGAAGTAAAATGATTGACTGGAGGTGTAAACATTATGGCAACATATTGTTTGCACATTTTTAGCAGTTTCTCCTTGTACCATAATGTTTCCAAAAGTTGTCTGCTGCAGATGCATCAAAATGCTTATTTCATGTGGAAAGAGGCTAAATGTTGCTTAACCCTTTCCCACTTGCAGACGCATTTTGATGCAATAGCAGCAGACGACTTTTGACAACATTGTGGCCAAAGGTGAAATTGCTCATGATGAGCAATTTCTCCTTTGGCCACAATGTTTTCAACTTTATTTAACAATTATTAGCTATCTTTTATGGAGATTTTTCAGTTTTTTGTCTCTATGTTTTCAAATTCGTCTGCTGCAGATTTATTGTATGTGGGAAAGGATTAAAGTCAAAATTCATATTTTGGCCACAATGTTTTCAACTTTATTTAACAATTAAGCTATATCTTTTATGGTGATTTTTCAGGTTTTTGTCATTATGTCTTCAAAGCCGTCTGCTGCAGATTTGTTGTATGTGGGAAAGAGTTTCCCTCATACAACAATTCTGCAGCAGACGACTTTGAACATATTTTGTCAAATAATGGAAAATCTCTATAATTGAATGGATAACCTATGACTAAAAGTGGAAAACATTGTGACAAAAGGAGAAATTGCACGTTTTGTGCAATTTCTTCTTTTGTTACTATGTTTTCAAAAAGCCGTCTGCTGCAGAGGCGTCAGAAAGCATCTATATGAGGTAAAGGGTTAATACTGAGGCAACAAAAGTCAGGTGTGCAAGGGGGTTATGTTTGCTGTCTTGCTAATAATTTGCAAAGATAATGTATAAAAACATACCACTTGGAGCTACTTTTATCCACTTTAAATATCCTTGTGATTGTTTGCATTTTTCTCCTATGAACTAACATAATACTATTTTATCTTAAAAACATCATTTTATCAACAAAACATAGTGAAGAGGTTTATTACGGGTGCATTTGTGTCTATTTGTAAACATAGCTTTTTAATATTTATAATGTTTTGTTGAAATACATTAATTCTTTGTGCAAATAAATGAAATCTTCTTCAGTGATAAAGCAGTAATTAACCTACTCACCTACCCTACCTGCTTAACCCTTTCCAACAAGCAGGGGTATTTTACGCATCTGCAGCAGACAGCTTTCGAACACATTGTGGCAAAAGGAGAACTTGATCATTCTTAAAGAGCAATTTCTTCTTTTTGTCATAATGTTTTCAGCTAAATTCAGGGATGATACTTTCTTTCACAACTCCTGTAGTTTGAACCCTTCAGCTGATATAACCCTGTCCCACTTACAACAAATCTACAGCAGAAGACTTTGAAAACATTTAGTCAAAAACATGAAAAATATCTATAAATGAAGGTGGTATTACTGCATAAAGTTGGAAAACATTGTGGCAAAGGGAGAAATTGCTCGTTTTGAGCAATTTCTTCTTTTGTGACAATGTTTTCAAAAGTCGTCTGCTGCAGAGGCGTCAGAAAGCAACTGTATGTACAATCCAGTCTTGCATGGGCGGATCTGGCTGGTTTGCGAAAGGAACCGAGCTCTCATGGTATGTAACTACTGTATAAGTTTGATTGAGATACAATCAAAACTTATAAAGACTTTATCACGTTCACAAGCTCTATTATAGCTATTCTGACAATTCAAGGGCCATAATCCAGTCTTGCATAGCCAGATCTGGCTGGTTTGCAAAAGGAACAAAGCTCTCATGGATACCTGATTACTGTGTAAGTTTGGTGAAGATCATGTAGTAAATGGAGCCTCTATTGTGTTCACAAGCTCTATTATAACAATTTTGATAATTTCAAGCGTCATAATCCAGTCTTGCATGGGCGGATCTGGCTAGTTTGCAAAAGGAACCGAACTCTCATGGATATCTAACTACTGTATAAGTTTGATTGAGATACAATCAAAACTGAAGACTGTATCGCGTTCACAAGCAATTGTTTACGGACGCACGGACACCACGCCACGGCATAAGCTCTTCTGGCCTTTGGCCAGTAGAGCTAAAAACCTCAGTGCTCAGTTAATTAATCGATTGTTTTGTGTTTTATGCCGCTTTTTAACACTGTTTCAGTTGTACCACGGCGTTTCCTGGGTAAGTTTTCAGTACTACTGGTCCATTTATCCTGACAACAGCCAGTCAGTCGAAATGCTGACCAACAATCTTGACTGCCAAGGAGGGCAGCCAATGCTACCAGTTTTAAAGTATTTGGTATGACCGACCGGGGATCGAACCTGCGACCTCCTGAACCTGAGGCGGATGCTCTATATCACTAACGTGGATATGCGAGTTACAATCTGGAAAAAGGACAATTCATTGGAAAAAGAAAAGTTTTCTCATATTGGATTATTTTGTCCTCTTTATCCAATGTTTTAAAAATTTAGAGGAGTCGCAAGGGAAATACTTTGAAGTTACCCTTTTCCTGATACAGATGACATTTGATGCTTCTGCAGCAGACAATTTGAAGACGTGGTTCAAATAGTAGAAATTGTTCAAAGCTGACAATTTCTCCTTTTTTTAACCCATTACTTCACACAGACGGCATTTGACGCCTGCTGTTGCAGACGACTTTTGAAAACATTGCAATAAAAGGAGAAATTGCTCAAAACGAGCAATTTCACCATTTATTGCAATATTTTCAACTCTTTATCAATATAATTCTTTCAGTTTTCTAGATTGATGAAATTTTTCGTCTGATGATTGTAAAGCAGACGACCTATGAAAAGTCATGTGAAGTAATGGGTTAACCAATATGTTTTCTATTCTGTGTCAGAAGTTTTCGAAAAAATTCAGATCAATATTTTTCCTCTGATGTATTCTGCAGGATAGTATACATCAAACATTTTCAACTGTATCCTGTTGCATACATAAAGAGGTCAGTGTACATTCTGGCGGCTTCCAACAATAGGTCCCCACTCGGTTATTCAATTATCCCTTTCCCTCATACAACGAATAGGCAGCAGAACACTTCGAAGACATCTAGGCAAATTTATGAAAAATTTCTAGTGTAATATTGCATAGAGTTGAAATCATTGCAGCAAAAGGAGAAATTGCTCATTATGATCAATTTAAATGCATTTGCAGTTGGAAAAGGGTTATAGACCTTGAGAGCAATAATCATTAAGAATGATTTCTACCTTTGCTACAATGTTTTGAACTCTATCGAACTCTTTTCCAATTTAAAAAAAAAAAAATTAAAATCATATGCTGCAAATTTGTTGTATGAGGGAAAGGAATGAATTAAAGTGTAATTATGAGAGAGAATGGTTAACCCTTTCCCTCATACAACAATTCTGCAGCAGACGACTTTGAACATATTTTGTCAAAAAATGGAAAATCTCTATAATTGAATGGATATTTAACCTATGACTAAAAGTGGAAAACATTGTGTCAAAAGGAGAAATTGCTCGCATTGATCAATTTCTTCTTTTGTCACTTTGTTTTCAAAAAGCTGTCTGCTGCAGGGGCGTCAGAAAGCGTCTATATGAGGGAAAGGGTTAAACAATATGTAATGGCGTTCCTTTCTTGGGTGACAGAAATGTATGTAAGTTAATATTTTACAGACTAAAATCTTTGCTTCGCATTCAATTTTACTTTGTAGGTGTAGGTGAGCCCTTTAGGAGGAGTAGTGCTTACAAGAAATGTGGAGGTATGTGCACAGGAGTCCCTCGCAGGTAACCTCTAAGTTGAATTATCTGCCCTTGGAAAAATCCGAGGCGTATGATCTTCCTTAATGCATATCTACATATGATGTGTAACCTTCATGTAAAGTTTGAACCAAATCCATTGAGCCATTTAGGAGGAGTAGTGCTTACAAGAAATGTGGAGGTATGTGCACAGGAGTCCCTCGCAGGTAACCTCTAAGTTGAATTATCTGCCCTTGGAAAAATCCGAGGCGTATGATCTTCCTTCATGCATATCTACATATGATGTGTAACCTTCATGTAAAGTTTGAACCAAATCCATTGAGCCGTTTAGGAGGAGTAGTGCTTACAAGAAATGTGGAGGTATGTGCACAGGAGTCCCTCGCAGGTAACCTCTAAGTTGAATTATCTCCCCTTGGAAGAATCCGAGGCGTGTGATCTTCCTTCATGCATATCTACATATGATGTGTAACCTTCATGTAAAGTTTGACCCAAATCCATTGAGCCGTTTAGGAGGAGTAGTGCTTAGAAGAAATGTCGAGGTATGTGCACAGGAGTCCCTCGCAGGTAACCTCTAAGTTGAATTATCTGCCCTTGGAAGAATCCGAGGCGTATGATCTTCCTTCATGCATATCTACATATGATGTGTAACCTTCATGTAAAGTTTGAACCAAATCCATTGAGTCGTTTAGGAGGAGTAGTGCTTACAAGAAATGTGGACATACGGACAGACAGACGGACAGACAGACAGACAGGGTGATTCCTATATACCCCCCCAAACTTAGTTTGCGGGGGGGGGGGGGGGGGGTATAATAAGAACCACCAGATATTTTAGAAATTGGCCAGGAATTCATGTATCTGCAGTTTACATCCAGCATTTTGTAAGTTCTTGTGCAAAGTTGAGGATATTGTGGGAAATAGAGGAATTGCTTGAGGTGAAAATAAGTAATGTAAAATTCCATTTCGCTTTACAAGTTTTCCTTCTTTTCTTGTCAAAAATATCATATGTAAAGGCAATGGAAACCATTGAATAACTCTGTTTGACATTCAAAGAAGTAAGAGTGAATTATCTCCCTTGACCACTTATATCTAGTATTATGGTTTCAATTATTTCAGCTATTAGATACCTATATGCTATTGGTATCTGAAGACCCAGATCAGACTGCAAGGAGGTGCATGCTGATCTTCATAACTCCCCTGAACACAATGTCCTCAAGTGAATCTGTGTCCATATCGACGGCCTCAGTGGTGTAGTGTTAGAGCATTGAACACAATGTCCTCAAGTGAATCTGTGTCCATATCGACGGCCTCAGTGGTGTAATGTTAGAGCGTTGAACTCACTTGTGGGAGGTTGTGGGTTCAATGCCTGGCCGGGTCATACCAACGACTTTAAAACTGGTCGTAGCGGCTACCCTCCTTTGCACGCAGGACTGCAGGGTTAACATTACAATTGACAGACTGCTGTCAGGATATAAGGATCAGTAGTACTGGTAACTTACCCAGGAAACTACTTGATATAACTGGAAAATTGTTGAAAGCGGCGTAAGTCAAATTAATCCTTTCCTAATTGCAGATACAATTTTATGTATTTGCAGCTGACAACTTTTTGAAACATTATGTGAAAAGGAGAAAATGCTCATAATGAGCTTTTTGGTTTGAATGGTGTTTTACCAAGCTTTCATTTCATCTGTGTGGTGTTATTTCCTGGGTTTAATGACCTTTCCTCATATAGACGCTTTCTGACGCCTCTGCAGCAGACAGCTTTTTGAAAACAAAGTGACAAAAGAAGAAATTGCACAAAACGTGCAATTTCTCCTTTTGCCACAATGTTTTCCACTTTTTGTCATAGGTTATCCATTCAATTTTAGAGATTTTCTATTTTTTGACAAAATATGTTCAAAGTCGTCTGCTGCAGAATTGCCGTATGAGGGAAAGGGTTAATGACCTTTCCTCACAAGATATTTATCCCGATTCCAATACAATTAAATCCTATTACTATTCCTGCAACCAGAGCTCAAGATAAGGGCATTTTGCATGTTCCGAAAATCCTTATTTGACATCCAAAATCTATATAATGGGTACTCAAAAGAATCCTCTCAATAAGAAGATTCTTTTGAGTATCCACAACATAGGTTTTAATGAGTGCTTACCGAATAGAGATATCTTGGAAGCAAGACTTGTTTACTGTTCCTTATCTAGTCTCCAGCATTATTAACATTTTCATAATGAACAATTTCTCCTTTTGCCACAATGTTTTAAACAATATTCAGTAATCATTTTCCCTTTTTTTGACAAGATGTTTTCAAAGTCGTCTCCTGCAGATTTGTTGTATATGGCAGAGGGGGTCAATAGTCATGCAATCTACTTTGATTGTAACTATATGATGAAAGGGAGATAACTCTAGAAATGTGGTACATATATAATAAAAAATTATGTTTTGATTATCTTACCAGTTCATCAATTCCGACATATACACACATATTGAAGCCTCTGCAGCAGACGACTTTTGAAAACATTGTGAGCAATATTTATTTGATACTTAAAATTTCACTTAGAGATTTATCATATTTTTGTCCAGGTGTCGCGATCTTCACAGTCGGCTGCTGTAGATTTGTTGTATGTGTGAAACAGGGTTAACCCTTTCCCTTCATACGACAATTCTGCAGCAGACGACTTTGATCATATTTTGTCAAAAAATAGAAAATAGAAAATGAATGGATATTCCCGATAACCTATGATTAAAAGTGGAAAACATTGTGGCAAAAGGAGTAATTGACATTGTTTACCTTTCAAATTCAACTTTGATGATGGATCTAACCGTTTCCTGCATTCAGAAAGACCGCGTTTATTAACTTTGAAAACATCTTGGAAAAAATATTGAAAATCTCTTTAACGCTTTCCCTCATATGACAATTCTGCAGCAGACGACTTTGAACATATTTTGTCAAAAAATAGAAAATCTCTATAATTGAATGGATAACTAAAAGTGGAACATTGTGGCAAAAGGAGAAATTGCTTGTTTTGAGCAATTTCTTCTTTTGTCACTATGTTTTCAAAAAGCCGTCTGCTGCAGAATCTTCAGAAAGCGTCTATGTGAGGGAAAGGGTTAAATTATATGAAAGTTCAATAATTGTATAGAGTTGAAAACATGGTGACAAAAGAAGAAATTGCTTGGCTATTATTACTATTACCTAGATGTTTTCAAAGTCGACGGCTACAGATTTTGTCATATGTGGGAAAGGGATAATTGGATCAAATTGGCAACTGACAGAATTTTACTTGAACCTATTCAAAGAATACAAATAAATGATGTATCATCTTACCATTTCTGTATGTCTGTCAATTCCTCCTCACTGACGTCATGATGGTTTTCTGTCTTTGACGTGTCACTCATTAAAACATTAGACATTTTCTCAGTGTCATGCGACATTTCTATGTTCAATTTCACAGTTATCCCCTTGATTTTTTAACAAATGTCACGGGTGGGTGAAAGTAACGTTTTTGGTCTTTATTCACAAATGGAAATATAACTCGATCTTACATTCTAAACAAATAATTGTTCTGTTGTTTTTACCTACTGATGGCTTAAAAAGGCAAGTAAGAGACAAGAGTAAACATATAAAATTATTATTTGACGAAATTCACATTTTGAAACAGCGAGTCTACCAGGTTATAATCCAGTTCTTTCACAATAATCCACTGAAAAGCAATTTTTCCTCATAGGCTGTGTCATTAAGCGAGAGGAGCAAACAATGAATATGTTCCACTTATCTCTTTCTTTACAAAGTTGTTTCAATCCTTTTCCACATACAGCAAATCTGCAGCAGACGACTTTGAAGACCTTGAAATTAGTAAATATGTGAAAAACCTCTAAATATGAAGGAATAGTTACTGAAAATAGTTTAAAACATCGTGGCAAAGGAAGAAAATGCTTCTTTTGAGCAATTTCTCCTTTTGCCACAATGTTTTCAAGAGTCGTCTACTGCAGATGCGTCAAAATACGTCTATAGGTGGGAAAGGATTTAGCTAATTTAGATTCTCTTTATTTTGTCAAACACTTGATCCAAGGTTCTTTTAATTGTTCTGTTAACCCTTTCCCACTTGTAGACGCATTCGGACGCATCTGTAGAAGACGACTTTTGAAAACATTGTGACAAAAGGAGTTGCTCAAAACGAGCAATTTCTCCTTTAGCCACAATGCTTTCAACTCTATTTAATGATTTAAGTCCCATGTATGGATATTTTTCAAAATATTTCCAGGATATGTTTTAAAGTCGTCTGCTGTAGATGTGTTGTATGTGGGAAGGGGTTAACTGTTTATATTAATAGAAATCTACTCAGAGTGTAACCCTTTCCCACTTCAGGTACTTTCTGTCACCTCTGCCTGCAGACAACATTTGAAAAAGAGTTATTTCTTCTTTTGCCACAATGATTTAAAACTCTGTTAACCCTTTCCCTCTTACAATTCTGCAGCAGACGGCTTTGAACGTATTTTGTCAAAAAATGGAAAATCTCCATAATTGAATGGATAACCTATGACAAAAAGTGGAAAACATTGTGTCAAAAGGAGAAATTGCACGTTCTGTGCAATTTCTTCTTTTGTCACTATGTTTTCAAAAGACGTCTGCTGCAAATGCGTCGGAATGCGTCTGCAAGTGGGAAAGGGTTAAATAACTCAACTCTCGTTCAGGCAGATATTTCATGTTCTTCAAATATTCTTTTTTCACAATCAGCTGCTGCAGATTGGTTGTCTATTGGGAAGGATTACAACATCCGAGAAAAAAAAATGGTATAACCGTAAAAATTGGTAGGATAATTATAGTGCCAAGTTTAAAACATTGTTGGAAAAGGAGAAAATGTTCTCTTTGAACAACCTCTCCTTTCTTCCCACTATGCTTTCAAAAGTTGTCTGCTGACGAATAGCTGAAAAAGGGTAACATACAGACAGCATTTTGCATCCAAGGCAGACCGCATTTAAAAAACATTGTGACAAAGGAAGAAATTTCTCATAATGAGAAACTTTTTTGATAATTATGTTTTAAAAAATACAGATTGTCCACATTTTTGCCCAGATATTTTTGAAGTCATCTGTTGCAGATTTGTTGTATGTGTCACAGTGTGTGTGAAAGGGTGTATACATACAGCGAATCTTACTTATCCAAAATTTAACATATTTTCAATATAGAGGTGAGAGTCATTATTGTCCGATATAAATCCCAAAGATGTTGAAGATAACAGGTGAAATAATTTAAACGGTGCGCTTCTACAGAAAAATTTATATTTAACCTATCACAACCCTTTTAAACCCTTTCTCTCATATAGATGCTTTCTGACGCCTCTGCAGCAGACGGCTTTTTGAAAACATAGTGACAAAAGAAGAAATTGCTCAAAACGAGCAATTTCTCCTTTTGCCACAATGTTTTCCACTTTTAGTCATAGGTTATATATATCCATTCAATTATGGAGACAAAATACGTTCAAAGTCGTCTGCTGCAGAATTGTCGTATGAGGGAAAGGGTTAACTTAAATAAATCAAAGAAATTATAGCTAAAAATTGTGAAAAATTTAAAGATATGTAATTTATCCTTTTCTCTTTATAATGAATCTTTTAAAACAGTTGTAAGGGACAATTGTAAGCCTTTCCTAGATACAGCATGGTGTTTAATTTATGCAGTCTATGCTGCATCCTCGGTACCCAGGCTATTCATAAAGTATATGATACCCTGGGCAAATTGGCTGTACAAATCTCGTACTCATGAATAATTTATTAGGTGAAATGCAGCCTTTTGATTGGCCGCATGACACAAATCTTTTGCGATACTAAAATTACAGTGTTGTTACGGAGGAAATCGTGGCGCATGCTTTACGAAGTTTCTCTAGCCAATTTGCCCAGGGTTTCATATATTTTATGAATAGCCTGGGTACCGAGGATGTCTATGCTGTAGTTAAACAGCTTTCGAAAACATTAAAAAAACATTTTCAAAAAATGGTTTAAACATTTTATTAAAAGTGTACCTCAGATTCCAAAGACGTTATATTCTTCAGATGACTTATCCCTTTCCTACATATAGACGCTTGTCCACATCTCTGCAGCAGAAGACTTTTGAAAACATTGTGACAAAAGGAGAAATTGTTCAAAACCATTAATTTCTCCTTTTGCCACAATGTTTTCAACCCTTTTTTAGAAATTATACCTATATTTATCGAGCTTTTCTGTGTGTTTGCCTAGATACTTTCAAAGTCGTCTGTTGCAGATTTTCTGTATGTGGGAAACAGTTAAGCCAATCCAAAATACAACACATCTGCAGCACACAACTTTGAAAGTGTCAAGGCAGAAATATTGAACATTTCTACTAGAAAAAGTATAATTATCAATCATTATTGAAACTAGAACTGTGAGTGAACTCACAAAAGGATACCCCCCATTGCGCTTACAAGACATATGGACAGACAGACGGACGGACAGATATATTTCCATATGGACAGAGAGACGGACAGGGTGATTCTTATATACCCCCCCCCCCCCCCCCCCCAAAAAAAAAACTTTGGTTGCGGTGTTTGCGGGCGGGTGTAATAATTGAGGCAAAACTCAGCTGCTGCAAAGGTATCGAAATTCGCCTAATGTTGGAAAATGTTAAAAATATTTTGTCAGGTAAACGGTAATAAAATATGAAGGAGAAAAATCATTATAATAATTTCTTTTTATCAAATTTTCTTTTCCGATAGTTTGTCCAGAACTTGTACAGAATTTAAAAGTAGCCCTGCACTTTACAGAATTTAAAAGTAACAAATTATTTAAGGCTTTAAAATTTGGAAGATTTATAATAGCTGCACAAAAAATACACAACTTAGCTGACATTCCCAATCGATTATTAATGAGAAGAAATTAAACTGAAAGCCCCTAAACATGTTCTGTTCAAATAAAAGTAATTTACAATATCAATAACGATATTGCTTTTTTATTTTCATAGGAGAGAGTCTTAACGACTTTTCCTACCTGCCTCTTCAACCATTATTCTACATATAACCCTTTCCCTCATAAAGATGCTTTCTGATGCCTCTGCAGCAGACAGCTTTTTGAAAACATAGTGACAAAAGAAAAAATTGCTCAAGACGAGCAATTTCTCCTTTTGACACAATGTTTTCAACTTTTGGTCATCGGTTACCCATTCAATTATAGAGATTTTCCATTTTTTGACAAAATAGGTCCAAAGTCGTCTGCTGCAGAATTGATGTATGAGGGAAAGAGACAATTCTGCAGCTGAATGAAAATGATAAACTTCTTGACAAAAAGTCCCCTTGATATGAATGAGTAATGAATGAAAAGAATTGAAAACATTGTGGCAATATGGGAAATTGATAATCATGTTTCTTTTTGTCACAATTTTATTAAAAGCAGTCTCTGCAAATGCATCAAAATGTGCTTGCAAGTGGGAAAGGCCGGTTTAAATAAAGTATTTACGATTATTACTAACCCAAATTGATTAACCCTTTCCCTCATACGACAATTCTGCAGCAGCCAACTTTGAACGTATTTTGTCAAAAAATAGAAAATCTCCTTAATTGAATGGATAACCTATGACTAAAAGTGGAAAACATTGTGTCAATAGGAGAAATTGCTCGTTTTGAGCAATTTCTTCTTTTGTCACTATGTTTTCAAAAAGCCATCTGCTGCAGAGGTGTCAGAAAGCGTCTATATGAGGGAAAGGGTTAAAAAGGACTTTATAATTATTACAACCCAAATTTGATTAAAATGATCATGGAAATTTGAAGGACAGAGCAAACAAAATGGAACAGTTTTCCTGTAATGAATTCAAGTTTTTATCCCAGATTATTGACTAAATGTGCCAATCTCAGAGCCGTCTGATGATGCTTTGAAAACAACAGCAGTAAAAATTATAACATCTAAAATATTTCATGAAGTATAATTTTTTTAAGAAATGGAAAATTGTTGGAAATAGAGAATTTGTTCATTTCGAGCTATTTATCCTTTTTACGCAATGTTTTTAAAAGCTGTCTGCTGCAGATGCATCCTGTGTCTGTATCAGGAAAGTTTAACCCTTCCCCTTATATAACAATTTTGCAGCAGAAGACTTTGAAAACATGTTGACAACAATCTGAAAAGTCTCAATAAATGAGGGCTCAACTATTAAATAAGAGTTGAAAACATTGTGGTAAAAGGAGAAATTGCTCGTTTTGAGCAATTTCTCCTTTTGTCGCCATGTTTTCAAAAAGCTGTCTGCTGCAGAAGCATCAGAAAGTGTCTGTATGTGGGAAAGGGTTAAATGATAAAACTACTGACATAATCCCTTTCCACATCAACGGGATCAAAGAGAAAGTATTTACAATATCCACAGTGATATTGCTTTTTCTCCGTTTAAACCCTTTCCCTCATATAGACGCTTTCTGACGCCTCTGCAGCAGGCGGCTATTTGAAAACATAGTGACAAAAGAAGAAATTGCACAAAACGTGCAATTTCTCCTTTTGCCACAATGTTTTCCACTTTTAGTCATAGGTTATCCATTCAATTATAGAGATTTTCTAATTTTTGACAAAATATGTTCAAAGTCGTCTGCTGCAGAATTGTCGTATGAGGGAAAGGGTTAACCCGTTTCCACATACAACAAATCTACAGCTGACTACTTTGAAAACATGTAGATTTTTTTTATCTAAAATCTACATTTAATGAAAATGGGTCGAAAACATTGTGGCAAATTGGAGAAATTGTTCATTTTAATTAAGAAATTTCTCCTTTCGTCACCATATTTTCCAAAGTTGTCCGCTGCAGATGCGTCAGAATGCATCTGCATACAGTGCATAGCAACTGTTACTATTCAACTTTCTTCTCTTCTCTTCACTCCTATTTAACCCTTTCCCTCATATAGACGCTTTCTGACGCCTCTGCCGCAGATGGCTTTTTGAAAACATAGTGACAAAAGAAGAAATTGCTTAAACAAGCAATTTCACGTTTTGCCACAATGTTTTCCACTTTTAGTCATAGGTTATCCATTCAATTATAGAGATTTTCTATTTTTTGACAACAGATATTCAAAGTCGTCTGTTAACCATTTCCTTCATACAGCAAATCTGCAGTCATCTGAAAACATCATTCTCTACAATAATATATAGAAAACCTCCCTAAATGAAGACATTCTTATTGAACAGAGGTGAAAACATTGTGTCAAAAGGAGAAATTGCTTGTTTTGAGCGATTTCTTCTTTTGTCACAAAGTTTTCAAAAGTTGTCTGTTACAGAGGGCGTCAGAAAGCATCTTTATGTGGGAAAGGGTTCAAAACATGTAGGCAAAAATTATTATTCAACTTTGAACTGTTTAATTAAAAGCCTCAGTTGAAAAACATTCTGGTAAAGAAGAAATTGCACATCATGAGTAATTTCTCCATTTGCAACACAGTGTTATGAATAGTCGTCTGCTGCAGATGTGTCAAACTGCGTCTGCCAAAGAGAAAGTTTTTTTTTTGTATTTAATAAATATGGCCATTAATCTTATCACAGCTAGTTTTTTAATTAATGCTTTATCTATACTTACT
Source organism: Serripes groenlandicus (assembly GCA_031761405.1). NCBI lineage: Eukaryota > Metazoa > Mollusca > Bivalvia > Cardiida > Cardiidae > Serripes > Serripes groenlandicus. The sequence goes on from JASEVX010000010.1 coordinate 26,305,270, forward strand.
GTTAGAAGTAGTTATTTATTATTTTATTGCGGTTTTTTTTGCATTTTTTTTTGCCTGAAAAGCAGATAAACCCCATAATAGATGAGCTATCACTGAATGCGATGAAAATACCCCAACATAGCGCTTTGTCAGAGAGGACAGGTTAGGAAAAAAAGATGGGGTGGGGTTTTCTTTTGGGGCGGGGGGGGGGGGGGGGGGGGGGGGGGGGCGAGGGAGGGGAAGGGGGGAAATGGACACTTTTTGACAAGGGGAACCAGCCTTTATTTGGTAGTAAAATTTACCCAAAAAAATAACTGTAGGTGCGATCCATCTATTTCTCACACCATTATTAAAGTGTAACCTTTGGAAAAAATTTCACTTTCTGTACGAGCTTCCTATAAAATTTCATTGAACTCCATCCAGTGGTTGCTGGGAATTATAGTGGAACAAAAAATATATATATAACTCAAGGGGCAGTTACTCTACCCAAAAACATCCAACATGAATGCCATCAGGTATGGCACATCTTGAGGGCTTGGTGTGAAACGGTTGTAACTAAAATTGGTATTTTTTTACCAAGGTTAATCACCTCGCCATAAATTTAAGTCCTTATAAGCGTTAAATCATTTTTCTTGGTAAACAATGGAAATTTAGGTGTCATTGCTCGTTCTGAGCAATGGCACCTAAATTTGCATTGTTTACAAAGGGGTCAAAATCGCCCCTAATCCTGGGTTTTCAAAATAGGTTTTTAGTTACAACCGTTTCACGCCAAGCCCTCGATCTGCTCTTGGTATAGAAGCTTCCTATAAAATTTCATTGAATATCACCAAGCAAACACATTTCCGGACCATCTGACTAACCAGCCGACTGATATTATAGTATATAATAACCCTTCAGTCTCTACTTGTCATTAGTACTAAAAGCATGAAATAAATAAACAATTATTTCAGTGTATTATTGAGACAGGATAGTGGATAATACCCTTATTAACACACTGTTTCTATTCATGAGTTTATCAAGTAGTATATATTATGTTCATCGTTTACTCTCTCTCTATTCAGTCTCTATTTGTCATTATTACTAAAAGCGTGAAATAAACAAACAATTATTTCAGTGTATTATTGAGATATTATAGTGGATAATACCATAATTAACTCACTGTTTCTATTTGTGAGTTTATCAAGTAATAATGTTCACTGTTTACTAACTCTGTCTCTATTCAGTCTCTACTTGTCATTATTACTAAAAGCATGAAATGAACAAACAATTGTTTCAGTGAATTATTGAGAAACGATTATGGATAATACCCTTATTAACTCACTGTTTCAATCAGTGAGTTCATCAAGTAATGATGTTCACTGTTTACTAACTCTGTCTCTATTCAGTCTCTATTTGTCATTATTACTAAAAGCATGAAATGAACAAACAATTGTTTCAGTGGATTATTGAGATATGTTTTAGGAGTTTGCCTTGGCAGAGTGATTAGTAACAGGGACTTGGAAGCGGGTGTCCCTGGTTTAATCCCCAGTCGCGACACAGCAGTCAAGGCATAATTCCTTGCCTAAGTACTGGTTAGTTGACCCAGGGATCATGAGAAGCGAAATAATGTTGAAAACGGCTTAACTCTTTCCCTCATACAACAATTCTGCAGCAGACGACTTTAACATATTTTGTCAAAAAATAGAAAATCCCTATAATTAAATGGATAACCTATGACTAAAAGTGGAAAACATTGTGGCAAAAGGAGAAATTGCTCGTTTTGAGCAATTTCTTCTTTTGTCTCTATGTTTTCAAAAAGCTGTCTGCTGCAGAGGCATCAGAATGCGTCTATATGAGGGAAAGGGTTAAAACCCTAAAAAAGAAACCACTACACTGTCTTTATCCATTCCCCACTTGCGATTATTAAGTTAAATCATTGAAAAGAAAAAAACATTAACCTTTTCCCACATGATGATGATCTCTGAAGACTCTTAAACAGACAAATTTTCAAAACATTGTGGCAAAAGGAGAAAATTCCTCATTATAAGCAATTTGACTTTTTCCAACGATGTTTTCAACTCTATACAATGTAATTGTTCTTTCTTATATAGAGAGTTTCCATTTTTCAGCCTAGATGTTTTCGAAGTCGTCTGTATGTGGGAATGGGTTAAATTTTGGTTGTCTAGATTTAAGATCAAGATATATTTTCTCTTGTGAACACTAAAAGAGCTTGAAACAAACAATTATCCGATATATCCCATTTTAATCTCCAGATAATTCCAAGTGAATATAGCAGCTGACTCAGAAAGGGCATAGCCATTCAATGATCTTTTTTCCCATATTTATCCAATCTTTTGTTGGTTTCAAGAAAAGTAAATTCTATTTAAAAATCGATAGTACTCGTTTAATTTAACCCTTTCCTTCCTGTAGACGCATTCTGATGCATCTGCAGCAGACGACTTTTGAAATAATTTTGGCAAAAGGAGAAATTGCTCACCATGAGCAATTTCTCCATTTGCCACAATGATTTCAACTCTATTCAAATATCATACAACGATTTAACCCTTTCCCTCATATAAACACTTTCTGACGCCTCTGCAGCTTTTTGAAAAAAAAGTGACTAAAGAAGAAATTGCTCAAAACGAACAATTTCTCCTTTTGTCACAATGTTTTCCACTTTTAGTCATAGGTTATCCATTCAATTATTATAAAGATTTTCTATTTTTTGGCAAAACATGCTCAAAGTCGTCTGCTGCAAAAATTGTCGTATGAGGGAACGGGTTAAATTTGTTCAACTTTTCTCTTAATACAGAAAGTTGTTGATGCCTATTCAGTAGATGATTAATCAAATCATTGCGGGAAAAAGGAGAAAATTGTTCAAGACTAAAAATTTCTCCTTTTTCCCCCGATATGTTTACAAATGAAACACACAGTATTATATATCAGATGTTCAACATATTACATTTTTTTTTTCCAAGATCATTTTCAATGCAGATCGGAAGGCTCGCAAAACATCAAATCAAGAAAATGTTTTATTCTTTCCCACATGCAGATGCATTTGGATGCATTCTGTAGCAGACCGCTTTTGAAAACATTGTGATTAAAGAAGAAATGTTTCATCATGATAGTAATTTCATTTATTAACACTTTCAGCAGACGACTTTGAACGTATTTTGTCAAAACATAGAAAGTCTCCATAATTGAATGGATAACCTATGACTAAAAGTGGAAAACATTGTGGCAAAAGGAGAAGTTGCTCGTTTTGAGGAATTTCTTCTTTTGTCACTATTTTTTCAAAAAGCTGTCTGCTGCAGAGGCGTCAGAAAGCGTCTATATGAGGGAAAGGGTTAAAGTGGTCTGCTGCAGATTTTTTGTATGTGGGAACACCAGTCCTGTTACAACATGTTATTTCTGTCATACAAACGTGCAGCGGTCTGACTTCGATATGTATTCAAGAGTCCATGGTTAATTATTTGTCATGGTATTGACCTATGACTGTAAAAAATAACAATGGAAGTACAATCCCACCATTGCTAGAGGTCCTGTTGTCGCCATCAAAGAATGATCGGCATTCAATGGTATAAAAACTTTTATGGGAAGCCATAATAAATCACAAAGCCTACATAGGATATTTAAAACATGATGGAAAGAAATTACCATTAGCTACTTTTAACTCTTTCCCACATTCAACAAATCTGTAAGAGACAACTTAGAAATATCTTAACCCTTTCCCTCATATAGACGCTTTCTGACGCCTCTGCAGCAAATGCATCAAAATGATTCTGTAAGTGGGAATGTGTTAAAATCTATTTTTTTAATGACAATTTTGACACGATCCTGACCTTTTTGAAAAGAAGTAAATGATGTTGTATATATAACCAACATCGGTGATTTGTTTTCATGAACATGCACTTAACCCTTTCCCTCATATAGACGCTTTCCGATGCCCCTGCAGCAGACAGCTTTTTGAAAACATAGTGACAAAAGAAGAAATTGCACAGAACGTGCAATTTCTCCTTTTGCCACAATGTTTTCCACTTTTAGTCATAGGTTATCCATTTAATTATGGAGATTTTCTATGTTTTGATAAAATACGTTCAAAGTCGTCTGCTGCAGAATTGTCGTATGAGGGAAAGGGTTAACTATTTGCACACAAGGGGCAGATTTTGACAACCTATGCAAACATTTTGGATCCAGATCTGGTCCCACAAAATGTGGAGCCCGTTCTGTGGATCATAACTGTTTTAGTCTAATCTAATAGATAGAATGCTTTAGTCTAAACATGGAAGTATTTCACCCCATTATAAGGATTTTAAATATTTGTATTTAATTTTCACTGTGTAAATTGAACACCTTTATCAATGTGATCCTTCCAGTCAATATTTGCTCGTTTAACCCTTTCCCTGATATAGATGCTGTCTGATGCCTCTGCAGCAGACACCTTTTTGAAAACATTAAGTGACAAAAGAAGAAATTGCCCAAAACGAGCAATTTCTTCTTTTGCCACAATGTTTACCACATTTAGGCATAGGTTATCCATTCAATTATAGTGATTTTTTATTTTATTGACAAAATATGTTCAATGTCGTCTGCTGCAGAATTGTCGTATGAAGGAAAGGGTTAACCTTTTCCCACATTCAGAAGACTTTTGAGGCATCTGCAGCAGATGACTTTTGGAAACATTGTGACAAAAGGAGAAATTGCTAACATTTAACAAATTGTCCTTTTGTCACAATAAGTATACAATCATGTACTATCATTTATCTTAGCTACATTTATCCTTTAGCCACATTTATCATTTAGCTACATTTATCATTTAGCCTCATTTATTATTTATCCACATTTATCATTAAGTCACATTTATCATTTAGTCACATTTATCATCTAGCTACATTCATCATTTAGCCTCATTTATCATTTAGCTATATTTATCATTTAGTCACATTTATCATTTAGCCTCATTTATCATTTAGACTCATTTATCATCTAGTCACATTTATCATTTAGTCACATTTATCATTTAGCCTCATTTAGCTACATTTATCATTTAGCCACATTTATCATTTAGCTACATTTATCATTCAGTCACATTTATCATTTATCCACATTTATCATTTAGCTACATTTATCATTTAGTCACATTTATCATTTAGTCACATTTATCATTTAGCCTCATTTAGCTACATTTATCATTTAGCCTCATTTTATCATTTAGCTACATTTATCATTAGCTACATTTATCATTTAGCTTCATTTATTATTTAGCTACATTTATCATTTAGCTTCATTTATCATTTAGCTTCATTTATCATTTAGATTCATTTAGCTACATTTATCATTTAGCTTCATTTAGCTACATTTATCATTTAGCCTCATTTATCATTTAGCCACATTTATCATTTAGCCACATTTATCATTTAGCTACAGATTTTGTTGTATTTTTGGAAGCGGTTAATCAATGAATTCTCCTTTTGCCACAATAATTACACATATACTATCATTTAGACACATTTCTCTGTTGCAGATTTGTTGTATTTTTGGAAATGCTAAATCAATGAGTTCTTACCATGAAACAGTTACTGTCTCTACGCACTGATTTTATTATTTCACAAGTTTTGAAGACTTTTCCAAATATCATGATGAGCAATTCTTCCTATTCACACAATGTTTTTCAAAGTCATCTCTACAGAAGCTTAAAAATGTGTCAGCGTATGGATCTACATGTCTAAAAACCGTTGATGCATAACATTAACCCTTTCCCTCATATAGACGCTTTCTGACGCCTCTGCAGCAGGCTTTTTGAAAACATAGTGACAAAAGAAGAAATTGCACAAAACGAGCAATTTCTCCTTTTGTCACAATGTTTTCCACTTTTAGTCATAGGTTATCCATTCAATTATAGAGATTTTCCATTATTTGACAAAATATGTTCAAAGTCGTCTACTGCAGAATTGTCGTATGAGGGAAAGGGTTAAGCCATTTTGGAAGATGATTGCCAAAAGTACATTCATGATAGTGACATTTTGGAGATGAGTATAAACATTGTAAACATTCTAGAACAAATCTTTTCTCAATTTTAACCTGATTAGCCTTTCTCCTGCTGTATACTGTATGCGACAACATTTACTTATCACAATATCCATGACAATGCATAAATGAAGACCAAGAGCCACTCATCTGTCGCAGAGGTGTCAGAAAGCGCCTACATGTGGGAAGTGGTTAATATCAGACATTTGAAGGACCGAAGAACAACAACGCCAAAACAAACAGTATCCAGCCACTTTCCGCGGGGGGAAATAACAGACACTCTACTGTAGCAGAGAAAGGGTTTTATTAATGTTTAAATTTACATTTATTGTTCACTTATCTTAATTATCTCCGGGTGACGGTGCAATGTGTGTGTGTACACAGACAGATGGTGAAAGCCCTCTATTTGTTTTTTGTACAAATATTTGGGGAAGGACTGAATCAAATCTTGTCAATCACGAAACACCCAGGATACTTCAATTGTCTCCTCGTTGAATAATGGTTTTTATCCAATTTCAATAGCTTCTCTGTTATATCACGGCAACAGACTACCTAGATGATAAACCAGTACAAAGGATAGGAGTATAATACCCAGGGGCACTCAAACCATGATCAAACTTGTTGGGTTGTCACCGGTCCCAAAGCCATCATGTTAACCACTCGATCATGGAGGGTTTGTCAACATGCAACTAGAAGTGTCCTTTTGCCACATAGTTTTCTACTTTAAGTCATAGGTTATCCATTCAATTATAGAGATTTTTCTATTATTTGACAAAATATGTTCAAAGTAGTCTGCTGCAGAATTGTCGTATGAGGGAAAGGGTTTACCACTTGGTCATGGAGGGTTTGTCAACATGCAACTAGAAGTGGATATGACTAAAGCTTTTCATCATATTAGAGCAGTAGATAAAGTGCAGATTTAATTAACACTTTCCCACATATAGACGCTTTCTGACACCTCTGCAGCAGACGGCTTTTCGAAAACATAGTGACAAAAGAAGAAATTGCACAGAACGTGCAATTTCTCCTTTTGCCACAATGTTTTCCACTTTTTGTCATAGGTTATCCATTCAATTATGGAGATTTTCTATGTCTTGACAAAATAAGTTCAAAGTCGTCTGCTGCAGAATTGTCGTATGAGGGAAAGGGTTAACACTTTCCCACATACAATGATCTGTAGCAGACGATGTTGTTCAAAACATCTAGCTTGTTAAAAATGTCAAAATTCGTGGAAATGAAAACTTCAAAAGCCATTTCACCTCTTGCCACAATGTTTTCAAAAGTTGTCTGCTGCAGATGCTTCAGAATGTACCTACAGCAAATCTGCAGCAGGCGACTTTGAAAATATCTACTTAAAAACATGAAAAAAACTCTATAATTGTAAGTATTAAATACTGAAAAAGGTTGAAAACATTGTGGCAAAATGAGAATTTGTTTGTTTTGAGCAATTTCTCCTTTTGTCACAATGTTTTTTAAAGTGGTCTGCTTCAGATGCATCAAAATGCACTTAAATCATTATTTGATCACTAAACCGTATGTTTGTTTTATTTGTTTTATTGGGGTTTAATAAATAATACAACGTTTTCAACATTATTTCAGTTATTGGCAACAGTTTACTTATTCATGATCCCTGGGAAAACAAACAAGTACTAGGCTAGGAAATATGCCCTGTCCAAGGGCACTCCACCATGACTGTCTTGCCGCAACTGGGGATCCAACCCGGGACACCCAGTTTTAATATCCCCGATTTTAACCTTTTGAACAAGGCAGATTCCTCTATGTTATGGGTACTCAGAAGAGAGAGAGAGATATTGTGGAGTAAAGACCAGCTTACTCATGATTAACCCTTTCCCTCATATAAACGCTTTCTGTTGCCTCTGCAGGAGACGGCTTTTTGAAAACATATTGACAAAAGAAGAAATTGCTCAAAACAAGCAATTTCTCCTTTTGCCTCAATGTTTTCCACTTTAAGTCATAGGTTATCCATTTGACATGGTTTGTTATCCCTTTCCCACATACAACTAACCTGCAGCAGACAACTTTGAAAATATTGTGGCAAAAATATGGAATATCTCTAAAGACGAAAGCATCATTATTGAAATGAATTGAAAACATTGTGGCAAAAGGAGGAATTGCTCATTATGAGCTATTTCTCCTTTTGCCATAATGTTTTTAAATGTTCTCTGCTGCAGTCACATAAAAGTGTATCTACATTTGAGAAAGGGTCTCTGCCACAATGCTTTCAGGATCCTCTGATGCAGATGTGTCAAATTGTGGGAAATGGATAAGAAGTCTTCAAAGCTGATGCCTTTTTTAATAAAGAAAAGAAGGAAAACTTGTAGAGTAAAATGGAAGATACCTGAATTCCTGGCCAATTTATAAATTATCTGGTGGTTCTTATTCTAATTGTCTTTACAAAGCTTTTTTTATTATCAGTAAATTGAATGAGAAGCAAAGATTTTAAGTCTGTAAAGTATTAACTTGCACCTAAGAATGGAACGCCATTACTTATTGTTTAACCCTTTCCCTCATATAGACGCGCCTTTCTAACGCCTCTGCTGCAGACGGTTTTTTGAAAACATAGTGACAAAAGAAGAATTTGCTCAAAACGAGCAATTTCTCCTTTTGACACAATGTTTTCCACTTTTAGTCATAGGTTATCCATTCAATTATAGAGATTTTCTATATGTTGACAAAATATGTTCAAAGTCATCTGCTGCAGAATTGTCATATGAGGGAAAGGGTTAAATATTATTAAAAAAAAATCAATGTCTATAAATTATCCTCATGTCTGGCTTGAAAGAAGTCTTACAAAAGTTAAAATAAAACCAAACTGTACTGTTTGACATGTGTGTGTCATAATGTTTACCCTCTAACTTTTAGAATTGCCTTTAATGAATATTGCATTTTAATCCTTTCCCACATACAACAAATCTGAAGCTGACAACTTTGAAAACATCTTGTCAAAGACCAGGAAAATCTCTATAAATGAAGGTATAATTACTGATAACAGTTGAAAACATAGTGACAAATGGAGAAAATGCTCATGTTGAACAATATCTCCTTTTGCCACAATGTTTTATGAAGGGGTCTGCTGCAGAGGTGCTAGAAAACATCTACATGTGGGAACGGCTTAAACCACATCCTGGTAAACATGACCTTTGAGAGATTTTGAAATTAATGGCAATAACCAATCAGACTAAGGCAGGCTGATCTGGATCTTCATCCATAGCAAAGTCATGCAGATCAGTTTATGCGCGACATGTCCCATTTATTAGCATAAAATTCATAACATTTAATTCCATAGACCAATAACTGGGTTTTTAATTGAATACCTCCCTAATAGTAAACTTAGAGGAAAAAGAGTAGATTTAGTATGGTATAATTATTCCTTTCCCACGTAGTTAGAAGCTTCTTAATTAGGAATTTAGGAGAGGACATTAAAATGTTTTAGAGGATGCTACCTGTGAAATATTAACCTTATTGGTCCAATGGTTACAGCGGAGAAGTTGTTTAAAGCCAAAAGCTTTCAACTACATTCAATAGTGATACAGGAATCCGCCGTGGGCGAGTGGTTAGCGCCGGGGATTTGAAACCGTATGTCCTGAATTTGATCCCTAATTGCAAAACAACGGTCATGGTGGAGTGCCCTTGGGCAAGGCACATTTCCTAGCCTAGTACTGGTTTGTTGACCATGGGGTCATAAATAAAGTGAATTGTCGATGTGATGTAATTGAAATAATGTTGATAATGGCCTAAAAAACCCATTAAAACAAAACTAACAATTTGAATTTTTACCTCGCAGATTTGTATGAAAGAGTAAAACCATATCTTTATGTTTTTGCCTATGAAGCCTCATTTTTGTGTGACATGTGTCCATATGTCATTAATTTTCCAACAATAATGATAAACACTCTCCCCTGCAAAGAAATTATTCACCTTTGTTCAACCCTTATCTGTAGAATCTATCTTTAAGAAACTTGTTGAAAACAGTTTTGAAAAAAAAGGTCTGCTGTAGCTTTAACTAATTACTTTTCTAACTTTCAGTTTTGTTCCGACTTGACTCTTTCCCACACATCTGCAGCAGATGACTTTTGTCACAATGATTTCCACTTTATTTAATAAATTATACATTCATATCTAAGGTTTTCAGAGTTGTCTGCAGTAGATTTGTTGTATTTGCGAAAGACTTAACCAAGACAATTCATTTGAATATCCACAATAAAGGGTTTCAGGGTCAAATATGGAATTCAGAACATAAAATATGTACGACGTCAAGATATTCGATTTAACCCTTTCCTGTATATATAGACGCTTTCTGATGCCTCTGCAGCAGACTACTTTTGAAAACATTGTGTGCAAAATGAGAAATTGCTCATATGAGCAACTTTCCCTTTTGCCACTATATATGCTTTCTACTTTATTCAATAGTAGCACCATCATTTAAAGAGACTTTTCATATTTTTGCCGGTATGTTTTCAAAGTCGTCTGCTGCAGATTTTCTGTTTGTGGGAAAGGGGGGTTACGGTTAATATAAGATTTGATTGAGAACGTGTATGGCAAATACAATAGAAATTGAAAAAATAATTGTTCTGGGATAGAGATTTCACTTTTTTTTTCAAAATGATATTAGCAGTAACTGTTGCACTGTTACAGCAGAGGACTAGATAAGGAGAAGTGAACTGGTCTTTTCCCATCCATATCTCTCTTAACTCAACTAAAGCCTATGTTTTGAGTACCCACAACATAGGCTTTGAGGGCCAAATGAGGATTTGGGGATGTGAAATACTCTTCTTATCTGGAGCTCTGGTTCAAAAGTTGTACAGTGATAAAATGTTGAAATAAAACTATGTGGTGAAGGTTTGACACTTTTCCACATACAACAAATCTGCAGCAAAGGACTGCGAAAACATTTAGGCAAAATATTTGGAAAATCTCTAAAATGAAAAGTAAAATCATTGAAAAGAGTTGTAAACATTGTGGCAAATGGTGAAATTTGCTTATTATGAGCAATTCCTCCTTTTGCCACAATGTTTTAAAATGATGTCTGCTATGGACGCTTCTAAAACATGTCTGCAAGTGAGAAAAAGATTTAAATGTCAATAAATTCACAAAGTAATTGGTTAAATAATTATATGAGCCATGTCAATCTAGAATGGGTCTAATGTATCTGCATCATATACAGAGGTATAGATCTTTGTTTCATTGGGGTTTTACATCGCTTTCAACATTATTTCAGTTATATCACGGCGACAGCTCACTTATTCATGATCCCTGGGTAAACAAACCAGTACTAGGCTTAAAAATGTGCCTTGCCAAAGAGCACTCCATCATGACGGTAGTTCCGCAACTTGGGATCGAACCCGGGACACCCTGTTTCAAATCCCCGACACTAACCACTCGATCACAGAGGATTCCTACAGAGGTATAGAAATTAATTGATTGATTGATTAATTGTTTGGTGTTTTATGCCCTCCCCCTTTGACTTTCAGTCATAGGTTATCCCTTCAATTATATTAGATTTTCTTTTATTAGACAAAATATGTTCAAAGTCGTCTGCTGCAGAATTATCATATGAGGGAAATGGTTAAAGATTTATTTTTTTGTCTTAAATTATTGTGAAGTTTAATTGACAGCAGACAAGCACATACATCAATCAGTTTACTGCACATGACAATTATAGGTACACAAGGTACTTTGATTAATGATCGTATTACCCAGTCTATATATAATATAATCCAATCCATCAATATTCACGAAAGTACCATATGTCTACTGACTTTTCGTGTGAAGTGGACTAAATGATGTAATCATAGTTAACGGTCAAATAATTTTCACAGTACATCTTATACTTTAAGAGGACAGTGTAGTGTCTACTGTGTCTTCACTGTTTGAATATGTACAGATTGTGGTAGAATTGTATCCGCTCATAATTATAAAACTGTACTGCTTGTCTCTTTTGGAGAATCTACTTTGGGAACGGGAGACAAAGGTTTGATCACTGGTTGTGTCATTCCAAAGAATTTAAAACAAGATGCCCATGACCGGGATGGTTCTTTGGTCATTTTTAATCCAGAGCATGTATGTATGGTGAAGATCGCATAGTAAATGGAGGCTCTATTGTGTTCACAAGCTGTATTATAGCAATTTTGACAATTTAAAGGGCCATAATCCAGTCATGCAAGGGCACATCTGGCTGGTTTTCGAAAGGAACCAAGTTCTCATCAATATTTAACTACTATCTAAGTTTGGTGTAGATCAGATAGTAAATGGAGCCTCTACTGTGTTCACAAGCTCTATTATAGCAACTTTGGCAAATTTAAGGGCCATAATCCAGCCTTGCATGGGCGGATCTGGCTGGTTTGCAAAAGGAACCAAGCTCTCATCAATATTTAACTACTATCTAAGTTTGGTGAAGATCGAATAGTAAATGGAGGCTCTATTGTGTTCACAAGCTGTATTATAGCAATTTTGACAATTTCAAGGGCCATTATATCCAGTCTTTCTTGGCCGCATCTGGCTGGTTAGTGAAAGGAACTGAGCTCTCATGGATATCTAACTACTGTATAAGTTTGATGGAGATACAATCAAAACTGAAGACTTTATCACGTTCACAAGCTGTATTATAGCAATTTTGACAACTTCAAGGGCCATAATCCAGTCATGCAAGGGCACATCTGGCTGGTTTTCAAAAGGAACCAAGCTCTCATCAATATTTAACTACTATCTAAGTTTGATGAATATCAGATAGTAAATGGAGCCTCTATTGTGTTCACAAGCTCTATTATAGCAATTTTGACAATTTCAAGTCTTGGGCGGATTTGGCTGGTTTGTGAAAGGAACCTAGCTCTCATGGATATCTAACTACTGTATAAGTTTGATTGAGATACAATCAAAACTGAAGACTGTATCGCGTTCGCAAGCAATTGTTTACGGACACACAGACGCACGCACGGACGACAGACACCACACCACTGTATAAGCTCCTCTGGCCTCTGACCAGTAGAGCTAAAAATCAATAATGACTTCTGTCCTTGGTGCTCTGTGTTGAAGGGGTAGCATTATGACTGATGTTTCGTATCAGGGAAAATAATTCCAGTAGATCTGGTTTAATACCCAGGAACTGCTGTGGTATACTTGGAATACTGAATATGGCGTTAAGTACCATTTAATTATTAATGAGTGTTTGATTAATTGATTGGGGTATCACCCCAATTTTCAACAATTATTTAGTAATATCACAGTGGACAGCCTGTGTGTTTCCTGGCTTTTTCAAACTAGTTTTCGACATACCACTTACCAAGCAACTGGCTGCTCTTCCACAGATCGAGACTGCTAGCCCATTATTGGAAGACGAATGATGCTTGTTGCATTGACTTTTGTCAAACTTCAAAAAATGTGTTGACTGACCCCGGGTCTGAACTCATAAACCCTAGGTTGACTGCCCGTTTCACTACTGACTAAGCTAAATGGGGCTTGACACCATTCAAACAAACAAACTGTACTAGTAAGATACCTGTTCATATGGCACAGCAGTTATTATCACAACAATGGACAAATAATTGAATTGAAATGATTTGAGTGACTTTATACATATCTGTTAACGTCAACAAACAATCAATGTTTAAAGCCCCCCCTAAGGGCTGTCCACCTTTCTTAACCCTTTCCCGCATTCGACACATCTGCACGACTTTAGAAACATCCCGGCAAAAACACAGAAAGGCTCTATAAATGTAGGTATAATTACTAAATAGGGTTGAAAACGTTGTGGCAAAAGGAAAAATTGCTTGTTTTGAGGAATTTCTCTTTTTGTCACAACGTTTTCAAAAGCCGTCTGCTACAGATGTGTCAAAATGCATCTACAGGTGGGAAAGGGTTAACATAACATTCAGTAATGTACAACTTTGAGGTATTAAACCCTTCCAAAAAATACAAATCTTCAGCAGAGGACTCGAAAACATATGGAAAATAAGTAGAAATGAAAATATGATAGGTAAAACTGACTTAGAAAAACCTATATGTAGGCAAAAGTATGGCAAATCTCTCAAATGTTTAACCCTTTCCCTCATACAACAATTCTGCAGCAGACGACTTTGAACATATTTTGTCACAATGGAAAATCTCAAAAATTGAATGGATAACCTATGACTAAAAGTGGAAAACATTGTGGCAAAAGGAGAAATTGCTCGTTTTGAGCAATTTCTTCTTTTGTCACTATGTTTTCAAAAAGCCATCTGCTGTAGAGGCATCTGAAAGCGTCTATATGAGGGAAGGGGTTAATAGGTTATAGGAGTTGAAAACATTGTTACAAAAGGAGAATTTGCTGATTATGATTGATTTCTCCATTTGCAACCATGTATTCAAGTGGTCCTTGGTAACCATGGTCTCCAGACCTTCATGTGAAGATATATAGTATTATGACGTACATGTTTAATCCTAAAATTTAACCCTTTCCCACAAACAACAAATCTGCAGCAGACGACTTTGAACACGTCTTGGCTATATTTCTATATAGGTTTGAAATCGGACCTGTAGTATTTGAAGATTTTTAATGTAGCTCTTTAACCCTTGCCCACATTTAGACGCTTTGTAATGCAGCAGACGACTTTTGAAAATGCTGTGTCAAAAGGAGAAATTGCTTGCTCATTATCCATTTGCCACAATGTTTTCAACTTGATAAGAGAATTAAACTTTGTTTTATACAGATTTTTCTCATTTTTGCTAAGATATTTTTAAACTCGTCTTCTCCAGATTTGTTGTATGTGGGAAAGGGTTAATCAAAGTAATAAGATTAATGTCCGGAACCACAACACACATTTCATTGCAACCACAATGTTTTAACCCTCTCTCACATACAACAAATCTGCAGCAGACGCCTTTGATAATATCTAAGTGAAACTATAATTATTGAATAGAGTTGAAAACATTGTGGCAAAAAGAGAAAATGCTCAATTATTTTTCCAACATTCGTCTGCTGAAAAATGCATAAACAAAATGCAAGTTTGAAAGGGAGTGTCAAATATTCTTACAATTTCTAAAGTCTTTTCTCTGCAAATAAAAGAAAGTAATATACCAGCTACACTAACACTGTTCAGATTTAGAGATCAATGATGATGAAAACCAAATTTCTGCAGTTAATATATTTGGTTGAAAAATACAGTGATTAATATGCAAACAGCCAAATTAAACATAAATAAAATACAATAAACAGAGATATCTTATATATCTATCAGGGCTTTAAATTGTAGTATTGAGAAAGACATCCTCCTCTTCCCATTTTGTTATGATAATTAATGTTGCTATTTGTGCCTTATTGGTTCTGCTGCTTAATTGCATGTTTTTATAATGCAAGCAAAAACTAATTTTATCAAAACATTTGGAATGGACTTGAACCTGCACTATATTCCAAAGGTCTATTTTTGTAAATAGACCAAATAGACTAGTGTCTCTTCCAGGGTAAGGGAGGCAACTTATCTACAATCTCCTACAATAACTTAAATTTACTTCCCTTGATACTGGATAAAACCCTTTCCCACATACAGACACTTCTTATGCCTCTGCTACAGATAACTTTCCATATATTTGCAAGGATGTTTTCAGACTCGTCTGCTGTTTATAAAGGGTTCATAGCCCGATTAGAGTCTTATATTGCATGTCCTTATCCAAAGTAAGGGAGGTAACTTATCTACAAGTTTCTTCAATAACTGACACGTTACTTCCCTTGCTACTGGGTACAAAAAATGAACTAGCATAATTAGCGACTAAAAGAAAGAAATAATCACATACATGAACAGAGTTCTAGATAATGTGTGAATATCAAACTCCAAAATTCTTAATCAACACTCAAACCTACTCAAAAGGATCAACTCAGTGAGACTGTGGCAGACAATTTCTCCTTTTGCCACAATGTTTTCCACTTTTAGTCATAGGTTATCCATTCAATTATAGAGATTTTCCATTTTTTTTACAAAATATGTTCAAAGTCGTCTGCTGCAGAATTGTCGTATGAGGGAAAGAGTTAACACATATGCAGCAGACAGCTTTTTAAAAACATAGTGACAAAAGAAGAAATTGCACAAAACATGCAATTTCTCCTTTTGTCACAATGTTTTCACTTTTAGTCATAGGTTATCCATTCAATTATAGAGATATTTGACAAAAATATGTTCAAAGTCGTCTGCTGCAGAATTGTCGTATGAGGGAAAGGGTTAAGAGAGATATTGATGGGAAAAGACCAGCTTAACTCCTCCTTATCTAGTCCTCTACATTCAACACAAGTAAAGAAAGCAATAAACATAAAACTCAACTTACAGTTCGACAACTAGGGATGAGCAGCTTGCACTCCTGGTGATCACGCCTTCTTTTTTCCCGCCTTTCATAGCTTCTTTTATAACTAGAAGCAATCTGTGCCGTTTTTTATACTGGTACTAGAACAGTTTGTTTAACCATGAACCATCGTTAAAATCCCAAGTAAGGTTCCACTAGCACAATAATAATTATAGAATTGTTCCGTCCGAATATCAGTGTCACAGATTTAAAACATCTATATCATCATCCGTTTGCTTAAATTAATAACCGTTTAGATTTTTTTTTATAATTTTTAGCTATTACAAAATTAATTTATTTATTATATAAGTGAAGTTTAAGTATTCATGAAATAAAAAAAGTTGTGATAAGATATTTTAATAATTAAAAAATCATTGCAACCCTTTGCCTTATACTGACAACATTGATGCCTTCATTTAATGTGCTTATGGGAAACACATTCTGCTAAGTGATGTTCATTATGAGCAATTACTTGTTTTTTCACAATGTTTTCAATCTTGGACTTCTGCAGACGCAACAGAGATGATCTGTATGTGGGAAAGGGTTAAGCTACAAGAGCTGTTGCAATTTCTCAGTTATATCACGGCGGCCAGTTCACCTACTCATGCATTTCCTGGTTTTCTCACACCAGTACTCCACATAACAATCTTTCCAAGCAACTGGCTGCTTTTCCACATGGACTTAGCACATTGGTGGAAGACGAATGACGCATGTCGCATTGACTTTTGTCAATCGTCGGAAAGAAAGTTGGCCGAGCCAGGATTCGAACTCACAACCCCTGGATTGTTGCAGACTAACACAGGTCAATGGGTTTGGACTTAGTTTTAACCCTTTCCATCATACAGACGCTTTCTGACGTCTCTGCAGCAGACAAATTTGGAGAATTTTGTGACAAAAGGTGAAATTGCTCAAAAGCGACTGTAATAGCCCTCCCTATTCCCCATACGACAATTCTGCAGCAGACAACTTTGAACATATTTTGTCAGATGGATAACCTATGACTAAAAGTGGAAAACATTGTGACAAAAAGGAGAAATTGCACGTTCTGTGCAATTTCTTCTTTTGTCACGATGTTTTCAAAACGCCGTCTGCTTTAACCCTTTCCCTCATACGACAATTCTGCAGCAGACGACTTTGAACGTATTTCGTCAGATGGATAACCTATGACTAAAAGTGGAAAACATTGTGACAAAAAGGAGAAATTGCACGTTCTGTGCAATTTCTTCTTTTGTCACGATGTTTTCAAAACGCCGTCTGCTTTAACCCTTTCCCTCATACGACAATTCTGCAGCAGACGACTTTGAACGTATTTTGTCAGATGGATAACCTATGACTAAAAGTGGAAAACATTGTGACAAAAAGGAGAAATTGCACGTTCTGTGCAATTTCTTCTTTTGTCACTATGTTTTCAAAACGCCGTCTGCTTTAACCCTTCCCCTCATACGACAATTCTGCAGCAGACGACTTTGAACGTATTTCGTCAGATGGATAACCTATGACTAAAAGTGGAAAACATTGTGACAAAAAGGAGAAATTGCACGTTCTGTGCAATTTCTTCTTTTGTCACTATGTTTTCAAAACGCCGTCTGCTTTAACCCTTTCCCTCATACGACAATTCTGCAGCAGACGACTTTGAACGTATTTCGTCAGATGGATAACCTATGACTAAAAGTGGAAAACATTGTGACAAAAAGGAGAAATTGCACGTTCTGTGCAATTTCTTCTTTTGTCACTATGTTTTCAAAACGCCGTCTGCTTTAACCCTTTCCCTCATACGACAATTCTGCAGCAGACGACTTTAATCATATATTGTCAAAAAATAGAAAATCACTATAATTGAATGGGTAACCTATGACTTAAAGTGGAAAACATTGTGGCAAAAGGAAAAATTGCTTGTTTTGAGCAGTTTTTTCTTTTGTGACTATGTTTTCAAAAAGCTGTCTGCTGCAGAGGCGTCAGAGAGCACCTATACGAGGGAAAGGGTTAAAATTATTTAAGCTCTCACAGCAGCTTAAAATGCAGCCCTGGTTATTTATTATTGATGTGATCGATTATGCAAAGTTTATTTTTAGGACAAAATTTGTTTGTTGGGACAGTTTACTTGATATGGTATTTTCAGAGACGTGTAAGCATTCTTTTGAAACCGATTTGAATTATCCCTTTCCCTCATACGACAATTCTGCAGCAGACGACTTTGAACATTTTTTGTCAAAAAATAGAAAATCTCTATAATTGAATGGATAACCTATGACTAAAAGTGGAAAACATTGTAGCAAAAGGAGAAATTGCTTGTTTTGAGCAATTTCTTCTTTTGTCACTATGTTTTCAAAAAGCTGTCTGCTGCAGAGGCGTCAGAAAGCGTCTATATGAGGGAAAGGGTTAATTAAAGAGTATATTATGTTAAATACCCTAATCATATCATATTATAGGCAATCAATAATAGGTTGGATTCAATTTTCTATTTTACATTTATCGTAAACATTTGTTAAATAAACGTCAAAGAAACTTTCGCAAAAGAAAGCATCTAAAGAATATGAAATCTTTGGCAAATGAAGGTATACTTATGAAGCAAAGTAGAAGAAAAAAAGTTGAAGAGCTGAAATAGCTCAATATAATTATGCAATTTCTCTTTTACAATCAATGCTTTCAAAAGTTGTCTGCTTCAGACGTGTCTTAATTTTTTAACCATTTCCCTCATATAGAAGCTTCCTGACGCCTCGGCAGCAAACAGCTTTTTGAAAACATACTGACAAAAGAAGAAATTGCTCATCATGAGCAATTTCTCCTTTTGCCACAATGTTTTCCATTTTTAGTCATAGGTTATCCATTTAATTATAGAGATTTTCAATTTTTGTAACAAAATATGTTCAAAGTCGTCTGCTGCAGAATTGTCGTATGAGGAAAAGGGTTATAACACAAGATTACTTTTGTTAACATTGTCCAAAATTGTACAGATCGTTTGTGTGTTGTGGAGAAACCCCCTCTTTTCCACAGATATAGAATCTGTAGCAGACGACTTTGAAAACACCATAGCAAAAATATAGAAAATATATTTAAAAAGGAAGAGTGATTATTGAATAGAGTTGAAATAATTGTGGCAAATGGAGAAATTGCTCATGATGAACAATTTCTACTTTTTGCCACGATGTTTTCAAAAGACGTCTGCTGCCGATTCGCCTGCATATGAGAAAGGGTTAATATGAAGTTTTTTAAAGTAAAACATATTTTTATTAGAAAATACTTACCAGTCATTTAATACCTGATATATCATCTCTATACACCTTAATTATCCAAAAAAAACGCCCACGCTAGCATATCCCTCACGTATCCGTGACATACACGGCCGCCCGGAAGTACAGGCGCGCACGTGAGCGGGTAGTCACTTTTCATTCACCGTTAAGTATTGGTGACGACGCGGGGTTGGGAGGTGGGACTCTATAAATGACTGGTAAGTATTTTCTAATAAAAATATGTTTTACTTTAAAAAACTTCATTTTTATATCAAAAATACATTACCAGTCATTTAATACCTGATGACTTCGTAGCATAGGACGGGAGGTTCGACCAATACTTACTGTCGTTCCAGGTACGTTGTAGTATATTATTCCATATTTTTTTAAGAACAAACATACTTGATTCCAACGGATGTATAAAGGGAAAGAGGGGATTGAATACAGGTTCAATCGGTATTCACTTTATTTATGTGTTGGATTATGTGAATTAGCAAACCACTCGCTGTGAAGCCACAAAGGGACCCAGGCAGGACCGACTGCAACTGGTTCTTAGACAGGAACCCTTGTTGACACAGTAGAGTAAGGAGCCATCAGATTCATTGAATCTGATCTGCCCGGTTTCTACAGAGACGATCTGTAGTTAAAGCTAATAAAAAGACGGTTTTATAAGTAAAAAACTTTAAAGACGTCGATTCAAGAGTTCGTATGGAGCTCTTGTAAGCGACCAAAGGACGCAAGACAAATCCTATTTTGGAGTTAACTCCTACAATTGGGTTTTTTCTAATTCTAACCATCAGTCTGTGAAACTTAATGTAATTCGTTTCTACTGAAAGCAAAGAACTCACTTCCCTGTTAGTGTTCGCCAAGCAATACGAATTTATAATTCTCAGTAAAACTTGAGAAGCGGTAGCCGTCGACAAACGTTCAGAGAGATTGACCTACCTTATTAACATCAATCGGTAAGAACTGTCTATATCTAAGGAAGATGTAACGGTTATGTCGATAGGCAGGCCAGAAGGACGTATAACCACGGTCTCTGGGCCAGAGAAGTGTCCTGTCATCATCTTCCCTATCAGAAGTGAAACCGGAAGTTGACGAACTGGTTCTCAGCCTCATTATGAACTCGGGGAGTAATTATTATTATTCCTTTGCGAATTCTGAACGTCCACTGCCGAATGAGTGGAATATAGTTGTCTATTCTGTATTAGTGAATCGACTCTGTCCGAAGGTACTCGAATTACCGCTAAGTCGGTGAAAAACGTCATACCCACGAACGTGAACCTCTTTGACGGAATTAATTCCGACTTCTGCGTGTTGGGTATTAAACCCAACCGCAGAATGGTCCGCCAGGCTAGGGATAGATCGTGAAATAGAAGTACACGATCCGTCCTGTGGGGAAGCCAATCGTCGAAGTATTGAAGAAGTTGGGGTCCTTTCATACGAAGAAAGGCTCCCATGCCCTGATATCTTCGTAAGCACTCGAGGGGCGGACTTGAGGCCGAAGAGCCCTGAAATTGGAGCACTTCTCCCTCTATCACAAACCGAAGGTATTTCCTCGAGGAGGAAGCGATGGGGATGTGATAAAAAGGCGTGTGTTAGGTCTAGAGAGACCGCCCAGTCGCCTTCCGAATTGCAACTCGGATGGAGCGGGTCGACTCCATTTTGAATTATCGACCGGAATCAATAGATTTAGCGCAGATAAATCTATAACCGGTCTCCACTTGCCGTCTTTCTTCGGAACAAGAAAAAGACGGCTGTAGAAACCCCGAAAATTGGGGTTGAGAACGCTCTCTATGGCATTCTTTTTCAGAAGCGATGAAATCACCTCTGACATGGCCGGATGACGAGACGAAATGTCGATCGGCACGCCTGTCAGAGGAGGGGGGGAAATGAAGGGAATCAGATACCCTTCCTGTATCACAGACTAAATCCAACGATCCTATGTGACACTTTCCCACTCCTCCGTGATAAATGACAGGCGGCCCCCGACTGCAATCTCCGACCTTGGGATTGTCATAGAGAGGAGCGAATCCCTAGGGCTGCGGCTTCGGATTCGTGTTAACTCTAGCAGGCTGCCGATGTTAGTACCCTGATAGGGGCGCTTCGGTTTAGCCGATTTCTGACCCGTGGAAGGGGTTTGTTTAGGCTGAAACGCCTTCACATACCGTTTTGGCTTCTTTCCTGGGTTGGGTTTCTTAGAACTACCCACATTCGCAGAATACGTTGAACGTTTCTGGCCCTGCGCAAAAGCCTTAGCTGCGTTCGCCGAAAGGCGTCGACTGTTCTGAAGCATCAGAAGCTGTCACCGCAGCAATCCTTCCATCAAAGAGTTGTTTCGACTCCAATGGTGCGGCTTTCAGGCTGTCCTTGCTAGCACGTAGCAATGATTTAGGAGCAACTATAACTGCGTCCCTCCTCATGGACAGTATCTCTGTGATGGTCTGAAGATTCAGTGCCATGAGATGCCTGTTGCCTGTGTCGAAAGCTTCGAGAATTCTGTTAGCCCCTAGGCTAGAGATATTCTCCTCTTTCAACAACAAAGACAGAGCGACTGCGAAATGGTTGTCATGAGATGACACCAATACACCCAGTCTTGCTCTGGCCTCCCACTTCTCTAGTATCTTAAAAGAGACCTGGACAGAAGCGGGTGCAGTTAACCCCAGTGTAGCTGCATCCCCGTCTAAAGCTGGCACTTTGACCGGGAAGAACTCCTTAGACGTAGAATACGCCTTAGAGTTGACCCATTTCCTAGAAATGGGTCCTGGGACCGAACAGCCTGGAGGTATAGCCTCCAGAGACCTGGCCGACTGCAATTGGTCTAACAACCTGCCCAAGTTGTTAGTTTGAGGAAGCAAGTGCACTGGCGAAAAGCTTGTACATTAAGTTCCTCTAGGCTCGAAAGGTTTTGCGACGTGGGGAGCGTCAACCTTAGGGCATGAAGTATTCGGCACCACCCGAAATACTTCGTCAATAGCCTGCTGAAGAGACCAACGCTCTACAGCTGGCTCCTCATCGGAAGTTGACCTATTTCCCTCATTATCGTCAGACGAAGATGTAGGGTTGTAGGTACTCCTCTGAGGTTGTCTACTCGGTATTCCAACCGGTAGATCTATGTCCGACTCAGACAGGGATAAATCAGAAAATCCATGTTCTGCCGAAGATTTTGCGAAGCAGGCCCCCTCTCCGCAGCAGAGGACGGCCATGCAAAAACTTCTGCCGGGGCCGAACTGACCGTATTGTACGGTTTCGACCTCTCTTTCACTGAATGACGCAATGTATTCTGATCCCGAGGTTGCCTATAACCGGACTGCCTATCAAATAGGTGTCCCCCCGAGAGCAGTGAATCCCCATGAGATGGGTAATGCTGATCCCGGTAGGCCGTTGAACCCTGTCTAACACCTAACGGTTCCATAGTATGGACCGGTGGTTGGTATTGAGGAGCAGTGTATTCTCTAGCGACATTCACTGTCCCCTCAGGGGAGGAAAAAGATTTTCCGTAACCCCCCTACCCGATGGAAGACAGAGGAATAATAGAACCCGGTGCGATACCTGGGTTATAATTATTCTGATTCTGTAGTGGAGCAGAGATCGACTGATAATTTGAATCAATACGGTCTATCACTACAGAACCCGTGCCTGGACGCGCCATGTTTACATAGTCGTCTGGCAGTGTAGACGAGGCATTGAAAAATGCCTGACTACTCGGTTGCACTGTGTTTACACAAGACACTGGTGTTTGTGTCGTGTTCACAAGCGTGACCGATTGGCTCGTAGCACCGTAATGAAATGGGCTACTGACCTGATGCGGCATGGCTACATGCGCGCGAGTTTAGCCAGTCGTCGAATCATTTAAGAAAGTCTGACTGCCAGGATGAATCGTTGCTAAATGATCAACCTTTTGCCTGGCTGGGTCCTTGCAATAAGACCTTTGCCCTGTCGCCTCACGGCTAAGTGAGCGACTACCTGGTCTAGTCATGGCAACGTGACTGACTGGCCCGGTCGTGTCCAAAAAGGACTGACTGGTGACAGGTCGAGTCATTGACAAATGACTCCTCTCCGGTTGCCCGGTGACCTGACGTGCCTCGGCATTTGGGTTTTGTTGTGCAGCCCAAACAAAACCCGGTTGACTATGCATAGGCAGGAGTGAAGCTGCACTATACCAAGTCTCCGGAGAACTACGTCCGCCGACGTAGGTAACCGGTACTCTGCAGCTGTCCGAAGACCGCTGTAGCTCGGAGTATGGTGTCGGATTGGTACAATTCCTGCGGTTTCCCGGAAAGCTACCAAAGGCATCTCCTTCTTTCGAAGGCCCAGCCACGACACCAGGCGACAGATGGTGAGGTTCAGCGGTTGAACGTTCCAGCTGAACATTTTCCCCGCTGTTTCCGTACGGTGTCTGACGTTTCCCGACGGAGCAACTCTCACCCAAAGCTACCATCCCGAGGTTGCCTATAACCGGACTGCCTATCAAATAGGTGTCCCCCCGAGAGCAGTGAATCCCCATGAGATGGGTAATGCTGATCCCGGTAGGCCTGTCTAACACCTAACGGTTCCATATTATGGACCGGTGGCTGGTATTGAGGAGCAGCATATTGTCTTGCGACATACACTGTCCCCCCAGGGGAAGAAAAAGATTTTTCGTAACCCCCATACCCGATGGAAGACAGAGGAATAATCGAACCCGGTGCAACACCAGGCTTTAAATTATTCTGATTCTGTAGTGGAGCAGAGATCGATCGATAATTAGCATCAATTCGGTCTATCACCACAGAACCCGTGCCTAGACGCGCCATGTTTACACAGTCGTCTGGCAGTGTAGACGAGGCATTGAAAAATGCCCTACTACTCGGTTGGCCTGTGTTTACATAAGACACTGGTGTTTGTGTCGTATTCACAGGCGTGACCGATTGGCCCGTAGCACCATAACGAAATGGGCTACTGACCTGATGCGGCATGTCTCCATGCGCGCGATTTTGGCTAGTCGTCGAATCAATTAAGATAGTCTGACTGCCAGGATGAATCGGTGCTAAACGATCAACCTTTTGCCTGGCTGGGTCCTTGCAATCGGACCTTTGCCCTGTCGCATCACAGATACGTGAGCGACTACCTGGTCTAGTCATGGCAACGTGACTGACTGGCCCAGTCCAGTCCAACCCGGACTGACTGGTGAAAGGTCGCGTCATTAACGAATGACTCCTCTCCGGTTGCCCGGTGACCTGACGTGCCTCGGTATTTGGGTTTTGTTGCTCAGCCCAACAAAACCCAGGTTGACTATGCATAGGCAGGAGTGAAGCTGCACTATACAAAGTCTCCGGAATACTACGTCCCCCGACGTAAGTAACCGGTACTCTGCAGCTGTCCGAAGACCGCTGTAGCCCAGAGTATGGTGTCGGATTGGTACAACCTGCGGTTTCCCGGAAAGCTACCAAAGGCACTCCTTCTTTCGAAGGCCCAGCCCTGACACCAGGCGACAGATGGTGAGGTTCAGCGGTTAAATGATCCAGCTGAGCATTTTCCCCGCTGTTTCCGTACGGTTTCTGAAGTTTCCCGACGGAGCAACTCTCACCCAAAGCTACCATCCGAATTTCCTCAGCGCGCGGAAAAACGGCTGTGTTGAGCGGAGAAGAAGGCTCAGCATTGCCCTTCGACTCGCTCAACACCGTTGCAGAGTCCGGTTGGGAGAACCCCTCGAACTCTGCCTCACTCGATGAAGATAAAGGCACCCTCTTAGGAGTCTTCGTTATCTTCCTGCTTTTACGAGTCTTACTCCGCACGACCTTTTTCCAAATGGAAATAGGCCATGTCGAGCAGTACTCGCAAGGTGAAGCCTGTGTGCATTTGGTGCACACAACGCAGGTCGGATGCGAATCCCATAGGTGCACAGCATGACCACATGGGCTCCGCATCCCTTCACCAGTAATTGACATTGACATAATTCAAAAATACTCACCAAACAGTAAATAATCCGTATATAATCCGTTTATAATCCGTTTTAATATATCCACACCACGGTGACACCGGTAGTTTGGACACGTATATTGAAATAAATTTTGTTTCAAATTTTTTTCACAAATATTGAATAGGACAGTCAATAATTCATACAGCAATAGTTAATGTACTATCGCTAACAGGGTAGGGAAAAAGTATTGAAAACAGCAAGACTTCCGCACCCGAAGACGGTAACTGAAATTAGCGGGTGGGGTAATCCACGTGCTTCTCAGCGTATCGTCTGCTACAAAACAATAAATACAGCAATAAAGTAAATAATTTACGGCTGTGACGTTAATGTAGACAAAATATCTTTGGACAATTAAATGATTATAAGGCAGGGCCTTATAAAACAAAAGAGTTAATTGGAAGAAGAAATAATAATATAAATTTTTCTTATCGACTACTCCGGTGAATCCAAAAATGAAAAGTGACTACCCGCTCACGTGCGCGCCTGTACTTCCGGGCGGCCGTGTATGTCACGGATACGTGAGGGATATGCTAGCGTGGGCGTTTTTTTTGGATAATTAAGGTGTATAGAGATGATATATCAGGTATTAAATGACTGGTAATGTATTTTTGATATAAAAATACCTATATATCACCTGACAATGAATGGAGAAGTTAGATGACAACTTGCTCATGATATATATCATCAAAATCCATTTAAGTTTTCAACCCTTTCTCTCACACGGACCCCTTCTGATGCCTATGAAGCAGACGACTCTTGAAATTCTTACGGCAGAAGGTAAAAAATTGCTCATAATGAGCAATTTCTTCTTTTGTCACAATGTTTTCAACTTTTTTCACTAGTTGTTCTTTCATTTCATAGAGAGTTATCGTATTTTGACTAAATTAATTAAAAGTCGTCTGCTGCGGATATTTTGTATGCAGGAAACCCTTTCCCCGACACAGACAACTTTCGAATTCCTGCAGCAGATTACTTTTAATTTTTGTTTGTATGTTTTTTTACGCCCCTTTCAACAATTCTTCAGTTATAAGACAGTTTTCTTGGTAAGTTACCAGAACGAATGTAAATTTATCCAGACAACAGTAAGTCAGTTTTAATATCCTGAGAGCCAAAGAGTGATTGATTGATTGATTGATTTGCGTTTAATGCCGTTTTCAACAATTTTTCAGTCATATCACGGCGGCCAGTTCACCATCTCATATGTGTCCTGGTTTTCTCACACGAGTACTCCACATAACATACTTTCCAAGCAACTGGCTGTTTTTGCACGTAGACTGTTCGCCCATTGGTGAAAGATGAATGAAGCTTGTCACAGTGACTTTTGTCAAACGTCGGAAAGAATGTTGGCCGAGCTTGGCTTTGAACTGACAACCCCTGGATTGACAGCCCGCATCGCTGCCGACTGAGCTACCAGGGCTCGGGCAAGAAGTGAAAGTCATTACTACCAATTTTTAAGTCTAGATATTACTTTTGAAAACAGCGTGATATGGTAAACCAATATTCAACATTTCACCTCAACTTCTGGTGTGTCTGCAACAGACAATTTTTAAAATCATTGTGGGATAAAGTTAAATGGAAAATGACCTTAAGTAGGAGAGGTCAAAGCTTTACCACTGCACCCCTGTCTTCCACAGTTGAAAACATTTTGGAAAATGGAGACATTTCTCCTTTTGCCTCAATGTTTTTATAAAGTCATCTGCAAGAGATGTGTCAAAAACATCTGTTAGTGGGAAAGGGTTTGGATATTTTTTTTTCATTTACTCAACACATCGACTGGAATATCTCTATACTCATTCTTGTATTTGAAATAGGAAAAGGCAAATAATAAAGGCAAGCAGGATATTTAAACAAAATGTACAATTGATTTCTTCCTAATTACTTTATCAGAATTATAGGAGCCATACAATGACAGGGGCGTAGCTAAGAATTTGAATTTTTTTTTGCACATATATTGAATATACGAAAAGCAGTTTCTGACAACACACTTCCGATAAACTGGTAATTAGCTAACACTACACTGACATCTAACTTTTTTTAAAATCTAATGTGACTGTTAGTATCTGAATATTAACTGA
Source organism: Serripes groenlandicus (assembly GCA_031761405.1). NCBI lineage: Eukaryota > Metazoa > Mollusca > Bivalvia > Cardiida > Cardiidae > Serripes > Serripes groenlandicus. The sequence continues at coordinate 26,332,848 of JASEVX010000010.1, forward strand.
CAAAAGAAGGACATTAAGCTGGTAATAAATAACATGTGTTACATTTTTGCTTGAGGTCTGACAATAGACCGACGATAATTCTCATAGTCATTTCTTCAACAAACTTGTACACTCACAAAGCACTGGCAAGTAAAATCAACAACAACATCAACAACAATAACATTTTTCAAAATAGAGGATTTAAATGACATTTGATGGTTAAATTTCGGCAATGTTTTCGCAAAACACTTGGCTCTCATGAATCGTAATTAAATATTTTGTGAATAGTGACTTGTAAATAACTATTCTACACATCTTAGTGATAAATTCAGACAAAATAAACATTAACCCTTTCCCTCATACGACAATTCTGCAGCAGACGACTTTGAACATATTTTGTCAAATCATAGAAAATCTCTATAATTGAATGGATAACCTATGACTAAAAGTGGAAAATATTGTTTCAAAAGAAGAAATTGCTTGTTTTGAGCAATTTCTTCCTTTGTCACTATGTTTTCAAAAAGCCGTCTGCTGCAGAGGCGTCAGAAAGCGTCTATATGATGGAAAGGGTTAAATGGAGCATGCAGGCACCGAAATTAGTTGTAAAAGCTTTGAGTTACCTCTTTATGTTTTGATTTTTCTGGCCAGAGCCATAAAAAAGTTAAGGATTTTTTAAAGAATTTATTAACACCTGCTTATTGGAGGTAGCCAAAGAAAAATGTATTGTGGAATAAAAGTCATAAACAACAAGTGTAGCCACCAAAGGAGAGCAAAAAGAACAGGACTAATATCTACTCTCCAAACAACTTCACACTCCTCTTTGAAATTTATACGTTGATTCTTCACTTGCTACTATACTATCAATATATATGTAACAATATCACTGGCAACACAATGACATGACACTAACAATAGCTGAGAATTAAAAAAATTAATTCAGTAGTTGACAACAAACTGACATTACATCAACAACAGGGCCCAGATGGCCCTAAATCAATAACCTGGTTGATATGGGAAAATAGTCTAAGTCCAATTTTGACCTTGACATTTAACCTATGACCTTGAAAATAAATAAGCTTCTAGACCTTGCCCATATATACTAACTGTATACCAAGTTTGGTTAAGATCGGTCAAAGGATGTTGAGTGGTCACAAGGTTGTTGATATGGGAAAATAGTCAAAGTCCAATTTTGACCTTGACCTTTAACCTATGACCTCGAAAATATATAGACTTCTAGACCTTGCCATATGCTAACTGTATACCAAGTTTGGTTAAGATCTGTTGAAGGATGTTCAGTGTAGAGTGGTCACAAGGTTGTTGATATGGAATAGTCAAAGTCCAATTTTGACCATGACCTTTAACCTATGACCTTGAAAATAGATAGGCTTCTAGACCTTGCCATATACTAACTGTATATCAAGTTTGGTTAAGATCAGTTGAAGGATGTTCAGTGTAGAGTGGTCACAAGGTTGTTGATATGGAGAAATAGTCAGTCCAATTTTGACCTTGACCTTTAACCTATGACCTTGAAAATAGGCTTCTAGACCTTGCCATATACTAACTGTATACCAAGTTTGGTTAAGATCGGTCGAAGGATGTTCAGTTAAGAGTGGTCACAAGGTTGTTACGGACGGACACACAGACGCACAAACAAATAAGAGGACAGTCCCGTTACTATATCCCCTCACAAACTTCGTTAGCCGAGGGGATACTAATTCTTGCTTGTCATTTAGCACAAGCATACCTCTTCAATTGACTTTGAAAGTTCTGATTACGAATGGCCTTAACATTTCTCCTTTATACCAACAATGTTTATAAATTTGCACCAAAATTAAACATCCTATTTTACAGATATGACTTAATTTTCCTGACATATTATCAAATGAAATGAATTAAAATATATTAGGTAAATGTTTAAATTATTAACCCTTTACACTTGCCCAGGCATTTGTGCGCATATGGCAGCAGATGACTATTGAAAACAGTGTGGCATAAGGAGAGATTGCTCATAATGATCAATTCCACCTTGTGCCTTTATGTGGTCCTTAAATCTATGTCATACATTTGCAATTATATTTCATTCATCTAGTTTTATCCATAGTTTGACCTAGATGTTTTCAATGTCATCTACTGCAGATTTGTTGTATGTGGGAAAGGGTAAAAAGCCTTGACATTTCTATTAACCCTTTCCCTCATATAGACGCTTTCTGAGGCATCTGCAGCAGACGGCTTTTTGAAAACATAGTGACAAAAAAGAAATTGCTCAAAACGTGCAATTTCTCCTTTTGCCACAATGTTTTCCACGTGTAGTCATAGGTTATCCATTCAATAATAATTTTCTATTTTTTGACAAAATATGTTCAAAGTCGTCTGCTGCAGAATTGTCGTATGAGGGAAAGGGTTAAATCTATGTCATACATTTGCAATTATATTTCATCCATCTAGTTTATCCATATTTTTTACTAGATGTTTTCAATGTCATCTACTGCAGATTTATTGTATGTGGAAAAGGGTAAAAAGCCTTGATATTTCTATAAAATCTATAATTATTTTAGGCACGGGATATAGAAATATTGATGATCTGTTCATCATTTATTTCCCCTTATCATAAACCAATGTCATTAACCCTTTCCAACATACAACCAATCTGCACCAGATGATTTCAAAACATGTTGGCAAATATGTGAACAATCTCCGTAAATTGAAGTTTAATTATCAAATGTAGTTGAAAACATTATGGCAAAAGAAGAAATTGCTCATCTTGAGCAATTTCTACTTTTGTCACAATGTTTTGTAAAGCCGTCTCATGCAGAAGTCTAATGAAGCATCTGTATGAGGGACAGGGTTAATTTGCTTGTTGGTGAGTTTTTGACAAATCTGTAATCCTTGTCCTAATACAGACATCATTTTGATACCTTAAGCAATAGACAACTTTTCAAAAACATCATTGAAAAGTGATAAATTACTGGTTTAAGTAACTTATTCATTCCCCCGTATATTTTTAAACTCTGCATCAGAATCATATATACCTCCACGTTTTGAGATATTACATTGTTTTCTTCAAATCAGTTGATTGATTGATTGATTGATTGATTGGGGTTTAACGCCGATTTTAACAATTTCTCAGTCATATCACAGCGGCCAGTTCACCTACTCATGTGTTTCCTGGTTTTCTCACACCAGTACTCCACACAACAATCTTCCCAAGCAACTGGCTGCTTTTCCACATAGACTTAGCCCATTGGTGGAAGACGAATGACGCATGTCATAATGACTTGTGTCAAACGTCGGAAAGAAAGTTGGCCGAGCCGGGATTGAAACTCACAACCCCTGGATTGACAGCCCGCGTCATTATCGACTGAGCTACGGGGACTTGACTCAGACGACTATCAATACTATATCAGGTAAAAGGAAAGAGTATTGTACATTACCTATAGTTCAATAAATCTATAATCATTTTTCACCAGATAAAATATACAAGCACATATGTGCGAAAAGGTACAATTTGGCCATTTCTGTACAGTGTAGGGTCAGATCAGCAAGTACATCTACTGCTTCTTATCTGAATCTAAACAATTTGACAGAATTTTCTTACAGGCTGATGTAGGTAATATATGAACATTGGTAGATCTGGATCTACACTAAAGTCACTAAAGCCATCTTGCACCTTTTCCCATGCACAGGCTCATATAATCCATGCCATCCTTCAAGTTTTAAGATTTAATAACCCTTTCCCACATACAACAAATCTGCAGTGGATAAAATTTGAAAATATCCAGGAAAAAATAGGTAATATACTTGTAAATGAAATTATAATTATTGAATACAGTTGATTACATTGTAGCAAAAGGAGAAATTGATCAATATCAACAATTTCCCCTTTTGTTACACTGTCTTTAAAGGTCATCTGCTGCAGAGGCTTAGAAAGCATCTGTAAATGGGAAAGATTTAATAACCCTGTCCTTGATTTAACATTCATGAGTATTTTCTTCTTTCTTTTTTTAAATTTAATTCATACGTTTGTATTTATCAATGTCAACAGTATTTCAGATATATCACAACGACAGTTCACCTATCCATGATCCCTAGTTCTTTTAACCCTTTCCCCTATGATACAGGCGCTTTCTGACGCCTCTGTTGCAGAAAACTTTTGCAAAAATTGTGACAAAAGGAGAAATCACTCATAGCGAACAACTTTTCCTTTTGTCACAATGTGTTCAACTCTTTTCAATGATAATTGTTTGATTTATAGAGGTTTACCATCTTTTAAACCAGACATTTTTAAATTCGTCTGCTACTGATTAGTTGTGGGAAAGGGTTAACCAGTAGCTCTTCACCATGACTACTATGAGCAAGGATCAGACCTGTGGGTTAACCCTTTCTCACCTATAGACGCATTTTGGCGCATCTGCAGCAGATGACTCTTGAAAACAATTTGTAGCCAAAGGAGAAACCCATTTGCCACAATTTTTTCAACTATTTTCAGTAATTATCGTAACCTTTCAATTATAGTGATTACTTGAAGTCTTCAAAGTAGTCTGCTGTAGATTTGTTGTATGTGGGAACCCTTTCTCACATACATCAAATCTGCAACAGAAGACTTTGAAAACATTTAGTCTAAAATATGGAAACTCTCTATAAATGTAAAAACAGTCATTGAAAACATTTGTGGCAACAGGAGAAATTGCTCATCATGACTAATTTCACCTTTTGCCACAATGTTTTCAGAAGTCGTCTGTAGCAGAGGTGTCAGACGGCGTCTGCACATGGAAAAGGGATAACTTTAACCCCTTCCCACATATGACAAATCAGCAGCAACCAACTTTGAAAACATAGCTGAAATGTTTTGGAAACTCCCTCTAAATGAAAGTACAATGATTGAATAGAATTGAAAACATGGTTTTGAGCAATTTCTTCTTTTGTCGCCATGTTTTCAATAAGCCATCTACTGCAGAGGCGTCAGAAACCGTTTATGATAATTTTATGAGGGAAAGGCCAAACTGGAGTGGCAATAAGAGCCCAAATCATCAGACGTGACTCAACCGTGTATTTGAAGACTAAATCGTGTATTTGAAGATGATTATAATTATATCATAGGATGATAGTGCTCACTTGTAATTCAATTTGTTATCTACTTATTAAATGGCATAGTCTTGTTGATTCTCTTTATCCTTTCCCTAATATAACAAGTCTGCAGCAGACGACTTTTGAAATAACTACTAAGGCAAAACTCTGGAAAATCTCAAGGGAAGAAAGTACAATTATTGTATAGTGTTGACAACTTTGTTACAAGAGGAGAAATCGCTCATCATGAGTTAAACTAGTGCAGCTTCACCTTCAGTTTGTGTCATTAGGTCTTTTTAACCCTTTCCCTTATACAACAATTCTGCAGCAGACGACTTTGAACATATTTTGTCAAAAAATAGAATATCTCTATATTTGAATGGATAACCTATAACTAAAAGTGGAAAACATTGTGTCAAATTTGTTTGTGTCAATTTCTTTTTTGTCACTATTTTTTCAAAAAGCGGTCTGCTGCAGAGGCGTCAGAAAGTGTCTTTATGAGGGAAAGGGTTAATATATTGGGGGACAATGAAGGCTCCAATGAGACTGTGCATGCATCACAGACTCGCCCCAGGCTTCACCATTTATAATTCAAACAAAACTAAATTTGGCTAGACACCCCTCAATGCCATTCCATTAGCGAGAGTTTTATGTATATAAATACGTTAAATATTACAAGGTCTATCACTTAGCCCTTTCAGTGATACAGATGGAATTTGACTCCTAAGGATAAGATGACATTTGAAAACTAAATGTTATAATATGAGAAATGACACTACACATGCAATTTTCCTTTTTCCTATTTAAAAAATATGCAACATATTGAACTATTAACACAAGTCAATACAATTATTATGCCATTGACCTAAGAGGTTCCTGAAAACATGTGTCAAAATGTAAAGCTATTAATTACCATTTTGGAGGCTGTCCGATAAATACCCAACAGGTGTAATGACATTATTGTCCAACAAGAGGTCCAAAGTCAGGGCCAGTATTTGCTTCACTGCCATTAGGTAACAATTAAATCACTATAGCCATATATATATAAGGCAGAACAGCTCAGCCTGCTAGCAGCTATCTTTTTTTACCAATTAACATGGTTTGAAGGAATTTTATAGAGAGTCACCCAAGGAACATTTCTACAAAACTATTTGAAAATAGGCGAGATACTTTAAGGGAAGAAGAGATTTTAACTTTTAACTTAAGTCTTATAAAGCAGTACAGCAATCGTCCCCTGGCAGTCCATGTTTTCGACCAATCAATTTGACTTGAAGGAATCTTATAGAGGCTCGCACAAGAAGAATTTCTATACAATTATTTGAAACTCAACCTTACAGTTTGGGAGGAGAACAAGTTTTTTCTTTACTGTTGCCATGGAAACCAGAATGTTGCATGGATCCAAAATATTTGAAGGAATTCAGGAAAGGATGTTGAAAGAATGATACTTATATGAGCTTTCATCACAAATGGCCCAGTGGTGTTACAGAGGAGAATTCGTTTGGAGCAAAAGTGAACACACGGACGACAATTGGCTATGACATAAACTTGGCTGTCTTTCAGCAAGTCGAGCTAAAAACTGTTACCAACTGTAGTCCGAAAACCACTCTTTGTGTAAAAGAGTTCATTCAGTCTTTTTATATGAGTTACAAGAGAAATTAACCCTTTCCCACATACAACAAATCTGAGGCAGACGTCTTTGAAAACATCTTTGGAAAAACAAAGAAAATCTCTATAAATGAAGTTATATTTACTTTAAAGAGTTGAAAACATTATGGCAAAAGGAGAATTTGCTCATATTGAGCAATTTCTCCATTTGTCAAAATGTTTTCAAAAGTTGTCTGCTGAAGAGGCATCAGAAAGTGTCTATATGTTGGAATTGGTTAAAAACCTTCAAACTAAATGGCATTCACAATCAAAACTAGAACTATGAGTGAACTCACAAAAGGATACCCCCGTCCCGCGCTTACAAGACATATGGACAGACAGACGGACGAACGGACAGATATATTTCCGACCGGGATAATCTTAATTCATGCACATCCTCAGGTTGTGTACTGCAACTGTGTAAAGAATCGGTCTAGCTGTTAAGGAGGAGTTGCGCTTACAAGACATATGGACAGACAGACGGACATGGACAGACGGACGCACAGGGTGATTCCTATATACCCCCCAAAACTTGTTTGTGGGGGGGTAAAATAAATACTTGTAAAGTTCGAGTTTAATGGTCAATGCCGAAGCTTACATCATGATTGTATAACTAGAATATAAACAGGAAAGATCATGATCAGACTGCATGGTAGTGCTGGCTTATCTGAATCTTTGCTGGTCACTTTAAATCCCAATGGTCAGATTTCGTGCAATATAGCTTATATTGTGATAAATCCTAAATGATCTATTGATATTAAAAACACATCATATTTACCATTTGTAACACAGAGTGAAACAGAGAAGTTTTCAGTTTGAGCAATTTCTTCTTTTACCACAAAGTTTATAATATTGTGAAAAAAAATATATACAATACAATATATATATATATACAATAATATACCCATTACATATCCCTTTATATGTAATGTGTGTAATATAACATGACCGAATCACTATGAATATGACGTCACGTCAGCGGTTTGACATTATATATAGTCACTTTGGCGCCAAAACCAGTAAATTTCATCTAGAAATATTGTAAACATTAAGTACATAAGTATCAAAATATGCCTCATAAATCACTTTATGTGGTAAATAGAATATCTCACGAGAGTTTATTTATTATCCCTTTTAATAAACTCATTAACTAAGCTAAATATGACCTCGGCATAATTAGTGGCGGCATTGTTATATGGTTTACTGTCGAAATTAAAATAGCTTTGGAAAACCCGATTTTCTTTTTTGTTTCGTCATGTGATAAAAAGAATCTGACATTCGTTGTCATTTAATAAAAAGGCTTGCTTGATAACAAACTTCTTGAACTTGTTTAATAAAACTTTATATAAAATGAAACACATGTCAGATCCTATATATATGTTGTCTGTATAAGGAAAAGGGTAACTTAAAAAAAGTTTATTATTTGAAATTTTCCTATTTATTAACACTAAAAACAATTAAATATATGATTATTAATTCTTGATTTTTTCGCAATAAAGTAAATTTTATCTGTTAAATCAAACACCATTAATAAATCCTGTTCGAAATACACGAAACTATCAGCACAATGCCACATCAATTTAAACTAAATTAAGTCCACTTCAAGAAGAAAAAAAAATTATTAAAAGAAACATCATTATTCTATTTAGAGAGGTTCAATTTCAAAATGTCGTATTATTGTCAAATATTGCACACCTTGTCATTAGGGTAGAGTATTTGATATTATTCTGCTGGATTATAAGATCGCCTTGTGTGAAGATAAAATTATTGACGTACAGACCAATTTTGTTTTCCTTTCAAATTAACCTTTCATTCCCCTGATATGATAGTGCCAAGAGTCTTCTGCTTTTTAACCCTTTCTCACAGACGACAACTTTGCAGCAAACGCCTGAAATGTTTTAGAAAACTCCCTTTAAATGAAGGTACAATAATTGAAACAAGTTGAAAACGTGGTGACAAAAGGAGAAATATTTGCTTGTTTTGAGCAATTTCTTCTTTTGTCGATATGTTTTCAAAAAGCCATCTGCTGCAGAGGTGTCAGAAAGTGTCTTTATGAGGGAAAGGGTTAACATAAAAAAAAATCAGAGGAAATAGAATTTAAGCCTTTCCCACATACAGCAAATCTGCATAAAAAAATCAGAGGAAATATAATTTAACCCTTTCCCACATTCAGTAAATCTGCAGACGACTGACAAGATATTTGCAAAAATGTGAAATTTCAATATAAATAATAGTATTATAATCAAACAAAATTTAAAACACTGTGGCAAAAGGAGAAATTGCTTATTTTAATCAATTTCTCATTTTGTCACAGTGTTTTCAAAAGTCGTCTGCTGCAGAGGCGTCAGAAAGCGTCCATATGATAGAAAGGGTTAATATCATAAGTAACATGGGAAGCATAGGTGACCCTTTCCCACTTGCAGACCTGTTCAGCTGATGACTTGTGAAACCATTGTGGCAAAAGGAGAAATTGCTCATTGTGAGTATTTTCTCAATTTTTACACAATGACTTTTACTACATTCAATAATTAATTATACATTCATTTATAGATGTTTTTGAAGTCTGCATCCGATTTGCCGTATGTGGGAATGGGTTAACATTTTCCCACATTCAGACACTTTCTGAAGCCTTAGTGCAGCAGATGACTTTATGAAAACATTGTAGTAAAAGGAGAAATTGCTCATAATGAGCAATTTCTCCTTTTACCACATTATGTTCAACTTTATTCACTAATTTTTCTTTTATTTGTAGAGAATTTCTATATTTTTTACAAAAGTCGTCTTCTGCAGATTATCCATTATGCCACATTTTGGAAGCGACTAATATAAATTGAAAACAATGAGAAATTTATTTTTTCCAACAATCATCTTCAAAAGCCCTTATGCTGTAGAGACATCAAATGTCATCTATATCAGGTAAACGATTAACTTTTGCATACAGGGGACAGGATTTACATGGATACATATAATGGATCAATGATGGTCCTGATTAACAGGGTATTGTCCTAAAATTCGTCCTTTTCCACTATCAGACGCATTTCAAGGCATCAGCAGCAGATTTTCTTTTTAAAACATAATGTGGCAAAAGGAGAAATTATTAATTAATAATGGGAAAATTTTCCATTTGAAATAATGTTTTCAACTTTATTCAACAATAACATTTATGTAAAGAGAGTTTGGATAACTTTGCCAAGATGTTTTCGAAGTCATCTGCTGCAGAATAGTTCTACGTGGTGTGAAAGTGTTAAATCTGATATTTGTTCACTTTAATGTGGATACTATTTCTTTTTAACCCATTACTTCACACAGACGACATTTAACATCTGCGATTGAACATGACTTTTAAAAACATTGCAATAAAAGGTGAAATTGCTCAGAACGAGCAATTTCACATTTTATTGCAATATGTTCAACTCTTAATCAATGTAATTCTTTCAGTTTTCTAGATTGTTGAAATTGTTCATCTGATGATTGTAAAGCAGACGACCTTTAAAAAGTCATGTGAAGTAATGGGTTTATGCATGACAACAGTTAAGGCTTTTCTGTAGAAGTATCATAGAGGATATGTTTCCTTTTCCAATCACAGCTTCTTTTTTCATATTATTATGCTCAAACTCTTTATTTACCACAAAGTCACTGCAGCAGGTCATATCTTAAGCCTCTCCCAAACCCACAGCAGACGACTTTGAAAGAATCTATACGGAGTACTAGTTCTGGAGTGAACAGGTCTTTTCTCCTCAATATTCCTCTTATTACTCAACCAAATCCTATGTTGTGGGTACTCAAAAGAATCGTCTCACTGAGACGATTCTTTTGAGTACCCACAACATAGGGTTTGAATGTAAAATAAGGATTTTAGAACATGCAAAATGCCCCTTATCTAGAGCTCTATCTATACAAAAGTATGACAAATATCTATGAATTGATTACAGTAATGTATAAATAGTGAATAGAGTTTAAAACATTGTGTGCCAAATGGAGAAATTGATCATTATGAGCAATTTCTTCTTTTGCAATAATGTTTTCAAAAAAGGGTCAAAATGCTTCTGCATGTGAGAAAGGGTTTGTATCCATTTATGCTACATGATATACTACATTTAAAGACACCAGCTAATTTTTACCAGGATGTTTACAACTTTCTATCAAAAATTCTTATTCCAATATTTCAGGATGTTACATCATCTTCCTCAGATGGTATCAAAGGAGACATTTCTAAAAAATATCTCAAGTCATGAGGTAAAAAAACCCAATTCTTAACCCTTTCCCACATATAGCGGCAGATGACTTAAAACAAAATCCGGTTAAAATAGGGTGAATCTCTATAAATGAAAGTATAATTGTTTAATTGAGTTGAAATCATTGTGGCAAAAGGAGAAATTGCTCATTATGAGCAATTTCTCCTTTTACCACAATGATTTCAAATGACGTCTTCTTCAAAGGCGTCAGATTAAAGCGTCTACATTATGGGAAAGGGTTAAAATATCCCAACTCATGTCAGAGGTAAACCATTACAAAAATACGGTTACAACAGTTTGTTATGAAGTAATCCTTTTGAAGACATAAAGAATATAAAAGGAAATAAATCTGTTACAATTCAGTCAAATTGGAACTCTATTGACCTGTTCAATGCAATAAATCATAATCATGTCATATTTTCAGTTTAAAATTATAATTTCAGTTGGCTATTTAAAGAGATCTTTTTCAAGGACCTACTGCAGTTCTTAGCCCTTTCCCTAGTGAATTGTTGACACATTTGCAGCAGACAACTTATGAAAATGTAATAGCAAAGTGAGAAATATAGATGATTTCTGACGCCTCTGCAGCAGACGGCTTTTTGAAAACATAGTGACGAAAATAGAAATTGCTCAAAACGAGCAATTTCTTCTTTTGCCACAATGTTTTCCACTTTTAGTCATAGGTTATCCATTTAATTATAGAGATTTTCTATTTCTTTTGACAAAATATGTTCAAAGTCATCTGCTGCCGAATTGTCGTATGAGGGAAAGAATTATTATAATTAACATATTTCTTCATTTGTAAAGATTTCCTATATATCTATGCCGAGATGTTTTTTTTAAAAATTTGTTGCAAGTGGGAAAGGATTAATTTGTATATTTTGAATTCTACAGATCCTTCAAAACACAGGTACATGTCGTGGTACACCCCCATACCTATATATACCATATACAGTCAATCCTGTATTTAAGGACCACCCATAGAAAATGAAAACTCTGGTCTTGTTCACAGGTGGTCTTTAATTGCAGGATCATTTATACAGAAAATGAGAATTTGGGAAACGAAAGGTATGGCAGCTATGGACAGGGAGTTTATATTCCAAGGTGGTCTTTAGGACAGGTTTGACTGTATAAAGAGTTGGTCTTTAGGACAGGTTTGACTGTATAAAGAGTTGGTCTTTAGGACAGGTTTGACTGTATAAAGAGTTGGTCTTTAGGACAGGTTTGACTGTATAAAGAGGTGGTCTTTAGGACAGGTTTGACTGTATAAAGAGTTGGTCTTTAGGACAGGTTTGACTGTATAAAGAGTTGGTCTTTAGGACAGGTTTGACTGTATAAAGAGTTGGTCTTTAGGACAGGTTTGACTGTATAAAGAGTTGGTCTTTAGGACAGGTTTGACTGTATAAAGAGTTGGTCTTTAGGACAGGTTTCACTGTATAAAGAGGTGGTCTTTAGGACAGGTTTGACTGTATAAAGAGTTGGTCTTTAGGACAGGTTTGACTGTATAAAGAGTTGGTCTTTAGGACAGGTTTGACTGTATAAAGAGTTGGTCTTTAGGACAGGTTTGACTGTATAAAGAGTTGGTCTTTAGGACAGGTTTGACTGTATAAAGAGTTGGTCTTTAGGACAGGTTTGACTGTATAAAGAGTTGGTCTTTAGGACAGGTTTGACTGTATAAAGAGGTGGTCTTTAGGACAGGTTTGACTGTATAAAGAGGTGGTCTTTAGGACAGGTTTGACTGTATAAAGAGTTGGTCTTTAGGACAGGTTTGACTGTATAAAGAGTTGGTCTGTAACAATGCTCCAATGCACAGATCACACCACCGTAGTTAATCAACTCAGCAAATGCAAAAACACCCTTTTATAGTCAAGAACTGAGTGTAAAGTCAAACCTGTGCTAAAGACCACCTTTGTACAGCAATTTCCTGTCTATAGAAACCACTTTTCATTTCCCAAATACTCATTTTCTGCATAAATGACCCTGTAATTGAAGACCACCTGTAAACAAAGACCAAATTATTATCTTCCAGTGTGTGGTCTTTAAACACAGGTTGAACAGTAGATCAAATCTTTATATATGGTATATATGTGTATGGTGGTCATCGTAACACGTCATCTACCTGTGCTTCAAAAATTACTTGTTTGAGATAATTTTCTGACAAAGCAGCAGCTGCACTCAAAACCCAACATCAAATTCTAAAGCCAATGAATCACTGGATAGACTGAGAAACATATAGCATCAGCAGCAAACAACTTTTGAAAATATTGTGGCAAAAGGACAAATTGCTCATCATGATCATACTCCTATTTATAGAGATTTTTCATATAATTGCCTAGATTATCTATGCAGGAGATATGTTTTTAAAACATAGAAAAAAATCCAATAATTATACTTTTGTTTACAGAGAGATTCGTCATTCATCTGCTGCAGATTTATTGTATAAAGGAAAGGGATAAATTATTATTTCAGTTGGTGATTTATAAGTATATAGAATTTGTTCCAAGGACATATAAGACTTTTTTTAATTGTCACTACTTTTTGGCTAAATTTACAGCTTACAAACAGGAACAACCTAATTAATTCCATTTCCCACCTAGCTACTTCTACCTTTCATCAAAATAAAAAGGTTTATTTATTCTGATCTGTAAAGTTTTTCTCCAAATGATTTCAATTTAGTACGAAAACAATATATCAATTAACAGATTAATAGCAATGCTCTGAATTGACTTTAACCCTTACCCTATACATTGTATATACAGAGTTTACAGACAATATTTAATGTCTCCAAGTTTTCATAACAAGCAATTCTTCTTTTCCTTAAAAGTTTTCAACCATGTCTAAACTTCATGCTGCTATTTCTCAAAAACGTCACTGTTTTATCCCCTGATAATTTCAAAGCAGACGGCTGTAGAAATATATGAGATATATAATCTTTAACATGTGCAATCACACTACAGAAAATGATGTATAGTAGGGACTGTCTCCAGATTTGGGGGGTAAATCGTTTTCAATTATTACAAACTTTAAAGGCCAAAACTAAAACTGTGAATGAACTCACAGAAGGATAACCCCGCCCAGCAATTCTAGAATTTTGACTTTTACCACATGTTGCAATATCTAAGTAACTAAAAATTTAATTATCTCCCTTTTGATAGTGAGGACCCGGACTATCCTGTGTAAAGTTTCATTAACCCTTTCCCTCATACGACAATTCTGCAGCAGACGACTTTGGACATATTTTGTCAAAATATAGAAAATCTCTATAATTGAATGGATAACCTATGACGAAAAGTGGAAAACATTGTGGCAAAAGGAGAAATTGCTCGTTTTGAGCAATTTCTTCTTTTGTCACTATGTTTTCAAAAAGCCGTCTGCAGCAGAGGCATCAGAAAGCATCTATATGAGGGAAAGGGTTAAAAGCCATCCAGTAGTTTAGGAGGAGTTGTCCTTCCAATGCTATTACTATGACCACATATTGCAATGTTTAAGTAACTAGAAGTTTAATTATCTCCCCTCAATATTTAAGAACAGCCATTATTTATTAATTGTTTTTATTTACCCTCGCCGTGCAGAATTAACTATTTGGCGAGCAGACAAAGTTAGATACAAGGTAGTCCGGGTGCGATACCCTAGCTCTTTCCGAAAAGACCCCTTGGTTCTTTTACGTGCCCGGTGTATAGCACCGATACACGCAAGGTTATTTTTCCTGGAAAGGACCAGTACTTAACCTCTAGTTGAGTGGGAGATGCTTAAAAGCATCCCTCAAATTTGCAGAACCCGGACCGGGATTTGAACCCCAGACCTCTGGATTGACAGTCCAGTGTGTTAACCACTGGACTACCCCGCCACTCAGACCAGCCATTTAACCCTTTCCCTCATATAAACGCTTTCGGACGCCTCTGCAGCAGACGGCTTTTTGAAAACATAGTGACAAAAGAAGAAATTGCACAAAACGTGCAATTTCTCCTTTTACCACAATGTTTTCCACTTTTTTTTCATAGAATAATATCCATTCAATTATGGAGATTTTCTATTTTTTGACAAAATACATTCAAAGTCGTACGTCTGCTGCAGAATTGTTGTATGAGGGACTCCTTTCCGCTTACTTGCATATCATCAATGTTGATACATCATGTTTTGCAAATATATTAAGTTTATCAACTTTCTGAAGTACTTTTAGAATATTTATTTGTTTAAAAGACAAAAAATGTGAGCTAGTCCCCCTTGAAAAAGGTTCTTAACCCTGGGCTGTATTTCAGAAGTATTTTTTCAGTAAATTACACCTTGTTATTTACTAAAAACATTATCTTTTTACTGACCAACCACTTATGGGAAGGATTTAATAGACCTACTTAAACATTAGTTTTATATATTATTGAAAGTCTTTGTTAATCTCGATCGCTTACCTGTTATTGTACCTTTATTATTTATAGTCGTCTGCTTTCAAAACATCTCAGGAAAAACATGTTACATCAGGAGAAAAAGAAACTTGAGCTTGATAAAAAGTTAAACTCAAAATGAGCATTGTCTAGTTTTTCGACAATGCTTTTTAAAAAAAAATTATGTCCAGTTAAACTTTTTAAACTTAAACGAAAACTATTAGTTTTTATTTCCAGTCTGAAAGTTTGATCTTCAAATTTAAAATTAGGATATATTTTAAAATTATATGAAAACAAGAGGACCATGATTGTCCTATATCGCTCGCCCGATTTAATAGAATTAAAACAGTTTTCTTATCCTTTTCGCACTTATTGTTTGTTTCGTTGATATTGGGCCTTACTATATTTAATAAAACATTTTAAAACTAAACTAACCTTGGTAGAGGGTCACCCAAGGAATATTTGTGCCATTTTTTTTTTTAAACTGAGCTAATACTTTTGGACAAGAAGATGTTTAAAGATTTCTCTAAATATAAGGAAAACAAATCTTTACCCCTGGCGGCCATGTTTTTCAACAGATAGGAATAATTTCAACAATCTTCATAGATTGTCGCCCAATGAACAGTAATGCAAAATTAATTTCAAATTGGGCCAGTACTTTTGAGCAGAAATATTGTAAAAGGTGTTCTTTAACTATACACATATAAGGAAATCAAGCTCTGCTCCCTTTTTTCGATGGTTCGGAATAACTTCCAACATTCTTTGTAGATTGATTGATTGATTGATTGATTGGTGTTTTAAGCCGCTAGCGAGTCAGTCATAGTACAAACCCCATAACCCTTAGCGCCAAGAAAGGCAGCCATTACAATCATTTTCAAAGTCTTTGGTATGAATTCTTGGTAGAAGAAACATTTGTGCCAAAATCTGGCCAGTATTTATGGTCAAGAAGAATTGAAAGTTTTGGCATTTTCCCCTCTGTCTGATGCAACGGCCACCTAGGATAATATTCCTGTGAAATTAATTGGAAATCAAACTTGTAGTTTCAGAGAAGAAGATTTGAATTAGACAATGTACATTCAGTGATTACAATATCTCATCTCCAGCACATAAAAAAAAAGTAGTTAACTATTTGAAGTAAATTGTTGAAATTGAACAGCTTGGAAGAATTTCTCCTATTCAAACAATTTTCTCAAGTCAAATGTATCTGGCAATTTTTTTTGTTGAAATAAACAAAGAAAAGATTATTCTGTACTCTTTTTTCTGTATATTTGTAACAAAATTGCCTATTTCCTGTGACGATTTTAATTGCAAAAGTTCTATAAAGCATAAAAGGTGTCAAAGTAATTTTAAGCCTTTCCCACTTACAGTTGCATATGCAGCAGACAAGTCCTGGAAACATGGAGGTAAAAAGAGAAATAGCTCAAAATGTGTCTGAAGGTTGGAAAAGGTAAATGGGACTGTCTCACGATTTTAAGAATTTAAATCCGAAAAACAAATATGCTAAAAGTCTTTAAAACAGTCGTGAAAGTGATAATATTTGCAAATCATGATGTTTCAAAATAAAATGCAATTGTATATTTAAAAGTAACGTCATCATTTATATGGAAACACAACACCTAACCATAAACACTATTTTTCCCATTTTCAGCTCAACAAAAGGAAGTGTACATGAAAATATTTGTTAACCCTTTCCATCATGTAGATGTTTTCTGTAGCCTCTGCAGAAGACGACTTTTGAAAAAATTGTTCTTTCACTTTTAGAAAATTAGAATTTTTGTGAAGCCGTCTGCTGCAGATTTGTTGTAAGTTGGAAATGGGCGGTTAATGCTTTCATACAACAAATCTGCAGCAGACGACTTTGAAAATAACTGGGCAAAAAATATGTTGAACTTCTCAATATTAAAGTGTACTTATTGAAAGAAGTTGAAAACACTATGGCAAAAGGAGAAATTCCACATTATTAGCAATTTCTTCTTTTGCCTAATAATTGTTTTTGAAAGTCCTCTGCTGCAGAGGTGTCAGGAAGCATATGAAAGTGAGAGAAAGGGTTAACCCTTAACCTCATATAGACGCTCTCTGACGCCTCTGCAGCAGACAGCATTTTGAAAACAATGTGACCAAAGAAGAGCAATTTCTTCTTTTGACACGATGTTTTCCACTTTTAGTCATAGGTTATCCATTCAATTATAGAAATTTTCTAAAAATATGTTCAATTGGTCTGCTGCAGATTTGTTGTATGAGGGAAAGGGTTAAGTAGAACCAAATTGGTATGTTTTGATTAGGAGTACCATTTGAATTAGTTTGTCCTGATTGGAAGTGAAGTCCCAAGAATGTTTCAGTCCCTTTTATTATTTCTCACTTGCATATGCATTTTGAGATACAAATTGCATCTTTTTGCCACAATGCATTGAATACATACTTTTCAGTAATTTTTCTTTCATTTACAGACATCATAATCCATATATTTGCCTAGATGTTTTTAAATGTGTTTGTTGCAGATTTATTGTGTATGAGAAAGTGTTAACCCTTTCCCTCATATAGACGCTTTCTGACGCCTCTGCAGCAGACGACTTTTTGAAAACATAGTGACAAAAGAAGAAATTGCACAAAACGTGCAATTTCTCCTTTTGCCACTATGTTTTCCTCTTTTAGTCATAGGTTATCCATTTAATAATAGAGATTTTCTAAATTTTGACAAAATATGTTCAAAGTCATCTGCTGCAGAATTGTCGTATGAGGGAAAGGGTTAGGTGAGCCCATTCACACATAAAACAAATTCTAAAGGAGATGACTTAGTCAGGGAAGGGTAGTTTAGAGAAATGGTTGGCAGTAGCATAAGTCTGGGTAGAGTAATTAAGACAAGAGGACCATAATGGCCCTGGATCGCTCACCTGATATTTCTTCTTTTCACTTTAGCCATATAAGCCCCGCCCCCTGGCGGCCATAGTTTCCGACCAATCAACTTGGCTTGAAGGAATCTAATAAAGGGTCACCCTAGGAACATTTATACAAAATTATTTGAAAATCGGCCTGACATGTGGGTCACTTAAGGAACATTTCATTTTTTTTGAAAATCAGCCTGACACTTTCAGGAGAAGATTTTTTAAGTTTTTACTACAGCCATATACGGCAAAATAGCCCTGCCTCCCCCTGGCGGCCATGTTTTTTGACCAATCAACATGGCTTGAAGGAATCCGATAGAGGGTCATCCAAGGAACATTTCTACACAATTATTTGAGAATCTGTCAACCAGTTTGGGAGAAGATTCATTTTGAAGTTTTTTTCATTTCGTTGCCATGGAAACCAGAATTCTGCACGGATCCCGATAATTTTACGGAATTCTGGTGAGGTCATTGAGAGGATTCTTTGAGTTTCATCCCAATTGAACCACTGGTTACTGAGGAGAAGAAGTTGACACACGACGGACTACACACGACGGATGACGGACGACAGACGACGCATGACGGACAACAGACAAAATGCAATCACAACAAAGCTCAGGTGAGCTAATAAATCGTAAAGGGACCAAGTGACAAGTGATTGACCAAACCTTAACCAATCCAGAGATGACCCTGGGAGTAATCAGTAATAAATCCAAGATCGTGATATTTAACACTTTGTTAAAGATTAAACATTGAATACTACAGGGTCAACGCATTTCTGTCAAAATAACAATCCTTTCCATCTTGAGCCTGTTGAGGTAAAAGCAAAGATTTCAAACCATTCCCACCTGCAGACGCATTTGGCAAATGTGCAGCAGACAACTTTTGAAAACATTGTGGCAAAAGGAGGAATTCCTCATTATGTCATCAATTTCTCCTTTTGCCACAATGTTTTCAACTTTATTCAATATTTAAACTTTATTAATAGATTTTCCATATTTTTGCCTGGATGTTTTTAAAATCACATGCTGCAGATTTTTTGTATGTTGGAACGGGTAAAAAATGATTGCTTGGGATTGCAGGGAATGTCATTGCGGCTGATGTTCCGGTGTCGCTGGTTCTTGAACTTAGGCCAGACACTATACGCCTACAAATGTGTTCATGAAGTTGGGTAATGATTGAATATAAACTGTAAGACTTAACCCTTTCCCTCATATAGACGCTTTCTGATGCCTCTGCAGCAGACAGCTTTTTGAAAACATAGCGACAAAAAAGAAGAAATTGCTTTTGTCACCATGTTTTCAGCTCTATTCAATAATAGTACTTTCATTTATAGAGAATGTCATTTTTGTTTAACCTAATAATACAAGATATCTGCAGCAGACGACTTTGGAAACTAAGAAAATCTCTATGATTGAAGGTATAATTGCCGAAAAAAGTTGAAAAAATTGTGGCAAAAGGAGAAATTGCTCGTTTTGAGCAATTTCTCCTATTATAACAGTGTTTTTAACAGTAGTCTGCAGCAGAGGCATCAACAAGCGTCTATATGTGGAAAAGTGTTAATAACCCTTCCAATGGCAACTTTTTAAAACAGACTTGTCCAGCTCTGCATTTGTACGAGTCTACAGCCAATTTCTAGGAATATCAAGGTAAAACTGTTGAGTTGAGCAGCCAAGAGCAGAGCTCTAGATATTCCTAGACATTCTAAAATCCTTATTTGACCCTCTAACCCTATGTTGTGGGTACTCAAAAGAATTGTCTCAGTAAGACGATTGTTTTGAGTACCCACATCATAGGGTTTGGTTGGATAATAAGAAAGATATCTTGGGGAAAAAGAGCTGTAAACTCTTTCTTATCTGGACCCCTGCAAGAGTAAAGAGCCTGGTCAGACAGTGTAGAACTATATGCAGCCTGGCCAGGCTCTAAACTGCTGGCACAGGCTTAACAAATACGGTTCAAGCTGTCAAAGGGTTTATAAGAGGTCCAGAGTACACAGCTCTTTTACCCACAATATCTCTCATATCATCCAATGAAACCCTATGGTGTGGGAATTCTTTTTTAGTACCAACAACATAGGGTCAGAGGGTAAAATAAGGTTTTTGGAACATGCTAAACTCCCCTGACATAAAGCTCTGGTTTATGAGATACTTACTACACATGTAGTAGTCGAGTCCCGGTTGCTCAGTCGGTAACGATGCGGGCTGTCAATCCAGGGGTTGCGAGTTCAAATCGCGGCTCGGCCAAATTTCTTTCCGAGGTTTGACGAAGGTCATTGCGACATGCGTCATTCGTCTTCCACCAATGGGCTAAGTCTATATGGAAAAGCAGCAAGTTGCTTGGGAAGATTGATGTGTGAAGTACTGGTGGGAGAAAACCAGGAAACATATGAGTAGGTGAACTGGCCGCCGTGATATGACTGAGAAATTGTTAAAAACAGCGTTAAACCCCAATCAATCAATCAACACATGCAGTACAATAGCTGGTACAAATATTGTTGCAAAATTTATTGCAGAAAAACAAGAAAGATTTCTATCATAGATGTATATAAACACTTAACCCTTTCCCACATACAACACATCTGCAGCAGATGACTTCGAAAACATAGTAACAAAAATCTCAAAAAATCTCCATAAAAGATAGCTTAATTGTTAAATAAAGTTGAAAACATTGTGGCCAAAGGAGTAACTGCAATTTTTACCTTTAGCCACAATGTTTTCAAAAGTCGTCCGCTGCTATTGCGTTAAATGCGTCTGCAGGTGGGAAAGGGTTAAACTGCCTTATTACTATCAGCTAACTTTCGCAACAATGTTAACAGACCCAGAGGTTCATGGTTTGAGACCAGCTAAGGTCAGATTATTTTTATGGCCTGTTACAATGGCGCCAAATATGGGAAATGCCCAGCGAAAGTTTCACAACATTGTTTTGCTATTTGTATACAGTTTTGAAATGTCCACCAGAGAACTTTTAACCGTTTCCCTCATATAGAATGCTTTTTGACGCCTCTGCAGCAGACAGCTTTTTGAAAACATAGTGACAAAAGAAGAAATTGCTCAAAACAAGCAATTTCTTCTTTTGCCACAATGTTTTCCACTTTTAGTCATAGGTTATCCATTCAATTAAAGAGATTTTCTATTTTTTGACAGAATATGTTCAAAGTCGTCTGCTGCAGAATTGTAATATGAGGGAAAGACAAAGATGAGTAAACCGACCCAACAATAGTGTGACTAAACGTAAACCCCAACAATAGTTTGACTAAACGTAAACCCCAACAATAGTTTGACTAAACGTAAACCCTATGTTGTGGATCATATAAGGATTTAGGTATAATCTTCTTATCGAGAGCTCTGGTCTACTTATAGCAAGTTGAAGGAAGATTATGAGGGTAATAGATAAATATTTGTAAATCTTTTGATCACTTTTGACACCTTTTTAATAAATGTCTGATATCTAATCCTTTCTTCCTGTCTGTAATTTTGTTCACTGATATATATATATCACATTTCACAATTATACCGTTGACCAGAATTGAAAACTTGTAGGAAAAAAGATTACTTATACATGCAATATTTATCACATGCCATTTATTTAACCCTTTCCTTCATATAGACGCTTTCTGACGCCACTGCAGCAGACAGCTTTTTGAAAACATAGTGGCAAAAGAAGAAATTGCTCAAACGAGCAATTTCTCCTTTAGCCACAATGTTTCCCACTTTTAGTCATAGGTTATCCATTCAATTATAGAGATTTTCTATTTTTTGACAAAATATGTTCAAAGTCGTCTGCTTCAGAATTGTCGTATGTGGGAAAGGGTTAGGGCTACTCTGTCTTCCAAATATCATTTTGTTCCTCTACCAATTTGGTAGAGGTCAAGTGATTGAGGGCTCAAATTGGAAATCATATATATGTAGACATTGTTTACCTTTCAAATTCAACTTTGATGATTGATTTAACCGTTTCCTGCATTCAGAAAGACCGCGTTTATTAACTTTGAAAACATCTTGGAAAAAATATTGAAAATCTCTTTTACGCTTTCCCTCATATGACAATTCTGCAACAGACGACTTTGAACATATTTTGTCAAAAAATAGAAAATCTCTATAATTGAATGGATAACTAAAAGTGGAACATTGTGGCAAAAGGAGAAATTGCTCGTTTTGAGCAATTTCTTCTTTTGTCACTATGTTTTCAAAAAGCTATCTGTTATAGAGGCGTCAAAAAGCGTTTATATGAGGGAAAGGGATAAACGATGTTTTCAAAAGTCGTGCAGATCTGTCTTGCAAATGGAGATATTACTCATGAAGAAAAATTTCTCGTTTTGCCATGTGCAATGATTTCAACTTCATTCAATAGTTATACTTTCCTTTAACCCTTTCCCACATACGACAATTCTGCAGCAGACGACTTTGAACATATTTTGTTAAAATATAGAAAATCTCTATAATTGAATGGATAACCTATGACTAAAAGAGGAAAACATTGTGGCAAAATATGAAATTGCTCGTTTTCAGCAATTTCTTCTTTTGTCACTATGTTTTCAAAAGGCTGTCTGCTGCAGAGGCGTCAGAAAGCATCAATATGAGGCCAGGGAAAGGGTTAATCCTTTCCTACATACAATAAATCTGCAGAAGACGACTAATATGAAAACTGGCTTTGAATCCTGTGATGAGCGGGTTCTGCCTTTAGGATTTTTCCAGTCAAACGGCTAGGTATCCGGGAAGCAGACATCGAGCGTGATTAATATAAACTTAAAGCTTGTTTCGCAATTGATCTAAAATAATTAAGTTTAAACTAATATGAAAATTCTCTATAAATGAAATAACAATTATTAAATGAAGTTGAAAACATTGTGGCAAAAGGGGGAATTGCTTGTTCATGAGCAATATCTCCTTTTGCCACAATAATTTCGAAAGTCATCTGCTGCAGAGGTGTCGGAAAGCATTTGTATGCAGGAAAGGGTAAAACCTGCACCTAAATATATCATAATAATTAACCCTTTCCCTCATATAAACGCTTTCTGACGCCTCTGCTTTTTGAAAACATAGTGACAAAAGAAGAAATTGCACAAAACGTGCAATTTCTCCTTTTGCCACAATGTTTTCCACTTTTTGTCATAGGTTATCCATTCAATTATGGAGATATTCTATGTTTTGACAAAATACATTCAAAGTCGGCTGCTGCAGAATTGTCGTATGAGGGAAAGGATTAAGATCAGCCTAAAGCGAGAAATTGGATCATTAGACAATTATGACAAGAGAAGATTCTTATACAGACTAATTAATGTTCTGAATCCAAACCTGAAGATTCTTATTATGGTGTAGTTCCTGATCAGATTCTTCATAATCACAGGCTGATTTAGAGCAACACTTATTAGAACTATCTGAAGCCCTGTGTTCCTGTGTTTAGTATCATGTTTATCATGATATGAAATTTAATAAATATAGCATTAACCTTGCATGAATTACTCCATGGTAACAAAATTATTCACAGTTAAATAGTCAAGGATGTAGATTTCTAGAAACGAGTTCAACAAGTCCATTGCAACTCTACCTTTGATTCAGCTGCAGTAAATGATTTTCTAGTTGAAAATACTCATTTATATAAATATGTAAATCATGGATTTATAAATTTATGAATAATCAATTTGTAATTTCCCCATAATGCCTTTGTACTGAATTTAAATTTGTCCATCGTTCCATTTTTTTCTTCAGATGTTTTCAATTTGAACCAATAATAACACTTTCCCACATACAACAAATGGTCAGTATATAACTTTGAAAACATATTGCCAAAAACATGTGGAATTATGGGAAAGTATTATGACGGAAAAGAGCTGTAAACAGTGTGGCAAAAGAACAAATTGCACATCAAAAGTTGTCTTCTGCAGATGCCTCAAACTGCATCTGTGTGCGAGAAAGTGTTAATAATGTAACGTAATTGTTTGAAGACAGTTCTACCAGATATTCCATTTCTACCGTCATCTGCTTTGAAAACATGTGAGGAAATAATACATAGGAGTACATTTACAATTTTGATAAAGAATTGAATTTATTGATTGGGGTTTAACGCCATCTTCAACGATTTTTCAGTCATATCACTTAATCATATTTTTCGTGATTTTCTCACACCAGTACTCCACACAACATACTTTCCAAGCAACTGACTGCTTTTCCACAAAGACAGTAATCTTCTAAACCCTTTCCCTCATACATCAAATCTGCAGTAGACGACATTTAAAACATGAAAGAAAGTCCATAGATGGGAGTTTAATTGTTAAATAGAGTTGAAAATATTGTGGCAAAAGTACAATTGCTCACAATGAGCAATTTTTTTTTTTTTTGCCGCAATGTTTATAAGAAGTCATCTGCTGCAGAGGTATATAAAAGGGAATGGGTTAAAATGCAACAGAAAAACATACAGGGAAGATAACTCAAGTATCAGCACAAAACAATTTGAAAATGTTATCCCCCTTGGCTAAATTCATAAAACTAAAACAACTTATTAGTTTCTTTCAGGAATCTGGTAAATTTCCTAACACATTGGGATATGTATTTGTTATGTGTTCTACCGCCTTGGTGGTGTAGTGGTAGAGTGTCTGCCTCAGGTGCGAGAGGTAAAAGGTTTGATCCTCAAAACAGGTCATGCCAAAGACTTTAAAATTTGTAGATATGGCTATCCTTCCTTGGCGCTTAGGGTTATGGAATTAGCACTGTCTCACTGTATGGTGTAAGGGTGAATGGACCAGTATTACTGGTAACTTGCCTAGTGAAAGGCGTGATATAACTAACAAAATGTTGAAAGCGGCGTAAAGTACCATATAAACAAAACAAATTGTTTGACAGAGTTTACTATTTTTTTGTGTTTTAAAAAGACAATTTTTAACAATATACCAGTAACAGTTTTACAGTTACATACAAAACAACACTTTCATATAAACACTTAGAAGCCTCTGCAGCATTCAGCTTTTTGAAAACATAGTGACAAAAGATGAAATTGCTTAAAATGAGCAATTTCTCCTTTTGCCTCAATGTTTTCCACTTTTAGTCATAGGTTATCCATTCAATTATAGAGATTTTACATTTTTTTTTTGACAAAATATGTCCAAAGTCTTCTGCTGCAGAATTGTTGTATGAGGGTAAGGGTTATGCCAAAATAAAATTCTTACTTACAATTCAACAATTTTGTTCTTGAGAAGGAGCTGTTGTTTTGAAGCCTTGCTGACTTTTTCCTCTGTATTACATATAGTCTTAAATCTTTCGGAATTTAGACTTCTTCTCCCGTACGACTGAAATGTTTGCTTTGGAACGTTCAAGCCAATTTTTATGATACCTATTGACCTGGACCGATCACGAAAAGTAATTCTTTTTTTATCCTGTACTATTTCTTCACTAGCGCGTCTTTGAGTATTAGCCTTAATAGGGTTCGGCTGGCTGATCACTTTTTCTGAATCACTTGAAGCATTGTTGACTCTTTCCTCTGTGTGCGTCTTTAATCGTTCGGAACTCAGACTCTTTCTCCCGTACGACAGAAAATTTTGCGTTGGATCTTTCAAGTCAATTTTCATGATATCTATTGACTTGGACCGATCGCGGAAATTAACTTTTTTTTTTCCCTGTTCTATGTCTACACTAGCACGTCTTAAACGTTGAATATTTGCCATAGTGAGGTTTGGCTTGCTGATCACTTTTCGGAATCACTTGAAACTTGAACGTATGTGTTTTACATCACTTCATATCCTTTTTCCCTAAAATAGAAAAAAAACCGGAATGTTTTATAAACCCTTTCCTTCATACAACAATTCTGCATCAGACAACTTTGAACATATTTTGTCAAAAAAAATGGGAATCTCTGTCTGCCATTCACGTTTTAGTTTTCAGGCTATTTCTGAAATTAACCCTTTCCCTCATACAATAATTCTGCAGCAGACGATTTTGAACATATTTTGTCAAAAAAAATGGAAAATCTCTATAATTGAAGGGATTACCTATGACTAAAAGTGGAAAACATTGTGGAAAAAGGAGAAATTGCTCGTTTTGAGCAATTTCTTCTTTTGTCACTATGTTTTCAAAAAGCCATCTGCTGCAGAGGAGTCAGAAACAAAACTGCAGCAGATCATTATATAAAACATATGTAGGCAAAAGATCACTGACCTCTCAATAATTGAAAGTATAATTATTTAACCCTTTCCCTCATATAGACGCTTTCTGACGCATCTGCAGCAGACAGCTTTTTGAAAACATAATGACGAAAGAAGAAATTGCTCAAAAAGATATTTTCTATATTTTGACAAAACATGTTCAAAGTCGTCTGCTGCAGAATTGTCGTATGAGGGAAAGGGTTAATAAAGTTGTTAACATGTCAGAAGGAGCAATTTTCTTTTTTTGCCACAATGTTTTCCAAAGGCTTTAATAGAGAGAAGAGTGGAGCCCTAGATAACTTTTCATGTTCTAAAATCCTTATTTGACATCCAAACCATATATTGTAGGTACTCAAAAGAATCGTCTTGTTCAAAGTCGTCTGCTGCAGAATTGTCATATGAGGGATAGGGGTTAATAAAGTTGAAAACATGTCAGAAGGAGCAATTTTCTTTTTTTGCCACAATGTTTTCCAAAGGCTTTAATAGAGAGAAGAGTGGAGCCCTAGATAATTTTTCATGTTCTAAAATCCTTATTTGACATTCAAACCATATATTGTAGGTACTCAAAAGAATCGTCTCAGTGAGACGATTCTTTTAAGTACACACAACATATGGTTTGTTAGTGTAATAAGAGAGATATTGTGGGGAAAAGACCAGTTTACTCCTCCTTATCTAGTCCTCTAACTGATTGCTTGGGAAGATTGTTGTGTGGAGTACTGGTGTGAGAAAACCAGGAAATGCATGAATAGGTGAACTGGCCGCCGTGATATAACTGAGAAATTGTTAAAAACGGCGATAAACCCCAATCAATCAATCAATCAACCTCTAACTGAAGAGGGTTAATCAAATTTAAAGGGTTGGGTCAGATAACATGAACACCAACATTATATATATATAGAGACGTTGCCACCATCGAAGTTCGAGGGGTTTATCGAGTTCAAATCCCAGCTCCTCCAATTGTCTTTGAAATAAATGATAAAAGTCATTTTGACAAGGGATGTTTGTTTCCAACAAATTTGGCTTTAAACCCTTTCCCACATACAACAACTCTGAAGCAGACGACTTTTCAAACATCTCATCTTAATTGTGAAAATTCTCCATTGATGACACTGGAATCATTGAATGCAGCTGAACACATTGTTGCAAATGGTACAATTACTCATTAATGAGCAATTTCACCTTTGTCACTCATAGTGTTTTCAAAAGTCATCTGCTAAAGACACGACTGAAAGCATCTATATGTGGGAAAGGGTTAATGACATGCAGTATGTAAATGAGAAGGTTGAGATATCGAAAACTTTTTAACCATTTCCCTCATATAGATGCTTTCTGATGCCTCTGTAGTAGACGGCGTTTTGAAAACATAGTGACAAAAGAAGAAATTGCTCAAAACGAGCAATTTCTCCTTTTGTCACAATGTTTTCCAATTTTAGTCATAGGTTATCCATTCAATTATAGAGATTTTCTTTTTTTTAACAAAATATGTTCAAAGTCGTCTGCTGCAGAATTGTCGTACAAGGGAAAGAAGAGTTAATGTTTTATTCATACAACAAATCTGCAGCAGACACAACATCGATTCCCCCAAATTGGGCCACAATTAAAAAATTGTTTGTTTACTGCTTCCGACCCATGCCAAATAGGGGTGGGTAGGTAGGTAGGTAAATAAAATAAAATTCTCAGACAGACTTGCAACTTTTTTATTTTATTATGATTAAAAGTAAAGAAAAGGAAAAAAAAAAAAAATTCACGTGGGTCGGGCGGAAGCGGCAAAAAAACAATATTTTATTTTAGGCCTTGTATGCAAAATCTCTATAGTGGGAAGTATAATCATTGTGGGCAGATGGAAGCCATTCATTTTCCATAAGGCGACCATTATAGTGTTTTGGGCTATGGCTCTTTCCCAACAGCCGATATAACCCAGAAATCTATATTCAATTAATGTTCATTATCAAAACCACCAAAAAAGCACAAAAAACTCACATGTCATCCCACCATTTTTTTTTATAGCTATGACGTCAAATCAAAGGTCACCCTTATCCCACAGTGAATTTTACCATCAATTTCAAAAAATACATGTTGTTCTGAAAATGGCTCCTTAGCTGTCAATAAAGCTCAAAAGCAAACAATGTTTTGATTACAAATCAGTCAGAGGGTATTCAACTTTATTAAAAAATACTTTCAATTTCCATCAAAATCATTATTGTCCAATGGGAGACCACTTCAGTCTTATGAATTCATCTGGAATCAAGTAAAAATTGCTGACTATTTGCAGCTTTTCCTCTTGCCACTTGTTTTCAAAAGATGTCTGCTGCAGATGCGTATAAATACGTCTGCAAGTGGGAACATCTTAAACTAAGCAGTTTAAAGGATAATATGAATACATTACTTATTTTAAACCTGTCTTAAACAAACAAGTGGATTAAAGTTTTTATAAAAGTTACCTTTTGTACTGCTGCATGCATGTCTTGTGATTGAATGACATGTTTATACAATTGATAGATCGATTTAATGATTGGATAATTGATTGATTGATTGGTTATGATTGAACAATTGGTTGATTTATTTATTGAGGAAGCATCATGAAAGGACCTGGAGAATGACACAGAGTTCACAAATATGTAGTTTGTTTGTTATTTCCATTATTTTTCAAAAACCAAGAAGGTTGGTATTCATGCTACATAACTCAGTTGATACATGTATATAATCCGTCTTAAATTAGCCTGAACAATTTAGTACTAGTACTTATTTTAATAAGTTATCAAAAATGGTGTTGTTTTCTGAGGGGAAAATGTATTTTACATTTTTTAAGCAGACTACCTTTGAAATTAATAATGGGAAAGGAAAAGAAAATGTGCATGTCAGCTATAAACGTTTCCACAAACAACAAATCTGCACAGACGCTTTTGAAAACAACCAGGCAAAACTCTCTATAACTTGGAGCAATTTCATACTTTGCAACAATGTTGACAATATTTTCAAAATTCGTCTGCTGTAGTTGCTTCAATGTGTGTTTAAGTGGGAAAGATTTACACAATGATTTTAGTACATAATTCATTTTTCGTTGACATTTTCAATAATAATAGAACATTTTACAAGGTACAGAATTACCAAGAAATAAGATCTTCTTCTACTCACAATTTCTGACCTTGTCTCAAAATCACATTAAAGCTGTTTAAAGAGTAACACCAATTTCGTGTTGACAACAAAACACATAGTAAATACGCTGATCATAAGTGGATCCAAATTTGATTTGATAATAAAGAACTTCATTGACAATGGAGCACAATTACGTACGCTGATAAACCACATTTCATCTGTTTATTCCATTTGGCGGGTATCAAGTTTTTTCACCGGTCACGTGACACAGGAAAATCAGAGTAGCCGAGATCGAATCGGAACTCTTCGGATAAACTCGTGAACACAATTTATAATTTGGTTAGTGAATTGGCTCCCGTTAGCAAATATAACTTTACGTTGCTAGACTTTATTTGTTACTACCAATCGGGGTCGACTCGATTATTTACGAAGAGTTTACGAGTTTACCCGAATATTTCCGATTAACTATAGATATCAAAGTAAATGATGTGACACCTGCAGAAGACTTTTCAGCGAATGTTTGAGGCCGTGTAGAAAAATATCATAGCAGATATAAAAGATCATAATAATTTCTGTGGCCGATTTAGTCTCATGTGCCCGAGAGCAACTGGGGAATTAGTAAATCAGGAACTGTTGTTTTCGTTTGTTTGAATGGTGTTTTACGCCACTTTCAATAGTATTTGAGTCGTCTAGCGAGAAAACCAACAATGTGGACTTTGCGTAAAGTATCGACCCGGATCAGCCTAAGCATGCCGTGCAGGCGTACCCGGATAAACACTTTTCGCCTCCTGTGCATTTTCTGTTTCAGGAATCATTACTCTATAACTCTATCCCCCTGAGACGGAATGTGTCGGCCCCGATTAGTGTGCGCGGACTGCGCAGGCCGATCTGGGTCGATACATTACGCAGAGGCCATAATGTTGGTTTTCTCGCGTGACGGCTCTTTTCAGTTTTATCACGGCATTTCCCGGGTACATCACTACATGTATTATTTATGCTGACAGCGATGTATATGTCGTAAGTTTAGTCCTTGCAACCCAAAGCGCCAATGAGGAAAAGTCGTTTCTTCCCCCATCTAAAGCTTTTTGGGTTAACCCGGGCCGGGGATCCCATTCACGACATCCCGCACCGAGGCGAAGGCTTCTCTTCTATATATACACACCGTTGCAGCTAGTCGTATAGTATAATTTATTATTAATTCATCACGCAACAGTTCAATTTGTAAACCGGGACAATAATCATGATGCCGAGGGCTTGGCGTGAAACGGTTGTAACTCAAGACCTATTTTGAAAACCCTAGTTAAGGGGCAATTTTTGACCCCTTTGTAAACAATGCAAATTTAGGTGCCATTGCTCAGAACGAGCAATGGCACCTAAATTTCCATTGTTTACCAAGAAAAATGATTTAACGCTCTTGACATTTTGCACGTAAAGGCGCACGATGATCTACATCTATGCTAGTCGCAAAGTCCTTATTTCACATGGCATGGTTTAGGCCTCCCTTTCCGACTTACAACATTACGTCAGCAGTCGAGGTAGATTGATTGGTTGGTGTTTAACGCCGCTTTCAACAAGTTTCCAGTTATATCGCGTCGTGTTCTGGGTAAGTTAACAGTATACTATTCGTCCTTTTATCCTGACACCAGCCAGTCAGTCCTAATGATAATAACCCCACAACCCTGAGCGCCAATGAGGGCAGCAATTAATACCGACCCGACCGGGGGTCGAACCTGCACCTGCACCGGAGAAGACGATCTAGAAACATATCTACAAATGTATTGAAAATCTCTATAATTGAAAGTTTGAGTATGGAATAGAGTTGAAAACGTTGCGGTATTATGAGAAAGTTCTCATTGTCAGCAACTTGAAGTTCTCCATTTGCCACACTGTTTTCATTAGCCGGTTTTGGCAGATCCGCAAAAACGTGTTTCTACAAGTGGGAAAGAGTTTACGGTATTAGGCGTAACACCATCTGAATCCGATATATTTAAAAAGCGTGTCATTGACGCCGCGTGGGAGCGCGGCGTCAGTATGGGATAGGTTTTAATTTTGTACCATGGGGTGACGTAATCGAAAAGGGAGAAACCAATGTTATTATTGTTAAAAAAACCTCTGTTGTTTGATTGAAAAAAACAACCTTTATGAATCAATAAATTGTATTAACTGATTTAAGAAACAACAAGATACAAAATACGTTTGTCTTCTACCGTTATTACAAAACTTTATACACATTTAATTTGTATTTAATAACTTTTCCCCAACTGTCTAGGCTACGCTGTTTTTGATTGTTTGGTTTACGGCCCTGACCCAATTCATCAAAGCTCAGAGAAAAAGTTCACTTTTCCAAAACTTTCTAGGCTACGCGTTTTTAATTGTTTAGTTTACGGGCCCAAAATTCGCCGGATGTTTTTGCCTATTTATAAAAGTGTGTGAAGTTGGCAGAGCATTAGACGTTAGACATTAGACATTCAAAAAAAATATTCGAATGTCTAATTAGACGTTAGACATTCGATTAGACATTCGCTAATTTTGATTATCGAATGTCTAATTAGACATTAGACATTCAGAAAAATCGCAAATGTTAAATATCGAATGTCTAATTCGACATTAGACATTCAATTAGACATTCGCAAATTACAAGATCTATAACCCAAATTCGTCGGAGGTCATTGTACATTCAAAAAACGAATGTCTAATTGGTCAGTTAGACATTAGACATTCGATTAGACATTCGCAAATTAAGGGATTTAGGTACCAAATTCGTCGGAGGTCATTGTACATGCAAAAAACGAATGTCTAATTGGTCATTTAGACATTAGACATTCGATTAGACATTCGCGAATTACGATATTTAGGTTCCAAATTCGTCGTAGGTCAACGTACAATCAAAAAACGAATGTCTAATTGGTCAGTTAGACATTAGACATTCGATTAGACATTCGCAAACTAAGAGATTTAGGTACCAAATTCGTCGGAGGTCATTGTACGTGCAACAAACGAATGTCTAATTGGTCAGTTAGACATTAGACATTCGATTAGACATTCGCAAATTACTATACTTAGGTTCCAAATTCGTCAGAGATCATTGTACATTCAAAAAACGAATGTCTAATTGGTCAGTTAGACATTAGACATTCGATTAGACATTCGCAAATTACAAGATCTATAACCCAAATTCGTCGGAGGTCATTGTACATTAAAAAACGAATGTCTAATTGGTCAGTTAGACATTAGACATTCGATTAGACATTCGCAAATTAAGAGATTTAGGTACCAAATTCCTCGAAGGTCATTCTACATTCAAAAAACGAATGTCTAATTGGTCAGTTAGACATTAGACATTCGATTAGACATTCGCAAATTAAGGGATTTAGGTACCAAATTCGTCGGAGGTCATTATACATGCAAAAAACGAATGTCTAATTGGTCAGTTAGACATTAGACATTCGATTAGACATTCGCAAATTAAGAGATTTAGGTACCAAATTCGTCAGAGATCAATGTACATTAAAAAAACGAATGTCTAATTGGTCAATTAGACATTAGACATTCGATTAGACATTCGCAAATTACAAGATATATAACCCAAATTCGTCGGAGGTCATTGCACATTAAAAAAACGAATGTCTAATTGGTCAGTTAGACATTAGACATTCGATTAGACATTCGCAAATTAAGGGATTTAGGTACCAAATTCGTCGGAGGTCATTATACATGCAAAAAACGAATGTCTAATTGGTCAGTTAGACATTAGACATTCGATTAGACATTCGCAAATTAAGAGATGTAGGTACCAAATTCGTCAGAGATCAATGTACATTAAAAAAACGAATGTCTAATTGGTCAGTTAGACATTAGACATTCGATTAGACATTCGCAAATTACAAGATCTATAACCCAAATTCGTCGGAGGTCATTGCACATTAAAAAAACGAATGTCTAATTGGTCAGTTAGACATTAGACATTCGATTAGACATTCGCAAATTAAGGGATTTAGGTACCAAATTCGTCGGAGGTCATTATACATGCAAAAAACGAATGTCTAATTGATCAGTTAGACATTAGACATTCGATTAGACATTCGCAAATTAAGAGATTTAGGTACCAAATTAATCAGAGATCAATGTACATTAAAAAAACGAATGTCTAATTGGTCAATTAGACATTAGACATTCGATTAGACATTCGCAAATTAAGAGATTTATGTACCAAATTCATCAGAGATCAATGTACATTAAAAAAACGAATGTCTAATTGATCAGTTAGACATTAGACATTTGATTAGACATTCGCAAATTAAGAGGTTTAGGTACGAAATTTGTCTGAGGTCATTGTACACGCAAAAAACGAATGTCCTATTGGTCAAATAACTTGAACATATTGATAACTCGAACATATCGATATATCGAACATACCGATGACTCGAACACATCGATATCTCGAATACATTGATAAAACGAATGTTTTTAACTTGAACATTTATTGACAAATCGAACATATCGATATCTCGAAACTTTCGATATCTCGAACTTTCCAATATCTCGAACTTTCGATATCTCGAACTTTCCGATATCTCGGAAAAAAAAATGAACTGAAAATAACTTTTCGATATCTTTAATTTTTTTTTTCTCGATATCTCGAACTTTATCGGAAAGTTCGAAATATCGACAAGTACGAGATATCGACAAGTTCGAGATACCGAAAATTTCGAGATATCGGAAAGTTCGAGATATCGAAAAAAAATATAATTTTCTTTTTCGAAAAGTTCGAGATATCGGAAAGTTCGAGATATCGAGAAAAAAAAAAAAAAATATCAATATGTTCGAACATTTCGATTTCTCGATTATTTTTTTTGATATTTTTTTTTCTTCTCGATATCTCGAACTTTCCAATAACTTTTCGATATCTTTAATTTTTTTTTTTCTCAATATCTCGAACTTTATCGGAAAGTTCGAAATATCGACAAGTACGAGATATCGACAAGTTCGAGATACCGAAAATTTCGAGATATCGGAAAGTTCGAGATATCGAAAAAAATATGAATCTTGATTTTTTTTTTTTTTTTTTCTCGAACATTTCGAGATATCGATTTGAAACCGTGTA
Source organism: Serripes groenlandicus (assembly GCA_031761405.1). Taxonomy (NCBI): domain Eukaryota; kingdom Metazoa; phylum Mollusca; class Bivalvia; order Cardiida; family Cardiidae; genus Serripes; species Serripes groenlandicus. The sequence continues at coordinate 26,367,365 of JASEVX010000010.1, forward strand.
TTGGTAAAAAATTAAGAAACTTCATGTTGTATGGTAACCTTTTATTATAGGCTATGGTAGCCAGGTGAGCAATATAGGCACATCTTGGCCTTTTTGGTTATGATAAAGGGACATTTGGCCTTCTTGTTCGAAATATTTACATCCTGTTTGTTTTCACACGTTATTTAAATGTACTGAACTACATCTGCTTCCTTTAAGTCATGCTTCAAAATCATGCGCGGCGTCCTTTGATGCTCTGCATCAAAATTCGTCTTGTAAATTATGGGATTAAGTAATACTGTATGTCAGTGCACGTAAACCCACCCCCTTTCCATCATTCAACATATCTGCAGCAGACAAATATTTTAGATAAAAATAATGAAAGAAAACTTACCGAATAAAGTTGAAAACATTGTGACAAAAGGTGAAATTGCTCATGATGAGCAATTTCTCCTTTTGCCACAATGTTTTCAAAAGTCGTCTGCTGCAGAAGAGTCAGAAAGCGTCTGTATGTGGGAAAGAGTTAACTATCTTGTTTATAGACGTTTTATTTTGTCATTTAATACAAATATCAGTTTACAAAATCATTGTCAGAGCATAATGAACAGATCCATTAATTCATATATTTCCAGTTTAACATAATAATACGAGCCATCCCGCGAGAAAACCAACAGTGTGGACTCTGCGTAAAGTATCGACCCAGATCAGCCTAAGCATGCCGCACAGGCTTACCCGGATAGACACTTTTCGCCTCCTGTAGATTTCTGTTTCAGGAATCATTACTGTATACCTCAATCCCCCTGAGACGGAATGTGTCGGCCCGGATCAGTCTGCGCAGACTGCGCAGGCTGATCTGGTTCGATACATTACGCAGATGCCATAATGTTGGTTTTCTCACAGGTAGGCTCAATTATTAATGAACTGACATGGTATAGGTAAATGTTAACCCTTTCCTCATACGACAATTCTGCAAGCAGACGACTTTGAACATGTTTTGTCAAAAAATAGAAAAGTGGAAAACATTGTGGCAAAAGGAGAAATTGCTCGTTTTGAGCAATTTCTTCTTTTGTCACTATGTTTTCAAACGCCGTCTGCTGCAGAGGCGTCAGAAAGCGTCTATATTAGGTAAATGTTAATGGAAATCATGAGTGTAAGATGATCGTATGGGATGTTTCGTCAAAGGTTTTGCCACCGAACGCCAAGTAATTACTGTGGGGATTTGTCTTGTCTCCTCGATTACCGGGATCGGTCATATATCATAATTGATTGATTGGAGTAACACTATTTTCAAGGTTATGTAAGTTATATCACGGTAGCCAGTTCACTTAATATGTATTCTCACGCTCTCTCTCTGTCTCTCTGTCTCTCTCCTCTCTATATATCTCTCTGTCTCTCTCTGTCTCTCTCTGTTTGTATGTCTGTCTGTCTGTCTGTCTGTCTGTCTGTCTGTCTGTCTGTCTGTCTGTCTGTCTGTCTGTCTGTCTGTCTCTGTCTCTGTCTCTGTCCTCTGTCTCTGTCTCTGTCTCTCTGTCTCTGTCTCTCTGTCTCTGTCTCTCTCTGTCTCTCTGTCCTCTCTCTCTATCTCCCCCTCTCTCTCTGTCTCTCTGTCTCTCTCTCTCATCTCTCTCTCTCTCTCGTCTCTCTCTCTCTCTCTCTCTCTTCTCTCTCTCTCTCTCTCTCTCTCTCTCTCTCTCTCCTCTCTCTCTCGCTCTCTCTCTCTCTCCCCCTCTCTATCTCTCTCCCCCCTCTATATCTCTCTCTATCTCTCTCTCTCCCTTTCAGAACAGCGTGAAAGGGGGGCGGGGGGGGGGGGGGGGGGGTAAACTAGCCGTGTCCAAGGAAAACCAACCTTGGTGTATCTTTAACAACAAATCTGCAGCAGACGACTTTGAAATCATATATAAGCAATACTATACGGATAATATTAATATGAAAGTATATGTATATAATTCAAAATCATTTTGGCAAAAGGTGAAATTGAAAAACGAACAATTTCTTCACCATTTGTCATAACAATTTAAAAGGTCGTCAGCTGCAGATGCGTCAACATAAGGGTTTCGAAACATTTCTAATAATCATCGTCCATCTCGGTCAGGCTATAAATGGATGTGCTAACATATAAAAGTCCATATTTGTTATTATCCATTTCGCTCTTGCATACTTATGTTGACGCATATGGACAATCTCTTTAAATTAAAGTTCAATTATTGAAAAGAGTAGAACACAATGTGGCAAAAGGAGACATTCTCATTATTTACAATTTCTTATTTAACCACTATGTTTTCAAACGTGTTCTGCTGAAGAGGCGTCAGAAGTTATGAAATTACAATAAACATACTTACTAAGAAGTTGCAATGTGCGCTATATCAACATGTCCACAATTAAAAGTACACACTATGTTCTTTTTAAAACAAACACAAATCACAATTTCATTTTTTTTTTATATAATTATACATGAAAGTACCTTTTTATTTGAAAAATATAGAATAGACAGGGTTTTATAACAAAGACATGCCCATCATTCATATTTTCACTGAATTTTCGTTTAAAAAATATTTAAATTGTATATCCACACATCACAAATAAACACATTGAATAGAGAGGTCTTTGATCGATATATTGTAAACAATTTGTTCGCTTTCCTTAATCTAATATTATATCAGGTATTTTCCTAATTCCTTTAAGCCCCCTTTCCCACTTACAAGACAATCTGCAGCAGACGTCATCGCAAAAGCATGCTACAACATATCGAGGGCTTGGCGTGAAACGGTTGTAACTCCAAATTGGTATTTTTTACCAAGGTTAATCACCTTGCCATAAACTCTTTATAAGCGTTAAATCATTTTTCTTGGTAAACAATGGAAATTTAGGTGCCATTGCTCGTTCTGAGCAATGGCACCTAAATTTGCATTGTTTACAAAGGGGTCAAAATTGCCCCTAAATCAGGGTTTTCAAAATAGGTTTTTAGTTACAACCGTCTCACGCCAAGCCCTCGATATGGCTAACCTCAATGAACGAACTTCAATCATTGTTTATTTATTTATTTCTATTTATTTATTGGGGTTTTACGCCGCTTTCAACATTATTCCAGTTATATCACGGCGACAGTTCACTTATTCATGATCCCTTGGTAAACAAACCAGTACTAGGCTAGAAAATGTGCCTTGCCCAAGGGCACTCCACCATGACCGTAGTGCCGCGACTTGGGATCGAACCCGGAACACCCGGTCTCGAAATCCCCGACGCTAACCACTCGACCACATCAATTGAATAGCTTTTTAAAACATTGTGTGACATAAGGAGAAATTGCTCAATGTGAGATAATTTCACAGTATTTTCAAAAGTCATATGTTGCAGAGGTGTATGAAAGCTTATGTATGTGGGAAAGCGTTAATTGTTTTGTCCAAAGCAGAAGGATATTATTCAATGGTATATATCGAGAGCTTGGCGTGAAACGGTTGTAACTAAAATTTGTATTTTGTTACCAAGGTTAATCACCTCGCCATAAAGTCTTTATAAGCATTAAATCATTTTTCTTGGTAAACAATGGAAATTTAGGTGCCATTGCTCGTTCTGAGCAATGGTAACTAAATTTGCATTGTTTACAAAGGGGTCAAAATTGCCCCTAAACCAGGGGTTTCAAAATAGGTTTATAGTTACAACCGTTTCACGCCAAGCCCTCGATATGCTATAGCCATTGTAAAGACCAGATACATTTTAAAAGACACAGAAAAGCTAAAATACACTTTATCATCATTGATCGTGATTCTTGTTCTAATTAATATCACTGTTTGTCATCCTCAGAGTTGTAAATAGTTAACATTTGAGCCGTTCCACGAGAAACCCAATGTTATGGACTCTGCGTAATGTATCGACCCAGATCAGTCTGCGCAATCCGCGCAGGCTAATCCGGGCCGACACATTCCGTCGCAGGGGTATAGAGGTATAGAGTAATGATTCATATAACAGAAACCCCACAGAAGGCGAAAATTGTCTGTCCGGGTTAGCCTGCGCGGCATGCTTAGGATGATCTGGATCGATACTTTACGCAGAGTCCACGCTGTTGGTTTTCTCGCGGGCGGATCATTTCTCATTCTAAAGATAGGAGGGTTGAACGATTACTTAATCCCGCCCATTATGTGTAATCGCCTTAAAAACTATGTAAGCAATAAGTTTAATATCATGTATTGCATGTATTCGAAAAAAAAATTGTGCTTTGACGCTGTTCACACAGTTATTTCATAATGGCCCACGTCAAACAAAAACCGACCTTTAGGACTAAGCGTTCATTGAAGGTCTATATCGCCCTACGCCTCCGCACAGTCATCTTTATAATGCCACACCGTCAGCTGGCCATGATGTTATCTGTTCGCCAACTTATCGTACATCCATTCGAGACTGGTTACATCTAATCGTACATCCACCAAAATGGGTTGCAAGTTTAAAATGTATTGGCAATATATTTGCCGTTGGTCATTTACAAAACAATTGTAATCGAAAATCCATTCTAGACTGGTTACAGCTAATCGGACATCCATTCGAGACTGGTACCAACAACTCGTACATCCATTCGAAACTCGATACAGCTAATCGTACATCCATTCGAGACTGGTACTAACAAATCGTACATCCATTCGAGACTGGTACTAACAAATCGTACATCCATTCGAGACTGGTACCAACATATCGTACATCCATTCGAGACTGGTATCAACAAATCTTTCATCCATTCGAGACTGGATATATAGTTAATCGTTCATCCATTCGAGACTGGTAACAGCTTATCGTACATTCATTCTAGAATGTAAACAGCTAATCGTACACCCATTCGAAACTGGTTACAGCTAATCGTACATCCATTATAGACTGGTTACAGCTTATCGTACATCAATTTGAGACTGTTACATCTTATCGTACATCCATTCGAGACTGGTAACAGCTAATCGTTCATCCATTCTAGACTAGTTACAGCTAATCGTACATCCTTTCGAGTATGATAACAGCTAATCACACATCCATTGGAGACTGGTTAAAGCTAAGTGTACATCTATTCTAGACTGATTACAGCTAATCGTACATTCATTCGAGACTGACTACAGCTAATCGCATATCCATTCGAAAATGGTTACAGCTAATCGTACATCCATTTTAGACTGGTTACAGGTAATCGTACATCCATTCGAGACTGGTTACAGCTACTCGTATATCCATTTGAGACTGGTTACAGCTAATCGTACATTCATTCGAGACCGGTTACAGCTAATCGCATATACATTCGAGACTTGTAACGGCTAATCGTACACCCTTTCAAGACTGGTTACAGCTACTCATACATCCATTCAGGATTGGTTATGACAAAAAAAAAACTGTACATGTCTACATGAGACATGTCTAGCGATTTGGTATCTTATTGACGCTCTGTAACGGGATCGTTTTCTAGTTTTTGGCAAAAGATGATTCTTGGATACATTACACGAATACTGACTACTCAATTATGAGACTGTGGGGATGCACCTGCTCGCACGAGTCTTCACTGTACGCAGGTACATCATACAGCTATTAATGTAATTCGCTGTTAATATTCGAAATAATTGGAAGGTCGGTGTTCACGCGAAGTGGCGAAAGTATCATGTCTAAAGTTTCTCAATGCCATTTGCCCACATTAAAGACAAAACATGAATGCCAACAGTATTTTCTTCTCATGTTCATTCATGCAGTTCATGTAGATTTAAACCAGATAAGTGTTTAAGACTTATAAGCGTGAATGCTTTTGTAAGTCCTTTAACTGTTTGTTTCCTCATATTGGAATTATGCGATTTGATTTATCACATATTGTTTTCAGTCTTTTAATTCAAGACTGATTTTGTTATTATTACTTTTACTTTTTGTTTTGATTACACTCATATATGGAATCTTATTTTAAAATAAGTTAAATTATACATGCTCGACATTTTCCCATTCCACTTACTTTGGTATTACAATGTATTGCGCTGTAATCTTTGCTGTTCCCCGATCGTGGGATTTAATATTAAATCTGTAGATTAAAGATTACGTAAGATTGTTTACCCAATATTTCAATGGCCTGCCATTATGAAAATATTATTATTATTATTATTGGAAATGGTGGTATTACTTAAAATCAGATAACGTAGTCATTTATTTTTAGCGTAGTGGTATAATGCGCTCAGGATATAAGATACCTACTTAAACAGGTGTTTAATTTTTTATTTCACTTTTGTCAAATGGTGAAACAATAAGCGTGGAAACTTGAATATTATTATTGGAACCAGGGATGTGGACTATTTAGTTCTACATCCCTGTTGGAATATATATTTTTTGTTACCTATATAATCGTTATTTCCTCCAATATATGAAGATCATACAAAGATGAGCACTATGATAAACAAACAAAAAGGAACAAAAAGGAAAGGTTATACAAAAACATATTTAAAACAAGATGTGTTTGTGAAACACTGATGCCCCCGAATGGCAACATTTAGGTCAAAGGTCAAGGTCGCAAGGTCAAAAATGTTGGTACTGACAGAAAGGTCATGTCACAAGGAATACACATGTGAAATATGGTAGCCTCACCTGTTATGGTTCAAAAGTAGTGGTCAAGGTTAAAGTGTTTTTTTGAGAATGGCAACATCTAGGTCAAAGGTCAAGGTCGCAAGGTGAACATTTTTGGTACTGACAGAAAGGTCATGTCACCAGGTATACACATGTGAAATATGGTAGCCGTACCTGTTATGGTTCAAAAGTAATGGTCAAGGTTAAAGTTTTTTTCGTGCAGACAGACAGACGTGCAGACAGGCCAAAAACTAGATGCCCACCGAATCGGTGATTCCGGGGGCATAAAAATAATTATATTACTATCTGGTCACAGACGTATTATATTATAATCAGTAGAGCTGAAATACTGATTCATCTCTTCCGCTTGTAATGAGCAACTTCTCATTCTGAATTAACTTCTATAGTCAACAGTTACCTCTATGTCATGCAGGTACAGGATTAATTGACCATAGATGAGTTTGCGAATCTTGTACTTACTTTCTTAAGGATTATCGAAATCAAACATATATATCGGGGGACAGTGACCTTGTTGTCAGTAGTAATTGACAATTTCAATCTCATGCACGTCTTGTCAGCAATTTTGTTTGATCGTTTATTTTAATGGTGTTTTAAACAGTGTGGGAACACGTAGACGCATTTTGACGCAATAGCAGCAGACTTTTTGAAAACATTGTGGCCAAAGGAGAAATTGCTCATGATGAGCAATTTCTCCATTGGCCACACTGTTTTCAACTTAATGTAACCAATCAAGCTATCTTTTATTGAGATTTTTCAAATTTGTGTCACTAAGTTTTCAAAGTCGTCTGCTGCAGATTTGTTGTATGTGGGAAAGGGTTAAACCGCGTTCATTGTTGAATAGTTCATCATGGATTCAACAAAACTGCATTTAAAAGGTTAAGATCGCCCCCATAAATATCATTTTAATGTTGTTGGAACATCAGTGAAAAACCTAAGGCGTGAGTACTCCAATATAAGTTTAAGAAATGCGCCCGACTCCCCCCACCCCACGAAAAAAGTCACGTGAAATATACAGTGGCGGATTAACTTAACCGGGGTGGGGGGCGTAGGCCCCGTGCGTTGAAAAATTCAACCTCCCCCCCAGGCCGTCAGCACTGCAGTGCTTATATTTTCAAAATGCAGTCAGTCTAATCAGGGGGTTCTCTTTCGTATACATTCCATATCTCGACGTATCATTGGTTACGTGCCAAGTACCACCACCGGGGTACCTTATACTGACACAAGTGCATCAGCAATACTATGCTATGTCTGCAACCTTTTGCGCCAAGACGCAAACCACTCCTGTCGTTCTTCGTGTGTATGGGAGGTAACCTATTGACCAACGCTATTTAGTTAAATAGTTAACACTTTCCCTCATACGACAATTCTGCAGCAGACGACTTTGAACATATTTTTTCAAAACATAGAAAATCTCCATAATTGAATGGATAACCCTTGATAAAAAGTGGAAAACATTGTGGCAAAAGGAGAAATTGCACGTTTTGTGCAATTTCTTCTTTTGTCACTATGTTTTCAAAAAGCCGTCTGCTGCAGAGACGTCAGAAAGCCTCTATATGAGGGAAAGGGTTAAGCCGACTCCCAGTCGGTAGCGACGCGGGCTGTCAATCCAGGGGTTGTGAGTTCGAACCCCAGCTCGGCCAACATTATTTCCGACGTTTGACAACAGTTATTGTGACAAGCGTCTTTCGTCTTTCACCAATGGGCTAACAGTCTATGTGGAAAAGCAGCCAGTTGCTTCGAAATAATGTTGTATGAAGTTCTGGTGTGAGAAAGCCAAGAAACATATGAGTAGAACTGGCCGCCGTGTTATGACTGAACAATTGTTGAAAAGGGCGTTAAACCCGAAACAATCAATATTTAGGTTAAAATTTCCCACGTAAACACATCTGCAGCAGACGAATTTGAACACATCAAGACAAAAATATGAAGTTTTCTATGAACGGTATTACAATATAGTTATTGAATATACATGGAAACATTATGGCGATAAAAAACGATTGCTCATTATTAGCAATATGAGCTGTCCCAAGAGAAGGTCAACATTGTGAACTCTGCGTAAAGTATCGACCCGGATCAGCCTAAGCATGCGGCGCAGGCTTACCCGGATAGACACTTTTCGCCTCCTGTAGATTTTTTGTTTTAGGAATCATTGCTCTATACCCCTGAGACGGAATGTGTCGGTCCGGATCAGCCTGCGCGTATATCGCAGGCTGATCTGGGTCGATATATTACGCAGAGGCCATAATGTTGGTTTTCTCGTTGAAACGGCCCATATCTACTTTTTACTCGAGTGTTTTCGAGAGGCGTCTGCTGACGATGCATCAAACTACGTCTGCGTGGAAAAGGGTTGACGCTTTCTGACGCCTCTGCAGCAGACAGCTTTTTGAAAACATAGTGACAAAAGAAGAAATTGCACAAAACGTGCAATTTCTCCTTTTGCCACCATGTTTTCCACTTTTAGTCATAGGTTATCCATTCAATTATAGAGATGTTCTATGTTTTGACAAAATACGTTCAAAGTCGTCTGCTGTAGAATTGTCGTATGAGGGAAAGGGTTAAATGTTGAGTTTTACTCCTCAGTATCAGCCCACGGGAATTTTCATCCCGGAAAAATACTTAGGCTAAAGACAACTAACGCTCTTAACCCTTTCCCTCATATAGACGCCTCTGCAGCAGACGGCTTTTTGAAAACATGGTGACAAAAGAAGAAATTGCACAAAACGTGCAATTTCTCCTTTTGCCACAATGTTTTCCACTTTTTGTCACAGGTTATCCATTCAATTATGGAGATTTTCCATTTGTTGACAAAATATGTTTAAAGTCGTCTGCTGCAGAATTGTCGTATGAGGGAACGGGTTAATCAAAATGGTCATACATAGCTCTAGATAATGGGCCTTTGTATGTTCTTAAATCCTTATTTGGCATTCAAATCCTATCTTGTAGGTACTCAAAAGAATCGTCTCAGTGAGACGATGTTTTTGAGTAACCCACAACATAATATTTGGTTGAGTAATAAGAGACATTTTGTCTGGAAAAGACCTGTTCACTCCCGCTTATCTAGTTCTCTGGTCATGTTTGTCGTTCATTCATATCACTGGGAAACGAATTTAGATGTGAGAACCTCAGTGGGAAATATTGAGAGTAAAGCAAAACGTATGTCAAGCCAACTTTGGTATTCGACTTTGGTATGCTCTCTTGTGTGACGTTCATATCTTGAGTTTCGTTCAAAACGGTTGTAAATGCATCTTATTACAGGATGCTTTTACAACCGATTTCAGTGAAGCCATCGATACGCATGATTGGTGAATAAATAGAATTGATGCTCGTCATTATTTTGACATCAATGATGTTAGATATTTCAAATATATACGGCATATAACATTGCGGGGGCGTTGCAAAATCGATATTTTAAGGGTCGAAGGTCGAGTAAGATATGGATTTTCCCACGCTATATGAGTAGTGCAATACGAAAGCATTTATATTCCCGCAACGTAATATTCCTTTTATTCTATACCTACGATTTATGAAGAGCGAAAAAACTAACAAATATACAGATTCAATATTTTTGTTATTGGGGATACAATTTTGTAATCTAGAAATGAAAAGATGAATGGCGGATGAATATTTACTACAATACTTAGGCCACGCCCCTAGAAAGTATGCTAATACGTAGGTTCCGCCCAATAACATTATCAAATTAAATTTCCATTGTTTTGTGAGAGAAAATAACAACATAATCTTTATTTGTGGGTTTTATTGAATTTGACGCTAGGTTTTCGATACATACAATAGAAACAATTTTCCTAAATAGTACTGGTCGTCTGCATATTTTACTAGGTAGCGCAGATTCAAAACGGGAACCTCGCTAATAGTAGTCCGCGCACTGTCTGACGTCATAATCTTGTACTTTCACCGGGTGTTGATACGGAAAAAATTCCGTCGTGTCTGAACTGCGCATGTCAATCTGTATGCATTTCCATCGGAAAATGTACAGGCATATAATAAATAATCCATATAACCCACACTGTGAGTGATATAGGTATGGCGCCAAAGCGACTAACGTTATGACGTCAAACCGCTGACGAGACGTCATTTTCCTATTATTCGGTCATGTTATTCTACACACGTTATATATAAAGAAATACGTAATGGGCGTATTATTAGATCGGATACAAGCACCAATTGTCATGTGATAAAAACCGTATCTTATCTAAACCCATGTATAATTCCGTATTCCGTAAATTTAACAAATCGAACTTATTGTCATTGTCTGACATTGTGTAGTAAACAAATACATTCACACAGATTCGTCCGCGTGTGAACAGGTACGAAGACACTGAATAGTTCCATTATTTCATCATCAATTTAATATCATAAAATAAAAATAAAATTTGTATGTTTTAAGTGGATATGGAATATATTTCAACTCGAATTGATACAATTTTAACATTTTCAAAATATTAAATTGTATCACTTCTCGAGGAGATATATATTCCATATCCACTTAAAACAATCAAATATCCTCTATATATACTCAGAGGACTAGATAATAGGGAATGAACAGGTCCTTTCCTTATAATATTTCTCTTATTACTCAACCAAATCCTATGTTGTGGGTACTCAAAAGAATCGTCTCACTGAGACGTTTCTTTTGAGTTCCCACAACATAGGATTTGAATGTCAAAAAAGGAATTTAGAACATAAAAGAAATCCCCTTATCTAGAGCTCTGTATACTGATATATACAATTCGACGAATTTCTAATTGGCCACCATGTAAAATATGATATTATGCGACATATTTAATCAATAAATCTAAAGTTTGGTTATTTTTGTATTGTACGCACCAATCTATCGATTTACAGAATGAAAACACGTATTCATGTACAAAATCATCCATGCGGAAAGGTGGGTGCGAAAATATCCTATGTGCTCGCGTTCCTCGTGCACGGCATGGTAGTTGTCGTATTTGGTAGGAATGTATTCTTGGTGGATTGTCTTTTATGAAAAACATAAAATATGGCAGGAATGTGCATTGCAGAACGCGCTCAAGCCGTCAAATGATTCGTGCCGGCACCCCCATCAGACAGGTATGTTACGCGTCTTTATAAAAAGTACCATGTCACGCGGCTAGAAGCTTGCAGCAAACAACGTCCGAGCACTCCAATGGCCTGCAAAAAGTCAGGATTTAAATCCGATCGAGCACGTGTGGGACCTATTGAAGCGCAAGGTTGCCCAGTCGCTGCAACCAATTCTCGGGGTGCTCAGGCGTGTTATTCATCAGATTTGCGTGGCCTTTCCACAACGGTATCTTCACCAGATACATTATGTCAATGAGGACAAGGTGCCTTGCTGTAATTGCTGCAGCAGGTGGACATACAAAGTATTGAAACGAAATCAAATACGACTTGATTTGATCTTGCAGTTTTTGTTTTAAGGGTGTCCATGTCAACCCTCTCAGTTAAGTTTCCGTGATAAAATTTCAATAAAGTTTTGTTTTACATATTAGGAATAAATCGTAATAAACTTATATTTGGTTATTTGTATTTTTCTCCGAATGCTTTTCCTAAAATATGATAAAAACAAGGTGGCCAATTAGAAATTCGTCGAAGTGTATGATAACACCAAAATACATTTAAACACAACGAACGATGTCCAGTAGACGGGGTGTGATATGCAAGAAGATGAGGGCGTTATATACCATCATTTAGTAGATCACTCAATTAACCATTCTTTGGTCATCAACTATTTAGAAATTCAGGGTTTGGAGCGAGTTCGAATCCGCACTCAGCCAAGTGTTACATCAATGTGTTCACCTTCATTTACTGGTGCAAACAATCAATGCGATCACCTTCATTTACTGGTGCAAACAATCAATGCGATCACCTTCATTTACTGGTGCAAACAATCAATGCGATCACCTTCATTTACTGGTGCAAACAATCAATGCGATCACCTTCATTTACTGGTGCAAACAATCAATGCCACTGAAAACACAGAAAATTATTTCATTTAATTTACTACAAGAGTCAATCAATTAATCAAGCAATAAGTACTTCATTCAATCAATCAATCGATCAATCAATCAATCAATCAATCAATCAATCAATCAATCAATCAAGTAATCAATCAATCAATCAATCAATCAATCAATCAATCACCCATTCAATAATTCAATAATTCATTCATTCATCAAATCAATTAATCGTCCATCCATTCATTCCAAATCATTCGCTCATTCAAATACACTATTTATTTTTTCGCTCTATGATACGAATCAACCCAAATTTAAACAGAGTAATGTAAAATAACACATTTTCTGGCGTTAGTACATACAGATTCAAACACGAAGTATAAAAATTCTGTATTTCACTAGGTCAAATACGGTATCAAATAAGTATGGTAATGGTACGTCACAAAAACAATTATATGACGTCATTGAAATATCCTTTTACGTCATTCAAAACATGCTATAGTTGGACGTGGTTTTAACGTCAATCATAAATTATATTTTTTGTGTAAAATATGTTATTTCGTTATTAAGAATATAGGAATTTGTATTTTTTCTTTATTCTGGCTTAAAAGTTAAACATGGTTTATAGCCTAATAAAAGGAAAATGATATTGCAGTAATGATATATCAATCGTCCCAGTCCCACGTAGTACAATACTAAAACCTGTATCGCTACTGCAACGTAGTATTCCCTAGTATCTATCGATTGTGAAGCAATTTTTTTTCGACATATATATATATATAATCTTTAATAATAATTACAGTTTCTATTATATCGAGGGCTTGGCGTAAAACGGTTGTAACTAAAATTTGTAATTTTTTACCAAAGTTAATCACCTCGCCATAAAGTCATTGTAAGCATTAAATCATTTTTCTTGGTAAAAAATGGAAATTCAGGTGCCATTGCTCGTTCTGAGCAATGGCACCTAAATTTGCATTGTTTACAAAAGGGTCAAAATTGCCCCTAAACCAAGGTTTTCAAAATAGGTTTTCACGCCAAGCCCTCGATATGTTTGCATCCTGAAAAAACACAATTGTTATCTGACTAGTGCAGGCAGGGTAGTTGTGTGCACCATTTTCCGGGAAAGTTCCTTTAAATTATTCACATGTGCCTTCCTTCTCGACGTAAACTCGTCTGCGGTTTCTGAAAAAGAAAGAAACACGCATCATGAGGAAATTGGATCTGTTGCAACCTCGTTTGTGCATTATAGGTAATGCACCTATCAATATTTTGCCCCAGGGGTGGGGGGGGGGGGGGGGGGGGTGCCGGCCAGACCCAGGGGAATTAGACAAGTTTTCCTTTTTGGGGTCTAATTTCCTACCCTAGAGCCAATAATGTTGTATAAATCCCCATAGTGAGAGATGCTTTGTGTACTACGGGTACCGGGATGTAAAATCCAGCCAATGTCTATTTCACGGGACCCGGAATCATTCGAAATGTCAAATTCCCGCCTGTCGGGAAGCGTCTTCTGTTTAAAGTCCCGTGTATGCCCCCCCCCCCCCCCCCCCCCCGGGGGCAAAATATTGACAGGTGCATAAGGGAGTGAGAATGTTTAACAGTACTGCACTTATTTCAGAAAGTTGCACCTACAACAAAGCTACGTACGTCTAAAGATTTCGGATCCTAACCCTTTCCCACATAAAACGAATCTGAAGTAGGCGACTTTGAAAACACATTGGCAAGAACGTGAACAATCTTCATGGATGGCAGTTTAATTATTGAATAGAGGTAAAAACATTGAGGCAAATTCTGAGCAATTTCCCCTTTTGCAACACTTTATTCAAAACAGATTTACATCAGAGGCGTCAGAGAGCGTCTATATGTGGGAATATGCGTATAGTGAATGTGGGAATATGCGTATAGTGAAGACTCAGGTGAGCCTGTGCACAAAAACAGTCTCGACAGAGTATTCACTGTCCGCATACACACTATATAGACATAACAACTAGAAGTGAAGTCCCATTAGTTGTTCGCCAAAGCGCCTTTATACGTTCCCAGTACGGAGAGTAAATAAGACCCCATATAGGCAGACGCTGCATCAATTAATATCTTAATAATTACTTATTGGAAGCCGCCAGGAGGCGGCTTCCTGTAGGGATGCTTTTAATTTTCGGTCAAGGAGAATATTTAGACCTACCAGCGTGACCACATATCTTGATTTCTTTTTGTCCTTTCTAAGTACATTAATTTAAGGTAATGACTTTCAAAACATCCCTTTTACACTCTATATACATGTGTGAGTTTTACAAATTAAAAACAAAAGACAAAGGCCAGTATATTAATTGAATGTATGTACATTTTTATTTAAGCGAAATTCATACTGTATCTTCTCTGGACAGTAAAATAGAGAACCCTTCTATTGAATTTGTAAATGTAGTCTGGTTCCTTAAAATTACATGCTATGATATATTACGCAGTAATAAGACGAAGAAGCCTCGTCCCGTATTCACTAAACTTTTCAATTTAGATATTTGTTTAAATCTAAATCTTAATATTTAGCCCACGTTTTAGATTTAATCCGTATTCACCAACGCGTTTTAAACCGATCTCAATTTGGTCTAGTGTGTAAATGTCGTAAGCGGCTACGCAGCGACTCTGGTTCCTGAATCAAGTTAAGAGCTAAAATAAAAGACAGTACCATTCATCTATAGTCTATTTATAGATTTTCATTTTTATCGCAATTTCACATACATTTTTCATTTGCTTTTAATAATCTGACTTTCATGTTCAGTACATACTGGATTCAAAGGAGTACAATTGTCATCGCAAAATGCAGACATTAAAAGATTTAAACCACAGAAATATCTGTTTCAAGATCAATTTCGTTCTTTTTCTCTGTTGCAGTTCAATATTTCATGAATATCGCGGTAAACACGATATCGGTGTATTTTGCCTAGCCAACAACATGTTTTATCACGGATGCGATGTGAACATCCAGAATACTTAAATGAAATGAAATCTTCTGGTTCTTACAAACAAAGTGTGATCGGATTAACTGAACTGTATTTAACTTATCACTGTAAATGTAGACAGCATTTCAACTCTAATATCAACTGGTAAATTTACAGTTTGGAAAATAAATTCAAGTAAATTTTCAAGCACTGGTTAACGTTTTCAAAAAAATTGAAACTAGTTCCTATGTTAAGCCTTTCCCTTATACGTAGCACATTAAGTAAAAATTGGAACATCTTGCTAAATGAAGGTATAATTTATGGACATAAAGTAGAAAACATTGTAGCAAAAGGATACATTCCTCGTGATCAATTTCTCTTTCTGTCACAATGTTTTCAAAAGTCGCTGCAGCTATTGTCAGTCTTTCGGATTACGTGTACATATAAATACGTTTACGTGATTTTCTGAATGCTAATCACGACACGAGTTCACATAAATTTCGTCAACTCGAGATTGTGCGTTTGTAATCCGACAGCTTTGATTTTCAATTGCTCAATTTGCCACAATAATTTCAACTCTTTTCAATTATCTTACTATCATTTATAGAGATTTTTTCTATGTTTTGTACTTGATGATTTTAAAGTCTGTCAGAGTAAAACATCATTGAAATATCTATAAATTATCGTATGATAATTGAAAAGTGTTGAATTAGATATGCAGATATTGCTCATTATGAGCAATTTCTCCTTTTGCCACAATAATTCAACATTTTCAATTATCATACGATCATTTATAGAGATTTTATTTTACTTGATAATTTCAAAGTCGTCTACTGCAGATTTGTTTTATGTGGGAAACCCTTATCCATTATCATGACTTACCGATACAAACGACGTTATTGGAGGAATAAAGAATATATATATATATTATTTGATAAAACATTATCATAACAGGGCGTGTGTTCAATACAAATAGTTGATTGTTTTTGGTACTAATTTAAATTTTCCATAACCTCTTGTCCATTTATCTTTAGTATTATATGTCACTTTTTATGATCAGCTTAACTCTAAATTATCTCATTCACTTAAAACACAGACCCTGCCAGGTTAAGGTTAAATATCCTACATAAAAATTATATCTTCAATAATCGATATCAGCAATACTGAATACGGATTGAATTGTTCTAATGTTTGTGGATTTAAATGATCTTTTTTCTTGCATCTTAGAAAAATCCAGGACAAATCCGAGATTTGGAGCAAGGGCCTCTGGATTGACAGTCTAACGTGTTAACCACTATAACATATGGCCACTCATTGCATTCATGAATGTGGATAGTGAAGGCAGTAGTGAGACTCTGTGTATGAACTACACCGCCGAGGCGGTCTTGAACAGACATTAATGTTATGTATCGAATATTTATAACCCTTGTAGATTTTGCTACAAATCATATATTTCGTTCATGGTATATAGTTTCTTTCCGATGTATGGAAGATATCACTTGGCCAATCAATGCTAATTCATTCATGTCAAACATATAAAAGACCGAATCCGACTTTAGTTTTGTTAGGTGCAAACCGGATTCGATCCGTGTACGGGTCACACAAAAAAACAACATCAAAAATGGTAATTTTCCTTTGACGATCAAATTTATCATCGCAATTTTTATACCATTAAGTTCTACCTGCATGCTGTCAATGCCAGGTCACATTTATCAATGTAAATGTTTAACATTAAAGTTTTACCTGCATGCCGTAAATGCGAGGAAACATTTAAAAGTGATATTTTTTTACGATCAAGTTTTACCTGCATGCTGTTTATGCTAGGTAAAATTCATTAATGTACATTTTAAACGAGCAAGTTTTACCTGCAGGCTGTTAATGCTAGGTCACATTTATTACTGTAGGTTTGTCCATCACTCCCACACACGGGGTTGTAGTCGTATTGACAGGCTGCTGGACACGGCTCCATGGCTCTCTGACCGGTCTGACCGTGTTCGCCTCTGAAGTGCAGGATCAAAAACAATATGAGGGGTGTGCGATCAGAGTCTATCCAGATCAGCCTGCTTATTCAGTTTAATCTTGATCTACCAATTATATTTGTCATGATAAAAAACATGTGATAAATGTACAGCCAGCGGCATGCACATCCAGTTTAATCTGGATCTGCTCACGTCACTTTCAGTTGGTCGTGATAAAAACATATGATTGGTGCTTTAACCCATTACTTCACATGACTTTTCATAGGTCGTCTGCTTGACGATCATCAGACGAACAATTTCACCAATCTAGAAAATTGAAAGATTTATGTCGATAAAGAGTTGAAAATATTGCAATAAAGGCTGAAATTGCTCGTTTTGAGCAATTTCATCTTTTATTGCAATGTTTTTAAAAGTCGTCTGCAATAGCAGGCGACAAATGTCGTCTGCAATAGCAGGCGACAAATGTCGTCTGTGTGAAGTAATAGGTTAAAAAGATCAACACTACGGTATATGTAATCTGCACAGTCTAATTTAGATCTTTCCCATTTCAACCTCAATGGATCAAGATTAAAAACTTTCCTCCCGCATGAGAGGGAGACGCTCTACCACTACACCAACGAGGCGGTTGCGAGCAATGCACATCACGAACAGTCAGCGCATCTAATCTGAACATTCAATGATCGTAAAAGCAGACACAGTAACAATATGATAAACGGTATGATAAATTAACAAGAAAGGATGGATCGTTTTCTACACATCTCATCGCCTCAGTGGTGTTTTGATGGAACGTGCGGGAGGTCGCGGTATCGATCCCCAGCCGGGTCGTACTTTCAAAATGGTAGAAATGGCTGTCCCTCCGTGACACTTAGTGTTGTGAGGTTAGTATTACCACTGACTTGAAACATTGATGGAAACGGCGTAAAACACCATGTCAACAAAATCTTCACATGTCTCAAATAGATCTACAGTTTGAGTGTTACTTCTGTAGCATGGCTTATCTGTGTATTAGAATGTGCTAGAAGATCTACATTGTAAAGGTTGTCTTTTTAACCGGTCTGGCAGAAAATGCTCAACATAATCAGGGTGACTATATTCATTATAGTCACCCTGACATAATCAATTAATATTTTCACACATGCATAGGCAGTTTGACGCCTCTGCAACAGACAACTTTTGAAAAAAAAAATTGGCAAAAGGCGAAATAGTTCATAATGAATAATTTCTCCTTTTGCCAAAATGTTTTCAACTCTTTTCATTAGTTGAACATCCTTTATAGATAGAGATGTTCACATAGTTTGCCTAGATGTTTCCGAAGTCTTCATCTGCTAAACTGTTGTATGTGGTAACGGCGTTCAGATTTTACCTGCTATGATATTTTAGTGTCGGCTGTTTCACCAGAAGGATTTACAAACATAATAGGATCACTAAATAAGAAACACTGAAAATATGCACATATTTACATCTGGAAAAAAAAACAAAAAAACCTGACCTCTGAGCTTTTGAAAGTATATGTTTTACATTGAGCGAGTTTGAAACAAAAGCTCTGTTACAGCATTACTGCAACTGCTTCCCGGTTTCCACAGCGTTTTCAAATTATATCTGCTTACAAGTGCTGCTACAAAATGTTTTTGATAAGGACCAATCTATAATAAGAACATCAATTAAATTTACCTGATATCACCCATATGGGATGATTCAACATCGTTCATTATGTGATCCAATCTGTCGCTGTCATGGTAACCATCCATCGGGACTTCGGCGACTATTCAAACCAAAAATAGTATTTGTCAGTGATTATTTCATATTCTTTTCAAAATTATGACGAACAGTCACACTCTGATTCTTTTTCCCGACATTAACCATTTCCCTCATATAGACGCTTTCTGACGCCATTGCAGCAGACGGCTATTTGAAAAACAAAGTGACAAAAGAAGAAAATGCACAAAACGTGCAATTTCTCCTTTTGCCACAATGTTTTCCACTTTTAGCCATAGGTTATCCATTTAATTATAGAGACCCAGGAAAGACATCTGCGCGCAGTTCGACTCGACCAGGCTCAGTACTATTTGCTCAAAACTAAAAATAAAAAAATCTTGATACTACTTAAAATGGTTATGAACTCTTTAAAATGCAGAGGTCTACAAGTTCATTTCAAAAATTCATAACAAGCATACATAAGAAACTAATACATCATATACATTACCTGCATTCGCTACCAACACCAAAACTAAAATAACTAAACATTGCATGGTGACTTCTAAAACAGATCTTAGAAAACTTGTTTACTCCTGTTAATTGTCTCTTGTAAATCGATATGACACCGACTGTTATCATCAAACTCACGACTGTGTTGGCCAAATTAAATTTACAACCCAAATAAATTAATTCTGCAATAAATTATTTTGAATTTGAATGACCTGTTTTGAGGCCCTGTAGAAAACTTTAACCACCGTGTTGTAATCACATCTTCGTCTGCATCAGTTATAATGATATGGCCGAAAGCTTCCACCCTTTCTCTTCACTAGCTTTTCTTTGAAACCATGTTTCGATTGATTGGAGTTCACGCCCTTTTAAAGTCGTTCCGTTATATCACGGCGGCCAATTCACATTTCAGTTTGTTTCCTGGATTTCTCGCAACCTTACTGCACACAATATTCTTCCCCAGACCAACTGGCCACCGTCCAACATATAGACTAGTTTTAGAATCATGGAGATTGTCACATATTACGTTTGCAAATCGTCGGAAAGAATAATTGGCCAAAGCGGAGACGTTCCGACTTTTCTCCTTCCATCGTTCTTCGTCATTTTTTAAAATACACGGTGGTGGTTGCCGATACTCATATGAGACATCGACTTAGGGAATGGGTTGATTGATTGATTGATTGAATGGGGTTTTACGCCGTTTTTAACAATTTCTCAGTCATATCACGGCGGCCAGTTCACCTACTCATGTGTTTCCTGGTTTTCTCACACCAATACTCCAAACAACAATCTTCCCAAGCAATTAGGGAATGGGAACCCCGGCAATACATAATGATGTGGTATGATTTATTGCTTGGTGTTTTACGCCGCTTTCAACAATGTTTCAGTGATATCACAGCATTTCATGGGTAAGTTACCAGTACTACTGGTCCATTTATGCTGACACCAGCCAGTCAGTCGTAAAATGCTAACCCCGCAATACTGAGCGCAAAGGAGGGCAGCCATTATTAACATTTCTTAAGATATCGGTTATGACTTATGACTTTTTTCTGGTGACATATTTCAGTTTGTGTTCGCGGCGCTATATTAAACAAATCAATTTCCAAAACAATATTTTGAATCTCCCTTGAATGGCTGCTTATAAGACAAGTTTGACTGTATTGTGATATAAACCACAAACGGGTTTCGTTTAACCGTTTACCCCATACAAACGACATTCAATTCCTCTGAAGGAAACAGCTTTTGAAAACATTGTGACAATAGGAAAAATAACTCATCATGAGCAAATTCTCCTATTGTCATAATGTTTTCAACTCTTTATTATAATTATACTTTAATTAATAGAGATTTATTATATTTTTGCGTAGATGTTTTCAAAAAGTCGTCTGCTGCAGATGTGTTGTTTGTTGGAAAAGGATGGCTGCCAGCACGCAGACAAGTCGGGCCTCAGATCGAGTACCATCCCGGTCCATCACTTCAACCATAATCCGCAAATTGAAGATCTAGTGTAGTGGGCATGGCACATAAAAAACAGTCTGTACAATTACTGTGTTTTATTTTATGCACGCGTCTTACCCTTTCCCATATACAACGAATCTTTAGCAGACGACTTTGAAAATATCTAGGTAAAACCTCTATAAATAAAGTTATAAGTATTGAATATAGATTAAAACGTTGTGGCTAAAGGGGAAACTGTACAATTAAGCCGTTGTATTCGATGCACGCGCCTTTCCCTTTCCCATATACAATGAATCTGCAGCAGACGACCTTGAAAATATCTATGTAAAATCTCTATAAATAAAGTTATAAGTATTGAATATAGATTAAAACGTTGTGGCTAAAGGAGAAGTGTACACTTACGCGCGTTTTATTCGATGCACGCGCCTTTCCCTTTCCCATATACAATGAATCTGCAGCAGACGACTTTGAAAATATTTAGGTAAAACATGGAAAATCTCTATAAATGAAAGTATAAGAATTGAATATGGATTGAAATGTTGTGACGAAAAGAGAAATTGCTCACTATGAGTAATTTCTTCTCTTGCCACACTCTTTTTTCAAAAGGCGTCTGCCAGTTAGTAAGTGATACGAGGACAATGACATCTAAGTTTTTTTTTCATCTTTCGAGATAACGCATCCTATTTAAATTAACCATTATCCTGCTGAATTCGATTTTAACCCTTTCCCTCATACAACAATTCTGCAGCAGACGAATTTGAATATATTTTGTCAAAAAATAGAAAATGTCTATAATTGAATGGATGACTAACTAAAAGTGGAAAACATCACATCAAAAGGAGAAATTGCTCGTTTTGAGCAATTTCTTCTTTTGTCACCATGTTTTCAAAAAGCCATCTGCTGCAGAAAGCGTCTTTATGAGGGAAAGGTTAAAAACAACATGATCCTTAGCGTATCATGTTGAACAATAATTGTGAAGAGCGTAAACCAAGATCAGGCTGCATATTCTAGTTCATAGAAAAATGAAAGAACTTGTCATGGTTACAATACCAGTTGCAGGTATCCAGCACTTAAAATGACTTTTTTCACAACACTGTATTACTCAAACATTATTTCAGCTTCATCATGGTGACAGTTCACTTATTCATGATCCCTAGGCTCGAAATATGCCTTGCCCGGGGGCACTCCACCATGACTGGGGATCAAACTCGGGATGCCCGGTTCCAAAACCCCGACGCTAATTACTCGGCCATGGCGAATTTCTTTATCCATCACTTACTTTAATTTATAGAAATATCAAAATGCTGCAGACTTTCGTAGATCAAAATATACTTGTTAAAGAAGGTTAGGACATTCGTCTCGGGAGCGGGCAGCAGGGATTCCACAAAACTTTAAAATGTTAGAAGTTACCCTTTCCCTCATACGACATTTCTGCAGCAGACGACTTTGAGCATATTTTGTCAAAAAATAGAAAATCTATAATTGAATGGATTACCTGCTCGTTTTGAGCAATTTCTTCTTTTGTCACTATGTTTTCAAAAAGCCGTCTGCTGCAGAGGCGTCAGAAAGCGCCTATATGAGGGAAAGGGTTAATTCTCATCGATGTGGGGATAGCAATATAATTGATACGATTATGTAATGATAAACTTAACAGTAGAACTGGAAACGCCATGTAATAATTAAAACTGTTGAATGCAGTGGCAAAAATATTCAAACACATCAAAATATCGTTAAGAAATGAACAGAAACTGTTGGCTAGTTTTTACATGGCTAGTTTAAAACCTCATGGATGTCATGTCGTTATCTCTATAGTCCAATATGTTATCTAAATGCTAATGTTGTTTGCGGTTTCATTAAACTAAACGTAGTATCGCGTATCACACAAGGATAATTTCTGCGACGTAATCAATGGACAATATACTTTTTATAAGTTTGCATTTAGAATATCTCAAATTCTCCTTTATTGTACATTATTTCTTAACCCTTTCCCTCATACGACAATTCTACAGCAGACGACTTTGGACATATTTTGTCAAAAAATAGAAAATCTCTATAATTTAATGGATAACCTATGACTAAAAGTGCAAACATTGTGGCAAAAGAGGAAATTGCTCGTTTTGAGCAATTTCTTCTTTTGTCACTATGTTTTCAAAAAGCCGTCTGCTGCAGAGGCGTCAGAAAGCCTCTAAATGAGAGAAAGGGTAATGATTGCCAGCTGCATAGGCACCAGGGCTTGTCTGTGTCAGGGAAAGTATTAACTCTTTCAAACAAATCTGCAGCAGACGACTTTGAAAATATCTTGCCAAAAAATATGAAAAATCTCAGTAATTTAAAGTAAACTAATTGCATAGAGTTGATAGAACAATTATTGAACAACATTCAAACACTAGAAAGAAAGAAGGATAACTTTCGCCCTTTGTCACAATGTTTTCAAAGTCGTCTGCAGCAGAAACATCAACATTTACCAAGTTATATCTTCATTGTAGTTTAATTCCGTTTTCGAAAGAGTTTCTTGTATTTTTTTCGACATACATCAAATTCGAGACAAAATCTCAATAGGAAGTGATCAAGACATCAATACAATCAGAATACCTCGGTGATGAATGCTTTACCAATGGATGATAATGGATGACGGAATTACCCAAGGAGTTCCGATTGGGCATCAGTACTGTATTTATGATCTTTATCCTGGGTTTTCAGGCTGTTCTTCGGCAGACCCAACCAGAGAAGTGAAAACATGACATTGGACAAAAAAATAAACATGTAACATTTACTTTCATAGGTTTATTAAAATATGTTTATTGCACAAAAAGACAACGAAACCTTTTCCATATACCCTATTATACCGTAATTAACCCTTTCCCTCATATAGACGCTTTCTGACGCCTCTGCAGCAGACAGCTTTTTGAAAACATAGTGACAAAAGAAGAAATTGCTCAAAACGAGCAATTTCTCCATTTGCCACAATGTTTTCCACTTCTAGTCATAGATTTTCTATTTGTTGACAAAATATGTTCAAAGTCGTCTGCTACAGAAATGTCGTATGAGGGAAAGGGTTAATTAACCGTTTTCCACTTGTAGACAACATTATGAAGCATCTGCAGAAGACGACTTTTGAAAACATTGTGGCAAAAGGAAATATTGCTCATTATAAGCAATTTTTCCTTTTACCTAAAATTTAAATGCTTTCAACTCTTTTCAAGAATTATACTTTCATTTTTAGAGATTTTCCATAATTAAATCTAATGTTTCCAAAGGCGTCTGCTACAGATTTCTTGTATATCGGAAAGGGTTAAGTTTTGTTTTGCCCTCCTTGGCACTGGGGCCGACACATAGGGATCACTTATTCCTTGTCTGTCCGTCTGATTGTCCCTCACAGAGTATGATTTATTGTCTGTATACAAACACATGTTCCTTCCAACACTCTTGTATATGAATGGAATATCTTTAATTTACTGTATACATTATATCGAGGGCTTGGCGTGAAACGGTTGTAACTAAAATTGGTAATTTTTTACCAAGGTTAATCACCTCGCCATAAAGTCTTTATAAGAGTTAAATCATTTTTCTTGGTAAACAATGGAAATTTAGGTGCCATTGCTCGTTCTGAGCAATGGCACCTAAATTTGCATTGTTTACAAAAGGGTCAAAATTGTCTCTAAACCAGGGTTTTTCAAATGGGGTTTTTAGTTACAACCGTTTCACGCCAAGCCCTCAATATATGATATGGTGTTACTCATAGAGCTTCCGCAATGTTATATTCAGCAGGAGGAAAAGTTCCATTCTAGGACTGTTGCTGGATCATTGAAATATTACAAGTATTTTCAATTCAGATAAGTTATGTCATATTATTTAGCAACTTTGAGTGAACATTGTAATTCAATCTTTGTTATATTATTTGCAGTTGGCCTCTATCTACAAATAAAAAATTATCATATTGTACCTAGAAAATGTAAGGTACAAAGTATATTGTATAAAAAATCCGGAAGAACATGGATGGATTACTGACTAAACATTAATAAACTATGATTGAATTATTTTCACAATATAGAAGTACCCAATTAAATTGGAATATGATAATTACATATAGGCCTTATTAATTAACCCTTTACAGGATTTAGGCACTACTCAATGCCTCTATTACCAATAACAGTGTAGAAAAATGAGTAATTGCTAATGATGGGCAATCTCATCTTTACAGTAAATACTTTTTTCCGCCGGTATTGTAAATATACCGCTGTTTAACTAGTTTTACCATAATTTTCTACTAATATTTTCATTTTGGAAGAGTCTAATATGGGTTAGGGTTTAACTCATCAGACAGGGCTAAACTTTGACCTAATTTGGGTGAAAAAAAAAAAATCCACAACACACTGACAACTTATGTTTAAAGCCTTTCCCACATACAATAAATCTGCAGCAGATAATTTTGAAAACATTTAGGCAATATCATGGAAAATATCTATAAATGGAAGTAGATCTTAACCCTTTCCCTCATACAACAATTCTGCAGCAGACGACTTTGAACATATTTTGTCAAAAAATAGAAAATCTCTATAATTAACTGGATGACCTATGACTAAAAGTGGAAAACATTGTGGCAAAAGGAGAAATTGCTTGTTTTGAGCAATTTCATCTTTTGTCACTATATTTTCAAAAAGCCGTCTGCTGCAGAGGCATCAGAAAGCGTCTATATGAGGGAAAGGGTTAAACAATTAAAAAGATCATTATGAGCAATTTCTCCTTTTGCCAGAATGTATTAAAAAGTCTTCTGCTGTATGTGTGTCATCGACTGGAAAAGCCGCCAGCTAAAAATATGCCTGCATAAGGAAAAGGGTTTAACCCTTTCCCCCATACAACAATTCTGCAGCAGACGACTTTGAACATATTTTGTCAAAAAATAGGAAATCTCTATAATTGGATGGATAACCTATGACCAAAAGTGGAAAACATTGTGACAAAAGAAGAAATTGCTTTTTTGAGCAATTTCTTCTTTTGTCACGATGTTTTCAAAAAGCCGTCTGCTGCAGACGCGTCAGAAAGCGTCTATATGGGGAAAAGGGTTTAATACAAAGGGAATATCAAGGAGAATGAACACTTGAAACATCGATGACTTTAACACTAGGGATGATGGTGGATATCTTGGATTTATCCATCGACTCCAGAAACGGATTTCCGCGGACATTCAGTATAGTCAGTTTCTTACACGCCGCCAGACATCGAAGATTGTCTCCTTTTGTAAGTACTGAAATCTGTCAAGGAAATGATTTTTAAACAGAACAGAACTACATATGTAAATTGTCTAAATATTCCTTACATTCCATCATATTCTGTAGAATCTGTTTTTGATTGATTGGATCTTGACACCATTTTTAGCTTGTCTGTTTTTCGAAGAAGAGAAGTCAGGCTATTATTATACCCTTGGCGTCGTCGGAGTCACCAAACTTTAACCTTACCTCATAACTCAAAAACAGTTCCAACATTTTCAAATGATATTTGGTACACAAGTTCCTAAGTCTATACCAAGCCATAACTCTTGCTATAATAATTATTCAGTAATGTTCCATTTACAACATAAAAACCCCCAGACAATCCTTGGTGTTCGCTCCACAGTGCTCTTGTTCAACAGTATTTCAGCCTCATTTTCTTGATACATTACTATTACTTTCTATCTGTGGAATTTTGGAAAAACTTAAACCCTTTCCCTCATATAGACGCTTTCTGAAACCTCTGCAGCAGACGACTTTTTGAAAACATAAGTGACAAAAGAAGAAATTGCTCAAAACAAGCAATTTCTCCTTTTGCCACAATGTTTTACACCTTTAGTCATATGTTATCCATTCAATTATAGAGATTTTCTATTTTTTGACAAAATATTTTCGAAGTCGTCTGCTGCAAAATTGTCGTATGAGGGAAAGGGTTAAACAGTAAATTGGCGTAAGTTGAAATTGTTAGGCATCTGATACTGTTTCATCGAGCAATGTTTACTAGTATATGGAAAAGAGAAACATTAATAGATGATACGAGAGTTTGAAATAACACATAAATATGATGCCTACCAATAACCGAAGAAAGACTCCTGTAGCTCGAAATAATTTTGCAAATTGTTGCGAGACTCTGAATCTGATTAATTGTTCACCATGTTTGCCTGTCCCTTGCCCACTGGCAGATGCATTCTTGCAGATTTGCAGCAGGCAACTTTTGAAATTATTATAACAAAAGTAGGAATTGCTCATGTTGAGCATTTTCCCCTTTTGTCTCAATGATTTCAACTTTATTCCATAATTATACTTACATTTATAGACATTTCCAAAGACTTGCCAAGATGTTTTTCAAATTTGTCTGCTGCAGATTTGTTGTATGTTTGAAAGGGTTAAATATAATCTAGATGAAATATTATAAAAGGATACGGTTTTTCTTCACGGAGAGATGCATCAGATTCTTCAGAAGCCCCAGTTCTGTGAGGTCACTTATTTTGTTGTCATCTAGGATGAGTTCTTTCATACAAACAAAACTACTGAACTGCTTCACATTCGCAAGTTCATTGTGTGATACATCCAGCTTCACAACCAGGACAAGTAACTCTGGATGGACCAGTGTGGTAAGTTTTTGATTAGATAGGCATACTGTTCTTGTGTTGAATTCATATTCCTCCAAGTAGTTTTCAAAGACAAATCGTGATCCTGAAATTAATCACTAGTTAAAATTTCCCTCTTACAGAATTTGTTTGATGCCTCTGCAGCAGGTGCATATCATATCAGATCCACATGTAAATCTACTAGCATATCAGGTGCACATGTAAATCTACTATCATATCAGATCCACATGTAAACCTACTATCATACCAGATGCACATATAACTGTACTTTCATATCAGATCCACATGTAAACCTACTATCATACCAGATCCACATGTAAATCTACTATCATATCAGATCTACATGTAAATCTACTATCATACCAGATCCACATGTAAATCTACTATCCTACCAGATGCACATATAAATATACAATCATATCAGATCCACGATCCGCATGTAAATCTACTATCATATCAGAATCACACATAAATCTACTATCCTATCCAATCCACAAATAAATATTCTATCATATCCAATCCACATGTAAATCTACTATCATATTAGATCCACATGTAAATCTACTATCATATCAGAATCACACATAAATCTACTATCCTGTCCAATCCACACATAAATATTCTATCATATCCAATCCACATGTAAATCTACTATCATATCAGAATCACACATAAATCTACTATCCTGTCCAATCCACACATAAATATTCTATCATATCCAATCAACATGTACATCTACTATCATATCAGATCCACACATAAATCTTCTATTATATCCCATCCACATGTAAATCTACTATCCTACCAGATGCACATATAAATATACAATCATATCAGATCCACGATCCGCATGTAAATCTACTATCATATCAGAATCACACATAAATCTACTATCCTATCCAATCCACAAATAAATATTCTATCATATCCAATCCACATGTAAATCTACTATCATATTAGATCCACATGTAAATCGGCTATCATATCAGAATCACACATAAATCTACTATCCTGTCCAATCCACACATAAATATTCTATCATATCCAATCCACATGTAAATCTACTATCATATCAGAATCACACATAAATCTACTATCCTGTCCAATCCACACATAAATATTCTATCATATCCAATCAACATGTACATCTACTATCATATCAGATCCACATGTAAATCTACTATCATATCAGATCCACACATATAAATCTACTATCATATCAGATCCACATGTAAATCTATCATCATATCAGATCCACATGTAAATCTGCAATCATATCAGATGCACATGTATATCTACTATCATATCAGATCCACAAAGTAGTTTTCAAAGACAAATCGTGATCCTGAAATTAATCACTAGTTAAACATTTCCCTCTTAGACTTTTTTATGCCTCTGCAGTAGATGACTATTGAAAACATTGTGACAAAAGGAGAAATTGCATATCATATCAGATCCACATGTACATCTACTATCATATCAGATCCACATGCAAATTTACTATCATATCAGATCCACATGTAAATCTACCATCATATCAGATCCACATGTAAACCTACTATCATATCAGATCCGCATATAAACATACTATCATATCAGATCCACATGTAAGTATACAATCATATCAGATCCAAATGTAAATCTACTATCATACCAGATCCACATGTAAATCTACTATCATATCAGATCCACACATAAATCTACTATAATATCAGATCCACATGTAAATCTACTATCATATCAGATCCACACTTAAATTTACTATCATATCAGATCCACATATAAACCTACTATCATACCAGA
This sequence comes from Serripes groenlandicus, assembly GCA_031761405.1. Lineage (NCBI taxonomy): Eukaryota > Metazoa > Mollusca > Bivalvia > Cardiida > Cardiidae > Serripes > Serripes groenlandicus. Next base: position 26,396,877 of record JASEVX010000010.1, read on the forward strand.
TCCATATGTAAATCACTTGTCAGAAGCCTCTGTAACCCTTCATTACCTGCAGATGCCTTTCCACGTATCTGTCAGAGATAAATTTTGAAAACATCATAATGAGCAATTTCTCATTTTGCCACAATGTTTCCAACTCTATTCAATGCTTTTACTTCCAATTTACCATTTTCCATAAAAAGATCCTTTGAGAAACCTCTGCAGCAGATGACTTGAGAACATTATGGCAAATAACAAGCAATTTCCTCTTTTGCCAAAATACTTGCATCTTTTTTCTTTCAACTTTCATTTAAAGAGATTTTCAACATTTTTGTCATTATGTTCCAGTAGTCTGCTGCAGAAATAGTTGTATGTGGGAAAAGGGTTAAAGAGATTTACTACATATGTCAACAGAAGTTTGCAAAGTTGTCTGCTGCAGATTTGTTATATGTGGATTTTTTTATCCCTTTCCCCATACGACAATTCTGCAGCAGACGACTTTGAACGTATTTTGTCAAAACATAGAAAATCTCCTTAATTGAATGGATAACCTATGACAAAAAAGGGAAAACATTGTGGCACAAAAGGAGAAAGTGCACGTTTTGTGCAATTTCTTCTTTTGTCACTATGTTTTCAAAAAGCTGTCTGCTGCAGAGGTGTCCAAATGCGTCTATATGAGGGAAAGGGTTAATGGGGCTTCCTCACGATTGTGGGAAAGGGTTAATGATACTGTAACTTACAGGTGAATGGTGCAGACTCAGATCAAAGGCATCACATGTTGTTTGTATCAAGGTAAGGATTAACTAACCCTTTCCCTCATATAGACGCTTTCTGACTTCTCTGCAGCAGACGACTTTTGAAATCAGTGCGGCAAAAGGAGAAATTTCACAAAATGAGCAATTTCTCCATTTGCCACAATGACTTAAACTCTAAGCAATAATAATGTTTCTATATTTTGAACTTGATAATTTCAAAGTCGTCTGCTGCAAATTGTTTGTTTGTGGGAAAGGGTTAATGCAGAAACGTAGAAAAAAGTAAAAAAAATCTCACTTAGATCTTTGTAGTATGCCAGTCGACAAGGATCTATATGCTGTAACTTTTCTATCAGCTCCTCTGTCTGTTGTTCATGCTTGACAGGATTCAATGCGTTCATCAAAGACACCAGTGTTAGTAACACCCCTGAAATTGATTACATAAGATTTTTTCCACAAACAGACGACTTTTGAAACATTGACACAAAAGGAGAAATTACCCAAAAGAAGCAATTTTCCCTATGCCACAATGTTTTCAACTCTATTCAATAATCTTACTTTCATTTATAGATGTTTTCTACAATTAAGTCGTCTGCAGCAGAATTTGTGTATGTAGGAAAGGGTGAAAGACATCGTGAGTAAAGGATAATGATGTGCAATTTATGATTTCTCACAATGTTTTAAACTCTATTCAAAATGTATACTTCCAATGATAGGATTTTCCATTTTTTCCCAAATTATCTGCTGCAGATTTGGTCCATGTAGGAACGGGAAAAAAGCAATATTTGGTGTGAGGTCTTCTGTCATATGATATATTTTACACACTTACGAGTGTGATATATTTATTATTCAACAGAAGATCAAGTGCCTATATCCCTGTTCCAACCTTTCCTACATACATCAACATTGAAGCGGACACCTTTGGAAAAATCTAAATAAAAATGTGAAAAATCTCCAAAATGAAAATATCCTCATTGAATAAATAAAAGTAAAAATATTGTGGCAAATAGCCAAATTACAAACTTGAGTTACAACAACATAAATGTCACTCTGGACAGAGCCCTAGAATCAAAAGCAGTAAATAAATTGATTGATTTTGGGTTTAAGACTGTTTTTAGTCATACCTACCCATGTGTTTTCTGGCTTTCTCACGCTACAGTATTTGCAACCAACTGGTTGCTTTTCCACATAGACTGTTAGCTAAATGGTGGAGGACAAATGACGCTTGTCACATTCAATGCTAAATAAACATGGAAAAGTCTAAAGATAACAAATAAGTTGAAGGGCAAAGAAAACTTACATTTATTTTCTGGTTCTAATTCATATAACTCTAGCATAGACTCCAGTTCTCTCTGTAGAGTGTCAGATGTGGCTGAACTTAATTCATGACTGAAAATAAAACCGGGTACCGGTAAATATTAGTCACACAACTATTCAGTGGTCACATGTACTAAGCAGTCAGACCTTTTCTAGCTGATGAAAATATGTTTGACTGAATTACATGAATTTCAGTTTAGGCCATAAGCAAATATCATTACTTTTCTAATGGTCAAACAGCTTATTAACATCAAGGGACGATCCAAACCAGCCAATAAGGCACAATTTCAGCTTGTGACGCTAAGAATCGAAATCAGACGGAATTATATGATGATTTCCAACTGTACTGACTGTACAAAAGAAGGTCCCAATTATAATGCACTGGTAACATGAAAATACGTGAACATTGTAATGATATACATATTTGAACAAAGAATCAGGTAATTATCTTGAACACTTTACCACATCCAACAAATCTGCAGCAAACATTTCTGGAAACATCTATGCATAACTATTGAAAATATCTACAAATGAAAGTACATGTATAATTATTTGATAAGAGCTGAAAGGAGAATGAGCAATTTTTCCTCTAGTCACAATGTTTTCAACTTTAGCTAATAATAATATTTTGAAAATTCGTCAGCTGCAGGTGTGTCAACATATGTTTATATGAGGAAAAAGGTTGAAATATACCTAAATCTGCTTCCACAATCCTCCTGCGTCAGTGTCCAGTTTTCTGATTGGTCAGAATTTAAATGGAGAGTTTCTGAAGATCCCCAGCCGGGATAATCTGCCTCCACGTTAATCTCCAGTTTCGTGTGCTCCTCTAGTAGTGTTGTAGAGTCCTTGGATTGAAACACTTAGAAAATTGTTAAGGAAACTTTGATAATATTAAATTGATTGATTAGAGTTCAACCAAATCCAACGTACAACAAATGTGCAGCAGATGACTTTGAAATCATCTCATCTTGGCCCTTAATCGATCACCTAATTGATAGTAAATTAGTAGCAAATATTTAACTGCAAATATCTGGGAAAATTTGATCAAGGAGTGCAAATGAAACTGCAAGGAGTGGACACTTCTCAAGAAACAGCTTGTCAGTAAAGGCCATTTATATCTTGAAATCTAACAAGAACTTTAATAAGAATGGAATTATAAAGTTTTTGTCATTTTGCACCTTTCCTGATGCCGCCTTGCTGCCCTGTTTTTCAACGAAATCAATATGGCTTCAACAGTTTATTTAGAGTGTCACTTAAGGAACATTTCTACCAAATTATCTTGCAATCGCACAAGCAGATTATGGAGGAAAAGTATTTTAAAATTTGGGTATTTTTCTCACTTTCTGATGCCGCAGCAACCAAAGTTCTCAATGGAATTTAAATCTTTGAACAATTTTGAAAGAGGACCACCAAAGGAACATTTCTACCAAATTATATTTGAATCTGACAAGCAGATTCGGATGAGAAGATTTTTAAAGTTTGGACATTTTGTCCCCTTTCTGATGCCGCAGCAACCAAAGTTCTCAATGGAATTTTATTCTTTGAACAAATTTGAAAGAGGACCACCAAAGGAACATTCCTGTGATGTTTTGTGGAAATTGGTCTATTGGAATGGTAGGAGTTGGTTGTCATTTGTAGCTAAAAGTTCAATTTACCCCTTTTGTGATGACGCCTGGTTGCTATGATTGTGTAACCCATCAAAACGGCTTAATCAAATTAAATAGAGGATCATTAAAGTAAGATTCGTATTATATTTTCTTAAAATCAGACAAGCACTTTCATAAAAATGGAATTTTCAAATTTTGTCATTTTGCCCCTTTTCTGATGCCGCCTGACTGCCATGTTTTTCGACCAATCAGTATGGCTTGAACAATTTTTATAGAGGGTCACCCAAGGAACATTTCTACCAAATTATATTTGAATCTGACAGGCAGATTCGGAGGAGAAGATTTTTAAAGTTTGGACATTTTGTCCCCTTTCTGATGCCGCAGCAACCAAAGTTCTCAATGGAATTTTAATCTTTGAACAATTTTGAAAGAGGACCACCAAAGGAACATTCCTGTGATGTTTGGTTGAAATTGTTCTTGCGGTTCAGGAGGAGATGATGTTTAAAGCTAAAAATTAACGACGGACGACGGACACAGAGTGATCAGAATAGCTCACCTTGAGCCTTTGGCTCTAGGTGATCTAAAAAGGGATATCTCTAAACTTATAATATATTAATTATTGAATAGAGCTTGAAAACATTGTGACAAAAGGAGAAATTGCTCATTATGAGCAATTTCTCATTTTGTTTACAATGTTTTCAAAAGCTGTCTGCTGCAGAGTCTTCATAATGCGTCTACAAGTGGGAAAGGGTTTATGCCATTTTCAACAGGATTTCTGTTGTATCAAGGCGACCAGTTAACCCTTTCCCACATACAAGAAATCTGCAGCAGACGACTTTAAACATATTTTGTCAAAAAATGGAAAATCTCTATAATTGAATGGATAACCTATGACTAAAAGTGGAAAATATTGTGGCAAAAGGAGAAATTGCATGTTTTGTGCAATTTCTTCTTTTGTCACTATGTTTTAAAACAGTTGTCTGCTGCAAAGGCGTCAGAAAGCGTTTATATGAGGGAAAGGGTTAATCAGTTTATCTAACTATGTACCAGCACTCCAAACAACACTTTACTCAGGCAATCGTTTGTCTTCCGAGACAGATTATTTAGATATATCGGTCAAATACAAATGACGCTAGTCCCAATGATTTTTATCAATCATTATAAAGGATGAAAGATCAATCAGGGATTCAAACTCATCACCACTGGATCGATAGCCCTCATCTTTACTGACTATTGAGTCTCGACAAAATATTGGAAAAGAGTTGGGTTTAAAATTAGAAATATCAATAATGTTGAAAAAAACTTATACATGTGTCACTTGCCAATCACTATAATCAAAGTAAAAGAGTGCCTGAGTGTAAACTTTGAAACCAAGTAATCATGTAATCATGTAATTTTCAAAATACCGTACAGTGGCAACAATTTATAGCTTAGACTTATCATTGTTGGTTTTATACGGGTTTTATGCCATTTTCAACATTATTTCAGTTACATCACAGCAAAATTTAGCTTATTCATGATCCCTGGGTAAACAAACCAGTACTAAGCTAGGAAATGTGCTAGACTAATCATATGGCCATCTAAGTAGAATAAGACCTGTATCTCGCCATAATATAACCTACTCGGGACATCTGAGGGAAATGCCACTATATATCCCTGCCAACTTTGATGAGAACTTAACCCTTTCCCTCATATAGACGCTTTCTGACGCCTCTTCAGCAGACGTCTTTTTGAAAACATAGTGACAAAAGAAGAAATTTTCTATGTTTTGTCAAAATACTTTCAAAGTCGTCTGCTGCGGAATTGTCGTATGAGGGAAAGGGTTAAGAGGACGGAGGCATATTAACTCTTTCACACATACACCAAAACAACTTTGAAAACATCTTATTTATAAATATGGAGACTCTTCATAAATGGGAGTATAATTATTGATTAGAATTGAAAACATTATGACAAAGGGAGAAATTACTGAACTTGAAATGAGCGATAGCTCCTATTGAAACAATGTTTTCAAAAGTCGCCTCCTGCAGAGGCTACAAAGGGAAAGGGCTAAGCAATCAAACCCCACAACATAGTGTTTAGAGGTCAATAAGATCTTAAACCCTTTCCCTCATACGACAATTCTGCAGCAGACGACTTTGAACATATTTTGTCAAAGAATATAAAATCTCTATAATTGAATGGATAACCTATGACTAAAAGTGGAAAACATTGTGTCAAAAGGAGAAATTGCTCGTACTGAGCAATTTCTTCTTTTGTCACTATGTTTTCAAAAAGCCGTCTGCTGCAGAGGTGTCAGAAAGCGTCTATATGAGGGAAAGGGTTAAAAGATGAAATAAGCCTCTTATTTAGAGCTCAGTAATATAAAGTATCGCTAGAAAGGATATCCAAATAAATGAATAACAGTCAGCTGTGTTTTTGTGAGTTTTCCACACTCCATCCGACATGATTCCATTCACAGATATAGTTAACCCATTGTTCCTCGAGGAAACCTGAAAAAAACAAAATACATATCCTAAAGCGTCTAGAAATTTTATCTGAAAGAAAAGCCCAAATATTAACATAGAAGGTTAATTTATTAAAACTAGAAATATCACTGAAGGTGATGAATACCCCCAGCTGGTGCCTGACAATATACATATGTATGATAAATTCAAGGGGCCATAACTCATTTAAAAATAATTCCAGTGCAACACGCCGATAATAAGCACAACTAGGCTTGGTATCAATCATTCTTGTGAAGTTATATTGAATTCTGACCAAGGGTTGCTGAGAAATAGTGTTCGCAAGAAATGTCCACAGACAAACGGACGGACGGACCCACGGACAAACCAACAAGCGTGACTCCTATATAGCCCCCATAATTATACTATGTATCTGGGAATATAAAAATAGTGTTTGAAGGATATAATGGGTTGCCTGCCAATTAGTGACTGAATGAATGTGTGACTGACACACAGACTGGTGGAAGACGGATGACATAGGTGTGATCCTCATGTGTTTCCCTGTCAATGCAGATGACACAAAAGACTGTTACTCAATTTAGTTATACTGAACTTAAGCATCCGAAAAAACTTCATTGAAGTCCAGTCTCTCGTTGCCAAGAAATAGCTTGGATATGTAAAATGGATTTAGGATGGTCATAAAGTGTAGCAACTATATTCTCCCCAACAAATATTTAAAGGGAGCACATTTTATTAATGAAACATTCAGAGAAAAATGGTGTTGAATGAAACTTGCATCAACCACCAATAAACTACAACTTTAACTCTTTCCCTCATACGACAATACTGCAACAGACGACTTTGAACAGATTTGGACAAAAAAAAAGAAAATCTCTATAATTGAATGGATAACCTATGACTAAATGTGGAAAACATTGTTGCAAAAGGAGAAATTGCTCGTACTGAGCAATTTCTTCTTTTGTAACTATGTTTTCAAAAAGCTGTCTGCTGCAGAGGCGTCAGAAAGCGTCTATATGAGGGAAAGGGTTAAACAATTAATTATCCCTTAATGTCTGCCTACAAATAATAAACCCTTTCCAACAATCAGACACCTTTTGACGCATCCATAGCAGACGACTTTTGAAAAACATTGTGACAAAAAGGAGAAATTGCTCCTCTTGTCACAATGTTTTCAACTTTATTTAATAATAATACTTTAACCAACGGCGATTTTTCATCAAGATGTCTGCTGCAGATTTGTTGTAAGGGGGAAAATGGTTAATAATAAGTAAAAAATACCTTGATAGCCTGTGTGGTTGTTACTATAACATGCTGATGTTTTCTTGAAGCGTATATACAGTTAACACCTATTTTCTTCTGACCTGTAATGTTAATGGTTAATAATCATATTCTGTACATCCTGCTTATAGACATTTTCTGACCCCTCTGCAGTAATTTCTACTTTTGCCACAATGTTTTCAACTTCATTCATTTCAATGATTTTCTTTCATATCATTTTAGCCCAGATGTTTTTTCAAAGTTTTCTGCTCCCAATTTGATGTACGTGGGAAAGGGTTAAAAGGAACAAGAGCTTTTGCAGGACAGGATAGCTTGACAGATGAGGGCTTGATATAATCAAAACGATACTGTATCTGGCAATGGGTTAACCAAATCCCATATACAACAAATCTGCAGCAGACAACTTGGGAAATTATCTAGGTAAAAGAATCGCAAATCCCCATATATGAGGGTATAAAAATTGGATAGTTAACCCTTTCCCTCATACGACAATTCTGCAGCAGACGACTTTGAACGTATTTCGTCAAAACATAGAAAATCCATAATTGAATGGATAACCTATGACAAAAAGTGGAAAACATGGTGGCAAAAGGAGAAATTGCACGTTTTGTGCAATTTCTTCTTTTGTCACTATGTTTTCAAAAAGTCGTCTGCTGCAGAGGCGTCAGAAAGCGTCTATATGAGGGAAAGGGTTAACATCATTGTGGCAAAATAAGAAACTGCTAATTTTTTTCTCAATTTTTTTTCCAGATGTCTGCTGCAGAAGCATCGCAGGCGTCTGTATGTAGGAAAGAGTTAACAACATCAGGAAATAAGTAATTCTGAATAAATAACAAGAGTTTCAAAAGAACGCATGATTGTGTCAATTGACAATATGTCAATAAGTGAAAGTGAAAGTTTGACAGATAGACAACAGAGAAATTATCCCCATGTGTCTTCCTGCCAAGAATATATCTAACTGCTGTTAGGATATCCAACTACTGTTAGGATATTTAACTACTGTATAAGTTTGATTGAGATACAATCAAAACTGAAGACAGTCTGTATCGCGTTCACAAGCAATTGTTTACGGACGCACATACGACGGACACCACGCCACGGCATAAGCTCTTCGGACCTTTGGCCAGTAGAGCCAAAAATCTGTCTCTATGAGAAAAGTACCATAACACGTAAGTTGGTTTCAAAACAAGAGAGATATTGTGTGAAAAATACCCATTCATTATTTATGGTATATTTAATAAAGGAGCAGGTCTTTTTAGCCACTGTAAAAGTTTGTGATTGGCTCCTGTGGTCCTAATACTAGCCATTGCTCACCTCTACCAATCAACCATCTGTGATAGAACCAGGCACTCTGGTCATCCGGGTCAGTAAAAAATGCATTTTGAACTGTCTCATATTCTGAAACAAAAAAAGAAACTGTTTAAAATATTTCAAATAGCACTTTAAAATAACAAGAGCGTTTTGAGGGATAACATGTGTTGCCTGCCAATAAGAGACAGTGTGATGTTTGAGGTTAACCCTTTCCCTCATATAGACGCTTTCTGACGCAATTTCTCCTTTTGCCACAATGTGTTCCACTTTTAGTCATAGGTTATCCTTTTAATTATAGAGATTTATTGTTTTTTGACAAAATATGTTTGAAGTCGTCTGCTGCAGAATTGTCGTATGAGGGAAAAGGTTAAAACAAGATGAGATCCTTAGCCTTGTTTTAAAAAAATAATATGAATAAACATTCCTGCTTACTAAGACGAGAGGGCCATGATGGCCCTGGATCGCTCAACTGAATTATGCAGTATGATCCTGGATCGCTTATGCAGTATGATTTGTAATACCAACCACAGTCAGGGGCGTAGCTTTGCAATATTCAATGTGTAGGCGTCTCATGAGAAAATCAACATAGTGGACTCTGCGTAAAGTATTGACCCGATCAGCCTAAGCATGCCACACACACGCTAACCTGTGGATATCACTACTCTATACATCTATCCCCCTTAGACGGAATGTGTCGGCCGGATCAGGCTGATCTGGTCGATACATTACGCAGATGTCTGTCGCCACAGCTGCATTTTGGGGCATTTTGAGAAAAAATGTGTGGGCACGTGCCTACAGTGCCTAAATGGAGCTACGCCCCTGACAGTAATTCATTTTGCAGTCAGGTAAGCAAATACTAGAGGCTCAATGTCTAGTTTGGCAACACTTGCCACACGGCTAAATAACCAAACCAAATGCTGTCTGTCTTTTGTCAAACTAACATGACTTGAGGAAACTGAAAGGTCACCAATGAAATGTTTATATACATGTACGAGTAAGTATTTCAAAATCAGACATGTATTTTCTTAGAAGATAATTTTCTAAAGCTTACACTCTGGGCATTAAGGGTAAAGCAGCTCCAGTCTCTGGTGAAAATGTTTTTCGACCAATCAACATGGCATATAAGAATCTTAAAGAGGGTCACTCAAGGAACATTTCTACAATTTTAATTTGAAAATCGGCCAGATACTTTCGGAGAAGAAGATTTTTAGAGTTTTCTAAATAGCCATATAAGGCAATACAGCCCCAGCTCCTGACATTCTTGTGGTTTTTTTTATGAATCAACATGGATTGAAGAAATTTAATTAGAGGGTCACCCATAAATCATTTCTACAAAATTATTTGGAAAATCGGTCAAATACTTTCAAAGATGATTTTTTAAAGTTTTCACTATAGCTATATAAGGCAAAACAGCATCGCCCTTTGGTGGCCATGTTTGTCCACCAATTAAACTGACTTAAGAAATCTGATAGGTGGTAAATTTTCTATAAAAAAATTATTTGAAAATTGGTCAAAAGCTTTTGTAGGGAAAGACTTTTTTCACTATTATTCTAATGCTATATAATGCAAAACAGCACCACCCCTGGCGGCTTTGTTTATTTACCAATCAACATTGCTTGAAGGGATCTGAAAGAGGGTCACCCAAGGATCATTTATACCAGTTTATTAGAAAATCTTCCAATCAGCTTGGGAGAAGAAGAATTTTAATGTTTTTTTCTTTTGGTTGCCATGGAAAGCAGAAGTCTGAATAGATAAAACAAGAGTACCGCAAACGGTACATAATACGCCCGTCAGGAACTTCTTTGTAAGTTTCCTCTTTGTTTTGATATATTGTTTGTTTGTAAAAAGTTAATAAAGTCGTTCAGGAATAAGTTGTTAAAGAATAATGGGAAACTATGAAAAATGCATAACTCATGCAGAAATTGACAAATATTCTAAGTCCAAGGAAATGTGAACTTGATCTGTGACACATGATTACAAAGCCATATACAAAATTTGAGGTCAATAGCTCAAAGTATGTAGAAAAAAAGTGCGGAAAACCAATATTCTAAGTCCAAAAAGGTGCATAACTCATTCAAAAATTGACGAAATCCCAGGAAATATGAACTTGATCTGTGACACATCACTACAAAGCCTTATACAAAATTTCAGCTCAATAGCTCAAAGTATGTAAGAAAAAAGTGCGGAAAACCCGAACGGACGGACGGACGGAGGGACATGACCATACCATAATACGTACCGATTTTAAGAAACGGTCGTATAAAAAAATGTTTAAAGAATTTTTGTGGGGACATTGAAAGGATGCTTGCTGTTTATTTTCATCCCAATTGATCCACTGGAGACAGGGGAGAAATGTTGACTTGCAAACGCCGGTAAATGGGCGATCAGGTTAGCTAAAAAGTTCTTGCAAAAATCATCCCCTTTCCGAAATAGAAGAAATCTACAATGTATGTATCTCTCAAATGAAAATTTATCAGATACTTTTACAGCCTTACAACTATTCGTGACACACTGAAACAGAAACTACAAATTGCTCAAAAACATACCTTTCAGCAGTACTTCCTCTGTTACACCAATGGAGGAGGTATCATCCGGATAAATATGAGGTAACAGTTTACTTCTGTAGTGCCATGAAGAAAAATTTGAGAAGTTGTTACTAATTTTGTTTGTTGTGAAGTCGAGTTCATCTTCCGCAGAAACATTGGATCTCTTTACTACAAATCGTCTGTAATCCCAGCAGTGGACTGAAACGAAACAGAAACAAGAATGTTTGAAGGAACCTGTGTATGCCCTGCCCCCAGTTTTCAAATTAAGTCATATACCCAAACAAAAGGTCAAGGTCACAGTAACTGTTGCTATAGTATGTTAACCCTTTTCCACATATACACTTTTGAAAACATTGTGGCCAAAAAAGAAATTGTTCTTAATGAGCAATTTCTCCTTTTGCCTCATGTTTTCAACTCCATTTAATAATTGAACTTGCAGAAATTTTCCAAATTTTATGTAAATTAAATTTGTCTGCTGCAAATGTGTTGTATGTGGGAAAAGGTTAAAAAGTGTTTGAAGGAACCCCCATGCCAATTGCCAATTAAGTCAAAGTGTGACAGACTCATTTATTTGGACATAGACATCATTTTAAACTACTTTATTTATATTACGGAAGCAAGATCACCTACACATATGTTTCCAGGCTTTCCCACACCAGTGCTCCACATAACATTCTTTCCAGGCTGGCTATCTGGATGGCATAAGACCTTTGATTCAAATATTAAATAACTCAAGTAACGGTTACCAATGATATTGGTTTGCAATGCACTCCAAACTAATGGAAATTCTGGTAAAATGATAGCATGAACATTTTTGAGTTGTGATCCTGGGGAAAAGAAAAAAGAAATTTAAAAAAAAAAAAAAAAAAATCCCACAATGCTTTTTAGACTTGTCTGCTTCAGTTGAAGCTAGGGAAGAGGCTACAAACTGGTACTCACAGTTTCGTTCATCATATTCCAGAAATAGATTACACAGCTGCAGTTCTTGCTTCCAGTCTGGAACTGGTGTTGTATCCATTACAAAACAACGGTGATTCCAGACTCCATAGGATTTAGGGTTCACACGCAAGCAACTTTCCAAAAACAGCAGTTCATCAGCAAACATTGCTTGCATGTCATCTTTTGACCTAGAATTTAACAAATACATGTATATTGTATTTATCAGAAGAGCATTCTTAGATCATGGCATCATTATTCTCACCCTTTCCTCCAGTGTATTTATTTTGTTTGTCTACATTGTGTTTTACCATGCTTTCATCAATTTTTAGTTAACCCTTTCCCTCATACGACAATTCTGCAGCAGACGACTTTGAACATATTTTGTCAAAAAATAGAAAATCTCTATAATTGAATGGATAACCTATGACTAAAAGTGGAAAACATTGTGGCAAAAGGAGAAATTGCTCGTTTTGAGCAATTTCTTCTTTTGTCACTATGTTTTCAAAATGCCGTCTGCTGCAGAGGCGTCAGAAAGCATCTATATGAGGGAAAGGGTTATAGCATGGCGTTTTCCAGGGTAAGTTATCAGTACTATAAGTGACTTTGTTCTAGCAGCCAACTGATGTGTCAAAATAATTTCTGATGTCTACCGTAAATATTCATTTAGTCTTCGGCAGCATTGTTCTTTGAATGCTTAGGCTCACAAACTTAGGAATAGGAGACCCAAGTACAATTGGTTATCTAGCAACTTTGTACTACAATGTTCTATGTCTTAATCCTTTCCCACAAGCAACAAATCTGCAGCAGAAGAATTTGAAATGACATTGGTAAAACGTGGAAATAACTCCTTAAATAAGTTTAATTATGAAAGAGTTGAAAATATTGTGGCGAAAGGATAACTTGCCTCATTATGAGCAATTTATCTTTTTGCAACAATGTTTTCAAATGATGTCTGCTGCAGAGGCGTCAGAATGCGTTAATAACTTTTTAATATTTCTTGATATATATATATATGAATTGGATTAAATGTCGATCTAAAACAATAGTTCAGTCTGTAAGGGATGTAATTCTGCATTTTATCATAATACATTGCTTACAATCATCTTTCAATTTTATTTCTTATTGTTTACATCAAATCTTCATACTGGCCCCTAACCAGTGTCCAATCTAGGTAATTCTCACACTGTTTTGAACATTTCCCCCTAAATTTGTATGGAATAAATGAATGAATGTATATTGTTTTATGGCGCATCGACAGCTAAGGTCATTTAGCGCGCAATTAATTTTAATTATTCATGATCCCTGGGTAAACAAACCAGTACTAGGCTTAAATTTGTATGGAAGGGGGGAATTTTTTTACATAGACAAAGAAGGAAAAATGCCTCAATTTGTTCATCCTTCATTGCAAATCCTAGATTAGACACTGCTAACCCTAGTTTAAAAACAAAATGTATTATACTTGTTATGTTAAACAGAACTTATTATACTAATTTATACGAATATACATCTATATTTGATGAAGAAATAAAATCACAAACTTTGAGGAAACATTCCTTTAGTTAAGAACTACAACTGTATTCCAACATACCTTGTATCTTTAAGGTGCAAGAAAATTTCCTTTCTAAAATTCCAGAGTGTGGAAAAGTCAGGGTTCATGGACAAAATTTCTCCCGTCAATTTGAGAGCCTCTTCATCGTATTCCTTATTTTTCCTCTGAAACAAATTGTTTATTCATAAATAAAAGAGCATCTCGATTTGTAATTAAGATTGCTATAATTGGCCGATTGATTGATTGATTGAATGGGGTTTAACGCCGTTTTTAACCATTTCTCAGTTATATCACGGCGGCCAGTTCACCTACTCCTGCATTACCTGGTTTTCTCACACCAGTACTCCACAATCTTTCCAAGCAACTGGCTGCTTTTCCACATAGACTTAGCCCATTGGTGGAAGACGAATGACGCATGTCGCATTGACTTTTGTCAATCGTCAGAAAGAAAGTTGGCCGAGCCGGGATTCAAACTCACAACCCCTGGATTGACAGCCTGTGTCGTTACCGACTGAGCTACCGGGGCTCGACACTATAATTGGCTGAGAAAAACCAGATGTATGTAAACTGATTCAGAAGTTTATTAGGACTGCTAACCAGAGATAATGATGAGTTAAAAGGTCTTTCTTCCTGAATATCTTTAGAAACACTCATTATAACCTATGGTGTGGGTACTCAAAGGAATCTGAGACTATTATTTTGAGTACCCATAACATGAGAAACGCCTCTAAGGGGCCTTATCTAGAGTTTCATATACATTGAATATGCTATTCTACTCAAATTGATGGACTTGTTTAGATCATAACTGTTCTTCTGAGGGTACTTGGCTAACGATCCACAATATTTGCATTTTCATAAAATATGGGGAAATTTCTATAAAACATTTTTAGAAATTTTCCATATTTTATGAAAATGTTTTCAGTCATCTGCTGCAGATTTGTTGTATATTGTAAAATAATAATTTGTTAATAGAATAACTAATTTATAGTCATCTTTCAGCAAATATTGTGAAAAAGGGAAGTATAATATTATTATACTTCCCTTTTTCACAATATTTGCTGAAAGATGACTATAAATATTATGACCAATTTATCCATTTGGCCCAATGTTTCAAAATATGTCTGCTGTAGAGACGTTAGAAAACGTTTGTATGTGGTAAAGGGTTAACCTTTTACAACATGCAGACAAATTCAATGTACATGTGCAGACAACTTCTTTTAACAGTGTGTCAAATGGAGAAATTGCTCATGATGTTTTTAACTCTATTGTTCAGTAAAATAAAATTCAATGTACATGTGCAGACAACTTCTTTTAACAGTGTGTCAAATGGAGAAATTGCTCATGATGTTTTTAACTCTATTGTTCAGTAAAATAAAATTCAATGCTTTTCAAAGTAGCTCTCAGATTCAAATGTTAAATGTGGAAAAGGGTTGCCAATAAAATCCAACTTATGAAATACCTTATCGAAAACCTTATTGGTGACACCAGTATAGAGTTTCAACTTCTTTTCTCTCTCCTTTCTTTTTGCTTCTTGTTGTTCTGCTGTTGTCTTAACTTTGACACGGCCATGCTTTAATAAGATATAAAAACATTCTAACTCTTTTCAACATGTAGACGCTTTCTCAAATTTTCTGGGGTCTCTGTGTCAGACGTCTTTTGAAGACATTATGGTATAAAAGGAGAAATTGTTCATAAGCAATTTGAGAAAAATTGGAAATTTCTCCATTTGCCACAATGTTTTTAACTGATTCTATTCTATAATTGTTCTTTCATTTATTATTATAGAACACTTTATATCATTAAACTCTTTAATTATTGAATTTCGACTACTTGGTATTCATCACGATTTAAAAATATTTTTAAATCTTGATAAAGACCAAGTGGTCGAAAAATTTAATGATATAAAGTGTTTAATTGGCTTTTTTCCCGCTGGAAGAACTAATATACAAAGAGTATTTATTATAGAGTTTCTACATTTTCAAAGTCGACTGCTGCAGAATTGTTCAAATCGATTGAATACAATGATGTACATGTATGCATTAAACATGAATTTTGAAAAACTATTGCAGATGACAAATTTGAAATATACAGTCAAGTTACGAAACAAGATAGTGCATACAAGAAATGGTGAATGTTTCGGATTTTTTTTGTTTATAGTCCACAAGTAAAATCATTTTCCTTTAAATTGCCAAACACTTTTACAGTTTAAGTGCAGGAACAGCTGTACAGACCGTTGTTTACCAGTTTGACTTATTGATGCATTAACGGATCAATTGTACCAATTGATCTCGTGACATTCTAATATCAGGGGGGTCATCTCAAACAACATTTTAGCTGTCAAAACTTCTGCTGTTATTGTACAAGGTTTATTTTATCTAATTGCAGATTTGTATTGATAAATTTCCGATTTAATCACTAGCATCTTTGGGAATATTGTTGAAAATAAAATTGTGAGAAAACCTCTCAGAGTCAGACTCAGTTATGGAAACAAAATGGAGATCCGCTAATGGTAACTTACCTAGCTATTCTATTATCGCTTCAGTGTAAATAAGCAAAGACAAATGAGAATGATTGGTTACATTTCAATAGGTGTATGTATTTGTCTTTCATAAAATGTCAAAATAAATAACTAACATAATTAAGATCGCTAGCTGTTCCCGCGAAAAACTCATGTTCTCTTCAAAACAAGGTGGAAATAACTGGGTCACGTAAACACTTGCATCAGGTGTTCAGATGATACAGATGAATTTGAAGTCCGACAAGCAATATATTTATTGTGTATTTGAATAATACCATGAAGTACTTCCCTGCCAATTTATACACAACAATTTTGTCTAATAAATTAGTTAGCTTGTCTTGAACATTAAAGTGATCCGCTATTGGTTATGACCGCTAAGTGTTACTTGACTGTACTTTCATTTTCCATTCCCTCTCAACACGTTCCAGCATAGTTTCATTTAAAAGTAATGATTCAGATAAATGGGACTAATTATTTAAATAGCAAAGACCTGTTCTCTACACTTCATTTATGCACAGTATTTTCATGACTTTGATTATTGAGTTGTTATTATTATTTTCAGCGAAATAGCATATTTTGTAATGACACCGTGCTTAATCTCACGATAAACATTTTCAAACTTTTGAAGGACATCGGCATTTACCGAGAGACTCATATCAAAGAACATGGTATGATGAAAATGTATCTAAAATTACCATTTTTTGTGTTGATAGTCAGACACTTCCGTATATTTGAGCTTATATCATTAATAATTCAAAATACTATAATACCAGAAAATGGTTCCATTGTATGACTTAGAACGAGAGAATAAGTTTGTCATGCTTTCTTTTTCAATTACCAGTGTTATCTAATTTAAATAATAAATTAACAAAATAGAAAAAATCTGATTACATATTAAAACTTGTAAATGTTCTAACGGGCATCAAATATGGCTGACTCTGGAGAAAAACAAATATTGACATCCGAAGAAGACATTAAACAGCGACACAAGAAGGAAAAGAAGGCGTTGCAAGGTTTTTATTTGATAAATAATTATATTTATTTGTGATATTTGTCTAATTAATGATCTTCGTGTTTTAATTGATTTAACTACATGTCAGTTATTGCTTGCTAATTCAATCACATGTTTTATCTTCGTCAATTGCACATCTTTTTTTACATCTTTCTTGTGATTGACACAGCTTAAGTTTCTCTTGTGTTTTTTTTTTTGTAGATTCAATGATTAGCTTAACCGTTTTAAGGGTAAACAATTATGAGCAATTTCAGCTTTTGCCACAATGTAATCAAAAGTTGTGTGATGCAGAAGAGTTTTTGCCTCTGTACATGTAGGTAGGAAAGGGAAGGGTTTTTAACCCTTTCCCTCATGCGACAATTCTGCAGCAGAAGACTGAACATATTTTGTCAAAAAATGGAAAAAAATTATAATTGAATGGATAACCTATGACAAAATATGGAAAACATTGTGGCAAAAGGAGAAATTGCTCGTTTTGAGCAATTTCTTCTTTTGTCGCTATGTTTTCAAAAGTCGTCTACTGCAGAGGCGGCAGAAATATCGTCTATATGAGGGAAAGGGTTAAGCATTGGTTAGTATCATATTATTCCTCACTTATTGATTTAAATCCTTTTTCAGTGGAGATAACAAAGATAAAACATGGTATTCCTAAATCAGACAAGAAGACGTGGAAGGAGGCAAAGGAGAAAATAACCAATCTTGAAACTGAACTGAAGGAGAGACACGAAAAAGAGCTTGCTGAGTGTACATCACCTTCCTCTGTAAGAAATTATCCTTTACCTTAACTTAAATTGTAGACATTATTTTAAAACAATGGCCAAAGAGGTAACTGCTCATATATAGTCATAATGAGCCAGGGTTGTTAAAATGTTTTGTTGTAACAGATCAAATGAGAAAAGTAACTGATCAGGCTTGGGGTCCGGTAGATTTTAACAGATGAATTTCATTGGCAATCGGTTAATTTTGAAAACCCTGATGAGCAATTTCTCCTTTCAAGTCGGGTCAATTAAATTTATAACACTTTCATTTAAAGTGATTTCGCATATTTGTTCTTCATGTCATCCAGTGAAAGACAAATTGATGTTCACAAATCAATATTTATGTTAATTGTTATGATACAGAATGACATTATGGGCCAATACTTTTTAATATGAGTATAGGTGCTGCCTCAGTCTGCCTATTTCGGGGTAAACATTTATTAACGTTTTTGATCAATAAATAATTTCCCGTGAACTGCAGTTAGCAGCTTACAGGACAATCAATTATTTACGAGCCCTACCGACATAAGAAAATGGAATAAAAATCATCATCAGGTTAAGCATATATTTAACTTTAAAATATGGCCAAGATTTTAAATCCATGAAATTATGATGACAGGTACAAAAAATAATCAACTTGCCCTTCATAAAGTACTTCAAATGAAACAATTCCATAATTTACGTAACTACATTTGTCTTGAGTCAAACTATCCTTTCCTATCATTTCTGTCATTTTCCTTTTGGTTATTTATTCATCATTGCGTTAAACTATTACAGGAATTTGGATTTGTAACTTATGGAACTTTAGTCAGAAAACCCTTATGAGTTTTTATTTGAACTCGTTTTAGAAATAGACACCAAGTGTTATTAAACGCAAATGATCTCACTTAAAATTACTTGTGATCGTTCCTTTATGGAGTACGTATTATCATATTTAATTATTTCCTCTAGAAGTTTTTTTTGTTTCAATATTTTCTTTTCATCCAATCATAACGAACGAGTATCGTGACTGCATCGAAAAGTCCACTCTGGACACACTTTTTGGATAGACGGTATAGCAAACAATAAATCAAAGTTCATACACATGACCTATTGACGGAGAAAAATCGCCCGCCTCGCCGTCGATTTGTTTACCCGTATAATGAATTCCCATATTCCTGCACTAGCATTTTTATGATTTTAACCTTTTCAGACAAGTAGAAAAATAATTATATTCCTTTCATCAACTTTTCCCTTTGTATTTCTCAGTGATTAACAGACCTACTCAATTCTTTCCTTACCCTAAGATATGTGAATAGAGAAAGAGATCAAAAAGCTGTCAGATGACAAGTAATTCTTGACATAGACAAGATAAATCACCATTTAAAGAAGCTAGAGATACTGATTTATATGAAATTCACACTTTTTTTCATTGCCATAAAAGCACACATTAAGTTTGAATATAACATTTATACTCTGGAGTGGACAAGTTAGTGTTAATGGGAATGCAAATAGTAATTCCAGCGCCCAGATAAAAGGTGAACAGAATAACTTGACTATTTCATGAAAAGTCAAGCTAAAAACAATTCAGAGTAGTGCATTGAAAATTTATGCTCTTGACAAGTTATTGTTTTGAATGCAAATAGTAATGCCAGGGCCAAGGAACAGGTGAACAGAATAGCTATTTTATGAATAGTCATGCTAATAAACAATCCAGAGAAGTAAAATTATGAGATTTTTTTGTAGCCTAATGCAGTGTATATACGCTATGATTGATAAAGTCTACAGGATCATGTATGTTATTTCAGGAAGATGTAAGTGCCTCAGTGAAGGAGCTGCATATTTCACAAGCTGATAGCGGCAATCCTGACGTAGATGATGAGGAACCTGCAACAGAAATCAAACAAAAGAAAAGTAAAGCACAAAAACGCAGGGTATATATTAAAAGAAAAACTGCACAGCCTTTATTCCATATCAAATGTTTTGTTACCTGGATATTGATGTCATTTGTTATGTTTGAACTTCCCTATAATGTGTCTGAGGCAAAACAACAACTAAATAATTTATCAAGAGTAGTCTCCCTTTTTTCTACAAAATTTCAATCTTCGCTTAACCCTTTCCCTCATACGACAATTCTGCAGCAGACGACTTTGAATGTATTTTGTCAAAAAACAGAAAATCTCTATAATTGAATGGATAACCTATGAATAAAAGTGGAAAACTTTGTGGCAAAAGGAGAATTTTTTTTTTTAAATTTGATATCAAATACATGTTATGAGAAAACATTTGAAAATATTGTGACAAATGGTGAAATTGCTAATAGTGATCAATTTCTCTTTTGCAACAATGTTTTCAACTCAAGTCAATAAAGATTATTTCATTAATGGAGAGTATCCATATTTTTCGTCTAGATGTTTTCAAAAGCGTCTACTGCAAATTTGTTGTATGTTGGAAAGTTTAAAATTTGACCAGACTTGATATTGCTTTAATGTCCAATAAGGATTAACCAGGCAATAATAGAAATGAAGAAAAAATAATTAGTAAGATTTATATTATGTATTTATTTTTATAGGAGAAAAAGGTGGCTGAGAGTCAAGCAAGAGAAGAGAGAATAAATGAGCAGGAAATAGAAAACCTGACCTCTTCACGACATCTCGAGGCTGTCAATATCAAGGCTACATTGGCTAAAAGAGGCTTACAGATCTTTGAGGTACAGTCCCCCCTTCTGTGTAGAATAAATAACTATTCTTATGCACCATGAAATATTACATACAATGTTCCAGCTTTATCTATCAGTGCATTTGTGTCTTTGTCTGGACTTGTTTTCTCCTTTCTCTGCATCAGATGACTTTTCAAAACATTGTCAAAAAGGGATAAATTGTTCAAACAAGCTAATTCCGTTTATTCATTAATGATTTCCAATTTTTCAATATAAAGCAACATTTGACATACATATCCAGTAAATTGTATTCTGGCAGCGATCTTTTCTCAATTACCCAGAAAAATAGATAACGAAGAGTAAGCAGGTTTTCCTTCCACGATATCTCAGTTAGCACTTATTAAAACCTATGTTGTGGGTACTCAAAAGAATCGTCTCACTGAGAGCTATTTCTCCTTATGCTTAAATATTTTCAGAAGTCTTCTGCAACAAATGCATCTGCAAGCGGGAAAGTGTTGAACTTCCGGATCTTGTCAGACACAAATTGGTACAGGTAAATCTTCCTGTGGCCTTGGTCCAAATAGCAAATCTTTACTTTGTGTCGTCACTGTTGATAACTGCATGTTTTAGGCAGAATCTAATTTTTGACTTGACTTTTCTTATTGTAACGAGTTTATAATAAACACTAATTTATAGAGAATAATATGCTGATGCTATGTGGATTGAGAAAAAATTATCTATCCAGGCTTAGGAATTTACATCATATTATTTATGGAAATTTAAATATGATTTTTCTATTACAGATACCATCAGATGGAAATTGGTAAGTTGGATTGGTTAATTTCAGCTTTTTTTTTCAAATAACTCTTTGTTAACCCTTTCCCTCATATAGACGTTTTTTGACGCCTCTGCAGCAGACGGCTTTTTGAAAACATAGTGACAAAAGAAGAAATTGCACAAAACGTGCAATTTCTCCTTTTGCCACAATGTTTTCTACTTATTGTCATAGGTTATCCATTCAATTATGGAGATTTTCTACTTTTTGACGAAAAATACGTTCAAAGTCGTCTGCTGCAGAATTGTCGTATGAGGGAAAGGGTTAAGTAAACAATTTGCTTGTTCAAATTCATTTTAGTTCATCTGATTGGTATGATCAAGTGCTCAAGGTGAGTTAATCATAATGTGATCGCCCTATGTCCGTCGTCCGTCAGGCAACATCTTCTCCTCAATAACCAGTGGGTCAATTGAGATGAAACTTCACAGCAAAAGCATCCTTTCAATGTCCTCACCAAAATTCCTTCAAATTTTTTGGATCCATGCAAACTTCTGGTTTCCATGGCAACCAAAGGAAAAAAACTTTAAATAGTTCTCCTACCAAACTGGCCAGTTGATTTTCAAATTACTTTGTAGAAATAATCCTTGGGTGACCATCTTTCAGAGTCCTTCAAGCCAAGTTGATTGGTCAAAAAACATGGCGGCCAGGGAACTGGCCTGTTTTGCCTTTAGATGGCTATAGCAAAAACTAAAAATCTTTTCCTCCGAAAGTATCTAGCGGATTTCAAAATAATTTCCTCTACAAGATCACTTTAAGCTGTGTTGATTGTTAAACAAAAAAAGAGTTATTATTGTTGGCATGACAAATCACATTGCAATACTCAGGTCAGCGATCCAGGGCCATCATGACCCTTTTATTTAATATTATATTAGCAAAAACTGGACGTATTTTAACCCTTTCCCACATCAAATAATTATGCAGCAGACAACTTTGGAAACGTCTATGCTACATTACGTTATAGCATGGGTCATTTAATAATACTGACACAATTAAATTTTATTATTCTGATTTAAAACATGTCCAAAATGTAAATAAAGAAGACATACAGAAACAAGAATAGGACATCAAAACAAGTAAGACCATTATAACAAAACAATAACAAACATTGTAATATAGAAACTACATTCAACATATGTATATATACGCAAGTCAACATCTTAACACAGAACAAAATGTAAATACAAACTAACTACATATGTGTATATAAGGAAATATAAACAGGAACTTTTCTGTCAAAAATGAGGGTATTATGTGTAAATGAAAGTTTTGTTATTGAATAGAGTTGAAAACATTGAGGGCATTGAGGCACACAGTTACAAATTGCTCATAACATTCAATTTCATTTGCTGCAGATGTGTCAAAATGGGCCTGCATGTTGAAAAGGGTTAAATCTTCTTTTACAGTTTATACGCAGCAGTGTGTCACCAACTGGACCAACAAAAAGTGACAGTAAGTTTATCTTCGACTTATTTTTCAGTTTACCAGAATGTAATAGTTTGAGTGTCGTCTGCTTTAAAAATATCGAATGACAATATTGTAAAAATCTGGAATAACAATTTTAAAATAAAGTTGAAAACTCCTGGATAATTTGAAACCAAAGTTTCTTGTCATGGCAACAATATTAACCTTCCTTTCCCACATACAGTAAATCTGCAGCAGACAATTTGGAAAGCATCTAAGCAAAAATACAGAATAGGTCTATAAATGGAAGTTAAATTATTGAAAAGAGTAGTAAAACATTGGTGCAAAAGGAGAAACTGCACATTATGAGTGTATACTGGAATCATTCGGTTGGTTTGATAATTATTATGACATTAACCCTTTCCCTCATATAGACGCTTTCTGACGCCTCTGCAGCAGACGGCTTTTTGAAAAAAGAAGAAATTGCTCAAAACGAGCAATTTCTCCTTTTGCCACAATATTTTCCACTTTGAGTCATAGATTTTCCATTTTTTGACAAAATATGTTCAAAGTCGTCTGCTGCGGAATTGTCATATGAGGGAAAGGGTTAAAAGTGTATCGAACCAACTCCTTCCATTTTCAAGACATAATCTCCATAATTGAATGGATAACCTATGACTAAAAGTGGAAAACATTGTGGCAAAAGGAGAAATTGCAGACTGAGAGGCGTCCGAAAGCGTCTATATGAGGGAAAGGGTTTTATGGCCAGACTAATTTTGGGATTGATATCCATTATCCATTTCCAATATATAACAAATCTGAAGCAGACGACTTTCAAAACATAGTGCTAAACATATGGTAAACGTCATCAAATAGAGCTGAAAACATTGTGGCAAAGGGAGATATTGCTCATTATTTCTCCTTTTGCCACAATGATTTCAAAAGTCATCTGCTGCAGAGGCGTCAAGCATCTATATAATTGGAAAGGGTTATGAGTTGTTTTCCTTTTACATTTTTCCACATATATATGAGCCGTTCCACGAGAAAACCAACATTATTGACTCTGCGTAAAGTATAGACCGGGATCAGCCTAAGCAGGACCTATATGCTAATTCAAGCAGCGCAGACTGCAGAGGCTGATCTGGGTCCATACATTACGCAGAGTCCATAATGTTGGTTTTCTTGTGGAACGTCTCATATGTATTTTGGTGATTGTGCAGCAGATGATTTATGAAAACATTTAGGCTAATGGAGGTATTGCTTTTAACCCTTTCCCTCATATGACAACTCTGAAATTGAATTGATAACCTATGACTAAAAGTTGAAAACATTGTGTCAAAAGAAGAAATTGCTGCAAAGGCGTCAGAAACATTCTATATGAGCTAAAGGGTTAATGAGCAATTTCTCCTTCGGTACAACATTTTCTTCTCTTTTCCATAATTAAACTTTTCCCTTTTAAAGATTTTCCATAATATCGCCTAGATGTTATTAAAGTCATATGCTGCAAAATTTTTGTATATGGGTATTTATTTATTGTTTGTTTTTATTTACTCTCGCCATGCAGAATTAACTATTTGGCGATGGAGTCCGGGTGCGATACTCTAGCTCTTTCCGAAAAAAAAAATTGGTTCTTTTACGTACATGGTGTATAGCACCGATACACGCAAGGTTATTTTTCCTGGAAGTGACCACTAATAAACCTCTAGTTGAGTGGGAGACGCCTAAAAGCATCCCTTAAATTTCCAGAACCCGGACTTGGATTTGAACCCCAGACCTCTGGATTGACAGTCCATTGTGTTAACCACTGGACTACCCCGACACTCATATATGGGTAAAGGTTTAACCTCAGCTATGTAGTTTGTCTCGCAGAACTATGAACAGTTGGAAGGTAGATAATGAGACTTTGTAAGCATGATCAGTGTGATTGATTGATTTGGATTGATTTTGATTTAACGCCACTTTCAACAATTTTTCAGTCATATCAAGGGGGCTAGTTCACCTTCTCATGTGTTTCATGGCTTTCTCACACCAGTACTCCACAACAGACTTTCCAAGCAACTTTTCTACCTAAACTGTTAGCCCATTTGTCAAATATCGGAAAGACTGTTGGTCGAGCTGGGGTTTAAACTGGATTGACAGCTGCTTCGCTACCGATTGAGCTATCGGGGTTCTTATTTTTTTTATGAGAGTGAATTTTTATCTATATTTTCTATTATTTGGATCAAATCCATTTTGATGTTTTGTACCCGCTTACCGCAAATTGTTATGTCTTGGTTTCTACTATCAAATCAATTTGTAGGGATATTTAATTGTATTAGTTGAAAGTTCTATTACTTCTTGTTTTAGGGTTCCATAGATAGTTTGAGGAAGCAGGTTGCCAGTTATATGAGAGAAAATCAAGATAACTTTATGCCATTTTTAACTAAAGACAATGGAGACTGCTTTACCTTAGGTTAGAAAATATGATGTTTTTTATTGTAAGGCAAATATTAAAAAATTGTGCTTCTTGAGGTCATTATCAGTCCCTTTTTCCCTTACTAATTCAGTCCCCTTATTTGTAAGGGAATTATAAGTTGGCCCCTTGTCTCTCTGTTCATCTTGTAGAGGGTTTGCCACATACCAAATTACGTGTGACCTTCACCGTTTACCATACTTTTAGAAAAAGCTTCTCAGAGTTCCATCTCCTTCATTATAATATCTAAAGGGACTAAACTTATTTGTATGGTGTCCCTTACAGTGTGTGTATACCACGTGATTTTGACGTCACAAATGCTACGGCGGTATTTTACTTTGGTTTAGAAGTAAAAACAAAGGCAACTTTTTTATTTCTTCATCATTTTTAATGAAACATGGCGCAGTCTACGCCGCTTACAGAGCCCTATCTTCAGATTTCAATTTAAATAGTGGTTTAGTTTCTTCAAACACTTCGATGAACCTTTTCTCAAAATGTATTAATATCACCGACAGCCGGAGCATTTTCAAAACTGGATTTTGAGAACAGGTTCGTCGAAGTGTTTGAATAAACTAAACCACCAATCAAACTCCTGTAAAAAACCGGAGATAGGACATTGTAAGCAGCGTAGACTGCGCCATGTTTCATTAAAGAGGGTGAAGAAATAAAAAAGTTACCATTGTTTTTACATTCTTATCAAGAGCAATTATTGCTGTCTGACCATGCAAATATGACGTCAAAAGTCACGTGGTATAATATACACACTGCCTTAGTAGGGTGACACATAGGGATCAAATTTTTCTGTGACTTATTGGCTGGCGACTCATTTATTCCTTAGAACAAAACTCTCGCCTTTTGATCAGGATAATTGATTGTTTTGTCCAGTTGAACATTTTGGCATTGACCCATGTTTAACCCTTTCCCTCATAACGACAATTCTGCAGCAGACCACTTTGAACATTTTGTCAAAAAATGGAAAGTCTCTATAATTGAATGGATAACCTATGACTAAAAGGTTTTTTTTTAAAACATTGTGGCAAAAGAAGAAATAGCTCGTTTTGAGCAATTTCTTCTTTTGTCACTATGTTTTCAAAAAGCCATCTGCTGCAGAGGCTTCAGAAAGCATCTATATGAGGGTAAGGGTTAACGCTAGAATTATAAGAATAACTTTTAGCCACGTTTCATGCTAGAATAATATGTAGCCTAGAGAATTGACATTGTTTGAGAGACATACCAATACCTATTTGATGTTGCGTTCTACTGCTAATGTTATAAATCAATGTTGATACAAAATCCAGAAATTACTGTATTTCAGATGATTTTGAAACTTATTGTGTTCAGCTAGAAACCACGCCAGCTTGGGGAGGGCAGCTAGAGGTGATTCATTGCTCTTTCTGTTCTTCTTTTATTCGTAATGGACTTAAATCAACAGCTCTAATTTTGTAATAAGTGGAATAAATTGGTTTTATATATCCTGATTTAATGATAACTGTGGTGCTTGCATGGCAGGATGACATATGGGGAACTCTTTTTGTGTCACCCTGCATAGCATTGTAGGCACTTAGGGATTACTTTTTTTTTGTCCGGCATCTGTCTGTCACACTTTGTCTGTCCGTCACACTTTTTCATCACACTTTTTCGTCACACTTTCAATGAGCAGGTGCAGGTGACACACATGCTCCGCAGATCACTCCATTCTAGTTTGTCTGTCACAATGGGACTAATTTGCACTGGACACATGTGTTTCTTCTTATACTCTTGTATAGTTTTGAAATACACTGAAAATTAACGTTGAATATCAAGACGGTTTCTCCTATTTACACAATGTATTCAACAATGTTCGTTGTCACAGTACAGTTGGTCACAGAAGCACAACTGCTTCATAATCAATAGCAACAGAGTAAAGATTTTGAAATTGACCCTTTCCCACTTAAAGAGGCTTGTTAACATCTGTGGCAGACAACACATTTGAAAACATTGTGACAAAAGAAGAAATTGCTCATAATGAGCAATTTCTCTGTCTGCCTCAATGTTTTCACATCTGTTCAATAATTATTATTTTATACTTTCGTTTATAAAGGTTTTTCATATTTTCACCAAAATTATTTCAAATATGTCTGCTGCAAATGTGTTGTATGTTGGAAGGGGTGGAGGGTTAAAGTCATCATTTGACATAATTTAAAACTTTTCATTTAATAGATTCAGGCGCTCTCCTCCATTTTAAAAGTTCCCATTGAAGTGATTCAAGCAGAGGGACCACCATTAGTCACAGGAGAGGATTACAGTCAAGCACCATTGATATTAACGTAGGTTTATCGTCCTATTCAATACAATATGTATTTTACGATACCCCACCGTCCATCCATGAAGCCAATGATCGCACCAATGTCTGTCTGTCTATCCACCATTTTGTAGCCAAATGATTTCTGGTTTGTTTGTTATATTGTAGTTTTACTCCATTTTTAGCTCCACTGGCTTTCAGCCAGTCGAGCTTATGTCATGGCGAATTGTCCGTCGTGCGTGCGTGCGTAAACTTTTTCCTTTAAACGACTTCTTCTCACTAACCACTTGGCCAATTTGGTTGAAACTTCATAGGAAGCATCCTCTCAATGTCCTCTCTTAAATTCCTTCTTCTTCTCTGAAAGTGTCAGGCCGATTTTCAAATAATTTTGTAGAAATGTTCCTTGGGTGACCCTTTATTAGATTCCTTCAAGAAATGTTGATTGGTCGAAAAACATGGTCGCCAGAGGGCGGGGCTATTTTGCCTTATATGACCAAAGTGAAAACTTAAAAAATCTTCTTCTCCGAAAGTGTTCAGCCGATTTTCAAATAATTTTGTAGAAATGTTCATTGGGTGACCCTCTATCAGATTCCTTCAAGCCATGTTGATTGGTCGAAAAATATGGCCTCCAGAGGGCGGGGCTATTTTGCTCTATATGACCATAGTGAAAATTTAAAAAATCTTCTTCTCCGAAAGTGTTGAGCAGATTTTCAAATAATTTTGTAGAAATGTTCTTTGGGTGACCCTCTATCAGATTCCTTCAAGCCATGGTGGTTGGTAAAAGATATGGCCACTAGGGGGCAGGGCTGTTTGGAGATTTGATTTTTGCCTTATGGCCGTGGAGCAATACTGGCCCTCTTGGGCCTCTTGTTAACATTTATTAGCTCGTCTGATTTTTTGGAAATAAAAGACGAGCTATTGTCGTCACTTGATCGTCCTCGTCAGCGTTGGTTAAGTTTTGCGTTTAGGTCACTTACATGGAAACTATCAAACATAATACTTTGAAACTTGGAAAACTTGTTCATCTAATACCCTTCTTCACATTGTATGCTAAAGATACTGAGTTTGACCTTCTTTTTGGGGTAAAAAACATGATTTTGGTGGTTTTTGGTTGACTTTGGGATTTGGTCATTGCTCCCTCATTTTTAGCTCGACTGTTCGAAGAATATGAGAGCTATACTACTCACCCTGGCGTCGGCGTCGGCGTCGGCGTCGTCGTCGGCGTCCACGTCACACTTTGGTTAAGGTTTTGCATGCAAGTTCTAAAATACTACATGTATTGCATTGAAACTTTCTACAACCCTACCAAACTATCACACCAATGTAGATTATCAAGTTAGATAACTCTGTCCTGCATTTTATGCAAGTTATGGCCCTTTTTTACTTAGAAATTCTGGTTAAAGTTTTGCGTGCAACTAAAGTAAGAGTCCATATCTCAGTATTTACTTGATGCATTGCATTGAAACTGTCTACAACCCTACCCAACTATCCCACCTATGTAGATTATCAAGTAAGATAACTCTATCCTGCACTTTATGCAAGTTATGGCCCTTTTTTTACTTAGAAATTCTGGTTAAAGTTTTGCGTGCAACTAAATTAAGAGTCCATATCTCAGTATTTACTTGATGCATTGCATTGAAACTTTTTACAACTCTACCCAACTATCACACCTATGTAGATTATCAAGTAAGATAACTCTATCCTGCACTTTATGCAAGTTATGGCCCTTTATTTACTTAGAAATTCTGGTTAAAGTTTTGCGTGCAACTAAATTAAGAGTCCATATCTCAGTATATACTTGATGCATTGCATTGAACCTTTATACAACCCTACCCAACTATCACACCTATGTAGATTATCAAGTTAGATAACTCTATCCTGCATTTTATGCAAGTTATAGCCCTTTTTTTACTTAGAAATTCTGGTTAAAGTTTTGCGTGCAACTAAATTAAGAGTCCATATCTCAGTATTTACTTGATGCATTGCATTGAAACTTTCTACAACCCTACCCAACTATTACACCTGTGTATATTATCAAGTATGATAACTCTATTCTGCATTTTATGCAAGTTATGGTCCTTTTTTTTCTTAGAAATTCTGGTTAAAGTTTTGCGTGCAACTAAATTAAGAGTCCATGTCTCAGTAAATACTTGATGCATTGCATTGAAACTTTCTACAACCCTACCCAACTATCACACTTGTGTAGATTATCAAGTATGATAACTCTATCCTGCATTTTATGCAAGTTATGGCCTTTTTGGACTTAGAAATTCTGGTTAAAGTTTTGCATGCAACTACATAAAGAGACCATCTCTTAGTAAACTACTTGATGCATTGCATTGAAACTTTATACAGCCCTTACCAACCATCACATCTATGTAAACAATCAAGTATGATTACTCTATCCAGCATTTTATGCAAGTTATGGACCTTTTTGGACTTAGAAATTCTGGTTAAAGTTTTGCAACTACATTTAGAGTGTAATCTCAGTTACAACTTGAAAAATTGCATTGAAACTTTATACAACCTTTCCCAATTGCACAACTATAAACACAACCAATTAAGATAACTCTATCCTGTATATGGTGCAAATTGTTGCCGTTTTTTTACTTAGAAATTATGGTTAAAGGTTTGCGTTAAACTACATTAAGAGTCAATATCTTAGTAACTACTTGATGCATTCCATTGAAAGGTTATACAACCCTTTCTAACCATCACGCCTATGAAAATAATCATGTTAAATAACACTATCCAGCATATAATGCAAATTATCACCCACTAAGAAATTGTGGTTAATGTTTTGCATGCAACTACATTAGAGTCCATTATCTCAGTAACTTAAATAAGTGGTGGAATAGTCGAGCGCGCTGTCCTCCGACAGCTCTTGTTTGTTAAATTGATTTCAAATTGTGCACACATATTTCATAAATAATGTACTTCATTTCAAATGGGATTTTGGGTCAAACTTTTGGATTTTTTGCTTTTTCATTTCTTGTTTTTAGCTCTACTGGCCAAAGGCCAGAAGGGCTTATGTCGTGGCGATTTGTCCGTCGTCTGTGCGTGCATGCGTGCGTCCGTGCGTCCGTAAACAATTTCTTGTTAACACGATACAGTCTTCACTTTTGATTGTATCTCAACTAAACTTATACAGTAGTCAGATATCCATAAGAGCTCGGTTCCTTTCAAAAACCAGCCAGATCTGCCCATGCATGACTGGATTATGGCCCTTGAAATGGTCAAAATTGCTATAAAAGAGCTTGTTAACACAATACAGTCTTCTTTTTTGATTGTATCTCAACCAAACTTATACAGTAGTTAGATATCTATGAGAGCTGGGTTCCTTTCGAAAACCAGCCAGATCCGCCCATGCATGACTGGATTATGGCCCTTGAAATGGTCAAAATTGCTATAAAAGACCTTGTTAACACGATACAGTCTTCACGTTTGATTGTATCTCAACCAAACTTATACAGTAGTTAGATATCCATGAGAGCTCGGTTCCTTTCGAAAACCAGCCAGATCCGCCCATGTATGACTGGATTATGGCCCTTGAAATGGTAAAAATTGCTATAAAAGAGCTTGTTAACACGATACAGTCTTCACTTTTGATTGTATCTCAACCAAACTTATACAGTAGTTAGATATCCATGAGAGCTCAGTTCCTTTCGTAAACCAGCCAGATCCGCCTATGCAAGACTGGATTATGGCCCTTGAAATTGTCCAAATTGCTATAATTGAGCATGTGAACACAATAGAGGCTCCATTTACTATCTGATCTTCACCAAACTTAGATAGTACTTAAATATTGATGAGAGCTTGGTTCCTTTTGAAAATCAGCCAGATCCGCCCATGCAAGACTGGATTATGGCCCATGAAATTGTAAAAATTGCTATAATACAGCTTGTGAGCACAAAAGAGCCTCCATTTACTATCCGAGCTTCACCATACATACATGCTCTGGATTGAAAATGACCAAAGAACCATACCAGTAGAGCATAGGCCCTCATGGGCCTCTTGTTTAGCTCACCTGAGCTTTGCTCAAGGTGAGTTATTGTGATCGCCTTTTGTCCGGCGTCCGTCGTGCATCAACTTCTTCTCCTCAGTAACCAGTGGGTCAATTTGGATGAAACTTCACAGAAAGCATCCTCTCAATGACCTCACCAGAATTCCTTCAAATTTTTGAGATCCATGCAAAATTCTGGTTTCCATGGCAATGAAACCGAAAAAACTTCAAAATTCTTCTTCTCCCAAACTGGTTGGCAGATTTTTAAATAATTTTGTAGAAATGTTCCTTGGATGACCCTCTATCAAATTCCTTCAAGCCATGTTGATTGGTCGAAAAACATGGCCGCCAGGGGGGGAGGGGCTATTTTGCCTTATATGGCTATAGTGAAAACTTAAAAAAATCTTCTCCTCCGAAAGTGTCAGGCCGATTTTCAAATAATTTTGTAGAAATGTTCCTTGGGTGACCCTCTATCAGATTCCTTCAAGCCATGTTGATTGGTCGAAAAACATGGCCGCCAGGGGGTCGGGGCTATTTTGCCTTATATGGCTATAGTGCAAACTTAAAAAATCTTCTTCTTCAAAAGTGTCAGGCCGATTTTCAAATAATTTTGTAGAAATGTTCCTTGGGTGATCCGCTATCCGATTCCTTCAAGCCATATTGATTGGTCAAAAAACATGGCCGCCAGGGGGCGGGGCTATTTTGCCTTTTATGGCTATAGTGAAAACTTAAAAAATCTTCTCCTCCATAAGTGTCAGGCCGATTTTCAAATAATTTTGTAGAAATGTTCCTAGGGTGACCCTCTATCAGATTCCTTCAAGCCAAGTTGATTCGTCGGAAACTATGGCCGCCAGGGGGCGGGGCTTATATAGCTAAAGTGAAAAAAAAAAAAAATCAGGTGAGCGATTCAAGGCCCTCTTGTTTAACTTTGCGTTTAGCTCAACATTAAAGTTTCTTTTTTTTTCTTTTTTTTTTCTCAATAAGTAGTGGTACTAGGGCTTTCATATTTGGAATATAGTTACATCTAATACCCTTTTGCACATTGTATGCTGAAGATGCTGAGTGTGACCTTTTTTCGGGGGTAAAACACTTGATTTTTGGTGGATTTTGAGAATTGGACATAGCTTCTTTATATTTTGTTGGAATAATTTCAAATTTCATAATAAAGTACTTTAACATATCAAACAGGTTTCAGGGAAAAACTTTTGTATTTTTTATTTTTTTTGAATTTCTTGTATTTTTGAACTTTGCGTTTATCTAAAAAAAAAAAAAATAGATTATCTTGTATTTTTGATCTTTGTGTTTAGCTCAAAGTTAAAGTTTTGTTATTTTACTTTTTGTCTTTTACTCTTGCATGGATAGTCAAAGCAGGGGACAGCCAGACATTTAATTACGCGTAATTCTTCTTTGTTACATTGATTTCAATTTTTTCCTAAACAATGAAAACATAATGTCCTTCAACATATTATGAATATCTTAAATCAGAGTTACTAAAAATAGGAAAATAGTAATATATTCAATATCTTTAGTTAAAGTTGACTTAATGTACCAATATCATTTGCCTGTCCATTGCATACACAAGACTCAGCTCATGATCTTGACTGATTGTGACAGCCATCCAACGTGAAGATCTTCCTTATCATGTATATGAACTTGTATTTATTTCCACATAGTTAATCTTGTTTCAATACTTGAAAAATAGCAGTTGTGTGCGGTCATTATAATATGTAAATATTCTTTCCGAATTTGAATATTTTTTATATAAAATCAATAAACAGTAAAAGGATAATATCAGACGAGCGTCGGGCACCCGCGGGCGGTGCTCTTGTTACATTTATTCATGATCCCTGGATTGACAATGGATATTTACCTTGCCCATAGCCACTCCCCTATGAACTATGCTAGTGGGGATCGAACACTGGTTTCAAATTCCAAATGCTAACCACTTTGCAATGACAGATTCCTTCAGATGTTCTCATAGTCATTGTTCCTTTTTATTAGCTCGACTATTCGAAGAATAAGGGGAGTTATTGTAGTCGACCCCGCGTCGCCGTCGGTGTTGGTTAAAGTTTTTGTGCAAGCTAGCATTTACCCTTACATACTTACTTCCCTGGCTATTTTTTTCTTTCGCAAACAGTTTCGCGAAATTGAAAAAAAAGGAGCCAAAATTTGAGTCAACTTCAATTTGAAGGCCAATTAAAAAAATAATCAAAGGATAAAGGGCATAAAAAACACAGTAAAACGAAATGTATTGTTTGTTTCTCTTTTATTTCATTCATGTCTTTAGCAATAGCACATGTATTATTTATGAAATAACATAAGATGTATAAAAAGCACATATTTTTAATTTCCATTTAAAACATGATTATATTTATATATTTACATACATTATATATACAACAACATCAGTCTCAAACCAGAATTCTGCGAGTCTTTAAACCAGCCCAAACCTTAAAGGCATCCTTAAAATCAAAATGTTCAACACTGGGGCCATCAATTGAAATCCACATCAAATGTTTGGTCATACATGCTCCTGATTACAGACCAAACCCGGTGTTCAAATTGAAATGTACATCCAATCAGAAACATCAAAGTACAAACAAACAAACTGTTAACGATCGTCTCTCTTTAATCGGTAATAACCACATTGATCAATCGTTTATCACACTAATTTGTCCAATATATTGATAAAATGTGTGAAAAACAACAGTCGCTTGACCTTCACATTGTCAAAAATCAAGACTGGTTACCTGTTAAAGTTATCGCGAGTCCCATACACAGAGATAAAACAGTCAATAGAATACTTATATCGTTGAAAATATACGCCGCTTAGAGCATTTATAAAACAAAATGGCGGCTCAATTTGCTGAGAATGTTCTTTCGCAAGCGTTTTCACAAATTCTTTTTTTCTTGCGCCACTTTAATTAGCGGAGGCCATGATGATCATTGTATGACCTGTCTAAGTTAGAAAGATCTCACCTTGCACAATTTAGATTTGGCATTTTACCAATAAGAATCGAAACCGGAAGATTAACGAGGCTTAACATATCGGAAAGGGTCTGTCAAATTTGTAATAATGGTTCAATTGAAGACGAGATCCATTTTCTTTTGACGTGTCCTGCCTATGATGATCTGAGAAGATCGCTCATCAGCAGGGCACAACAAAATAACACATCAATCAACATATTTTCCTACATAGACAAGTTTAAATTATGTATTTTAGGACTATTTAACCAAGTTGCCAAATTTCTAGTCGGATCAATGAAAAAAAGATGTAGTTGTCTATATAAATTAATAATTTTGATGTATGTAAATTATAATCTTTGATATTCCTTTCAATTTGTTATATTTTCTTTCTTTTTCTTTCTTCTCTCTTTATCTCATTTTTACCTTATCTGTAAATATTGTTAATCAAAAGTGACTTAAAGGCCCTACGCGGCCGGGTGTTTATATTATTTGATGTTTGTATTTGTATGATATGTATTCATGTCACTATAATAAAATGTTACTTACTTACTTACTTACTTATTTTGATCCCCATCTGTATATTTTTATCAACTTGTTTTATTTTGTGAAAAGATAAATGACTATATAATGACAGCTATGAATAAATCATGTATATCACAGTTAAAATTCTTTGAAAATACCATTTATATCATTGTGCTGTTTCTATGAAAATACCATGTTTGTGTCAGGGGGGTCATGTCAATATTGTCAAGTAATATATATATGTATATCCTTCCAGGTACTACAGACATGCCTTTGGACTGGGAGAACATTATCATTCTGTACAGATACTTAAAATAGAGGATGCCGATGAATTCACTTGACAAGATGTTACTATCTATATGAGTATTTTTTAACAATTAGTCAAACACTTAATTTAAAAGAAACTAAAAGTAATAAACGCATAATCAAATTTTGCTGAAAGTTTACTTGACACAATGGTTCTAGAGATAGGATTATTTAGCTGAAAAGTTAACTTACATTTTGGTTCCATGACTTATGGAACAAATCTCTATTGCAGTACGCAGAACTCTAGATAAGAGTTTTTTACGTTCTAAAATCTTTATTTTACCCTCTAACCTTATAATGTGGGTACTCAAAAGAATTGTCTCAATGAGGCGATTCTTTTGAGTACCCACATCAAATGGTTTAGTTGGATGATAACAGAGATATTGTGGGGAAAAGAGATGTATACTCCTCCTTATCTGGACCTCTGGACTTTACATGCATTAATGAGAAAACAAGATGACCATGATCTAATTTAATACAGCTTAAATGGTTTTCAATGTTCTTAGTCTATTCATACATGGAACATAAGCCCTGTCTCCTGATGCCATGTTTTTCAACAGATCAGACCAAGGAACATTTATGCAAAATAATTTTTCAAATCTGGTCTGTACTTTTGGTTGAGAAGGTTTTTAAGGATTTTACTTAACACATATATCGTTAAGGAAAGCAATTCCTGCCCCCTGGTGGTCTCGTTTTTCAACAGATCAAAATAATTTGAACAATCTTGGTAGAGGTCCCTCTCAAGGAACCTTTGCATTAAATAATTTTCAAATTGGGCAATTACTTAGGTGGCCAGATCATCTAACATGTGTTTCCTGGCTTCCTCACACCTGTACTCCACACATCATTCTTCCCAGGCAATTAACGACATTCAAACATAGCTCATTGGTGGAACATGAATGACACTTGTTGCCAAGTCTTTCATCAATCATCGAAAAGAATGAATGACCAAGCTGTTATTCGAACTCATGACCCCTTCATTAATGACCCTCATTGTTATCGGCTGAGCTATGTGGCACCACATGCAAACAGTGAAGATTCAGGTGAGGCTGTACATCCGAATACTCTTGCCAAAGAATATTAATTTTACATATTCAAAAATGTGTAAAATATCTTGAGTGTAGCTCAATGGAAACATTGCCAATGCATAACTTATGAGTTAGGGATGGCAAAATGGAGCATACTACATTATTATATGTCCCTTGTATCTGTAACATAAGGATTCAGCTTGTAACCCTTTTCCATTTATAGACACCATTTGACCCATCTGCTGCAGACAACTTTTGAAAACATTTTGGCAAAAGGAAAAGTTGCTCATTATGAGCAATATCTTCTTTCGTCACAATGTTTTCAAAAGCTTTCTCCTTTAGCCACAGTGTTTAAAACTCGATTCAATTATTATACTTTCATTTACAGTGATTTTTCCATATATTTGCTCAGATGTTTTCAAGGTTGTCTGCTGCAGATTTGTTGTATGTGGGAAAGGGTTAAGAACAAAAGTGACAATCCCACTGCATTGCCACTTATCTTAGTATTACGGTATCGTTTGTAAGATAACTGATTTGTGCTTAGAAAAACTAAGTGTATGTTACTTTTTCATTAAAGTCCTTGATTCAGAAAGTTTTGTTTACTTGTTGATATTGACCAATGGATATGTATTATCCTTCTTTCTCCTACATTCGGCCCTTGCACTAATCGGGGCAACGGTTGTAACTAAAATTGGTAATTTTTACCAAGGTTAATCACCTCGCCATAAAGTCTTTATAAGCGTTAAATCATTTTTCTTGGTAAACAATGGAAATTTGGGAGCAATGGCACCTAAATTTGCATTGTTTACAAAAGGGTCAAAATTGCCTCTAAACCAGGGTTTTCAAAATATATTTTAAGTTACAACTGTTTCACGCCAAGCCCTCGATTTGCTTCCATAAATTTGTAAATGTTGTACATTTGAAATAGGGTATACATGACACACACGTTATTAGACTTGGTAAAAAAACAATGTACATCATAATTATATATTTTATAATCATTGCATAAAGTTCAGGATCAGGTAGGTGATGTCAAGTAATAATAAGCAAATGACAATCTTTCATTATATTTGAACATTGAAGATCAATTTTTTTTTTTGGCCTTGGGCTTTAGCCCCTGGTCATAGTAGTAATACCATTTTGTTCGGGTTGGCAGCCTGCCAATTGCTGTTAGCACCAAACAACTCTTGAGAAAAATATTTCATCATGGATTCAACAAAACTGCATTTAAAAGGTTAGGATCTCCCCCATAAATATCTTTTAATGTTGTTGGAACATCAGTGAAAAACTTAAGGCGTGAGTACTCCAATATAAGTTCAAGACACTTGTTAACATTATTAACATTCGCAAAGAGGAACAGAAAAAAAGAAAGAAGTCACGTGAAAAATACAGTGGCGGATTAACCGGGAGAGCCTGTGTGCGAAACATTAATAGTTAACAAAGAAAATGCGTGGCAGATTTAGTGGGGACCCATAGGGCCCATGCCCAACTCCCCCACCCCAGGAAAGAAGTCACGTGAAATATACAGTAGCGGATTAACCTTCCAGCAGCCCCCAGGCCGTCAGCACTGCAGTGCTTTTATTTAATGAAACATGCCATTGTCAATTTTCAGCTTTTGTGATTCCATTTTGTCTGGCGTTTGTCTGTCGTCAACAATTGACACCCTACAGGCTACATTTTGCATCCTATCTTCATGAAAGTTGATTAGATCATTCATCTCCACCAATTCTTGGACGAGTTCGAAACTGGGCCATATTAGGTCACAAGGTCAAATTAAAGGGAAATCTTTTTATTAGTCTAGAGGCCACATTTTCAACTTGAGCAGAATGTTTGTCTTGGTGATATGTAAGCCAAGTTCAAAAATGGGTAATTTTGGGTCATTATTTAGGTCACTAGGTCGAATTAAAGGGAAATCTTGTTAACACTGTAGGAGATGCATTTTTTGCCTCAGCAGCTTAAAATTGGTCAGATTGTTTATCTTACCTCATATAGACGCCTCTGCAGCTGACGGCTTATTGAAAAAAGTGACAAAAGAAGAAATTGCTCAAAACAAGCAATTTCTCCTTTTGCCACAATGTTTTCCACTTTTAGTCATAGGTTATCCATTCAAAGGTTATCCATTCAATTATGGAGATTTTCTATTTTTTCAATCTTGATCATAAATATCTTTAATCTTTAATATTTTTTTAAATTACTTCGTATTTTTTGTTTATATACTCCCGTTTTTGCTATCATACTTCTGCTAAACTTCCTCCTCTCTTTCCAAAGCTTGTGTCACACTTAACTTACAAGAGGGCCATGATGGCCCTTGAATCGCTCACCTGATTTTTTATTTTTTTTTCACTTTAGCTATATAAGCCTCGCCCCCTGGCAGCCATAGTTTCCGACCAATCAACTTGGCTTGAAGGAATCTGATAGAGGGTCACCCAAGGAACATTTCTACAAAATTATTTGAAAATCGGCCAGATACTTTTGGAGGAGAAGATTTTTTAAGTTTTCACTATAGCCATATAATGCAAAATAGCCCTGCCTACTGGCGGCCATGTTTTTTGACCAATCAACATGGCTTGAAGGAATCTGAAAGTGGGTCATCCAAGGAACATTTCTACAAAATTATTTGAAAATCGGGCCGACACTTTTGGAGAAGAAGATTTTTTAAGTTTGCACTATAGCCATATAAGGCAAAATAGCCCCAACCCCCCCCTGGCGGCCATGTTTTTCTACCAATCAACAGGACTTGAAGGAATCTGATAGAGGGTCACCCAAGGAACATTTCTACAAAATCATTTGAAAATCAGCCTGACACTTTCGGAGGAGAAGATTTTTTAAGTTTTCACTATAGCCATATAAGGCAAAATAGCCCCGCCCCCCCTGGCGGCCATGTTTTTTGACCAATCAACATGGCTTGAAGGAATCTGGTAGAGGGTCATCCAAGGAACATTTCTACAAAATTATTTGAAAATCTGCCAACCAGTTTGGGAGAAGAAGAATTTTGAAAAAAAAATCGTTTCGTTGCCATGGAAACCAGAATTCTGCATGGATCCCTAAAATTTGAAGGAATTCTGGTGAGGTCAT
Organism: Serripes groenlandicus; assembly: GCA_031761405.1. NCBI lineage: Eukaryota > Metazoa > Mollusca > Bivalvia > Cardiida > Cardiidae > Serripes > Serripes groenlandicus. Next base: position 26,436,413 of record JASEVX010000010.1, read on the forward strand.
TAAGAGGATGCTTTCTGTGAAGTTTCATCCAATTGACCCACTGGTTACTGAGGAGAAGATGTTGAAGATTTTTTAAGTTTTCACTTTGGCCATATAAGGCAAAATAGCCCCCACCCCCTGGCGGCCATGTTTTTCGACCAATCAACATTGCTTGAAGGAATCTGATAGAGGGTCACCCAAGGAACATTTCTACAAAATTATTTGAAAATCGGCCTGACACTTATGGAGGAGAAGATTTTTTAAGTTTTCATTATAGCCATAAAAGGCAAAATAGCCCCGCCCCCTGGCGGCCATGTTTTTTGACCAATCAACATGGCTTGAAGGAATCTGATAGAGGATCACCCAAGGAACATTTCTACAAAATTATTTGAAAATCGGCCAGACACTTTTGCAGGAGAAGATTTTTTAAGTTTGCACTATAGCCATATAAGGTAAAAACGCCCGCCCCCCCTGGCGGCCATGTTTTTCGACCAATCAACATGGCTTGAAGGAATCTGATAGAGGGTCACCCAAGGAACATTTCTACAAAATTATTTGAAAATCGGCCTGACACTTTCGGAGAAGATGATTTTTTAAGTTGTGTCGTCCGTCGTGCGTCAACTTCTTCTCCTCAGTAACCAGTGGGTCAATTTGGATGAAACTTCACAGAAAGCATCCTCTCAATGACCTCACCAGAATTCCTTCAAATTTTTGGGATCCATGCAAAATTCTGGTTTCCATGGCAACGAAACCGAAAAAACTTCAAAATTCTTCTTCTCCCAAACTGGTTGGCAGATTTTCAAATAATTTTGTAGAAATGTTCCTTAGATGACCCTCTATCATATTCCTTCAAGCCATGTTGATTGGTCGAAAAACTTGGCCGCCAGGGGGGGCGTGGCTATTTTGCCTTATATGGCTATAGTGAAAACTTAAAAAATCATCTTCTCCGAAAGTGTCAGGCCGATTTTCAAATAATTTTGTAGAAATGTTCCTTGGGTGACCCTCTATCAGATTCCTTCAAGCCATGTTGATTGGTCGAAAAACATGGCCGCCAGGGGTGGTGGGGCTATTTTGCCTTATATGGCTATAGTGCAAACTTAAAAAATCTTCTCCTCCAAAAGTGTCAGGCCGATTTTCAAATAATTTTGTAGAAATGTTCCTTGGGTGATCCTCTATCAGATTCCTTCGAGCCATGTTGATTGGTCAAAATACATGGCCGCCAGGGGGCGGGGCTATTTTGCCTTTTATGGCTATAGTGAAAACTTAAAAAATCTTCTCCTCCATAAGTGTCGGGCCGATTTCCTAATAATTGTGTAGAAATGTTCCTTGGGTGACCCTCTATCAGATTCCTTCTAGCCATGTTGATTGGTCGAAAAACATGGCCGCCAGGGGGCGGGGCTATTTTGCCTTATATGGCCAAAGTGAAAACTTAAAAAATCTTCTCCTCCGAAAGTGTCGGCCTGATTTTCAAATAATTTTGTAGAAATGTTCCTTGGATGACCCTCTATCAGATTCCTTCAAGCCAAGTTGATTGGTCGAAAAACATGGCCGCCAGGGGGGCGGGGCTATTTTGCCTTATATGGCTATAGTGAAAACTTAAAAAATCTTCTTCTCCGAAAGTGTCAGGCCGATTTTCAAATAATTTAGTAGAAATGTTCCTTGAATGACCCACTTTCAGATTCCTTCAAGCCATGTCGATTGGTCAAAAAACATGGCCGCCAGTGGGCAGGGCTATTTTGCACTATATGGCTATAGTGAAAACTTAAAAAATCTTCTCCTCCAAAAGTGTCTGGCCGATTTTCAAATAATTTTGTAGAAATGTTCCTAGGGTGACCCTCTATCAGATTCCTTCAAGCCAAGTTGATTGGTCGGAAACTATGGCTGCCATGGGGCGGGGCTTATATAGGTAAAGTGAAAAAAAAAAATCAGGTGAGCGATTCCAGGGCCATCATGGCCCTCTTGTTTATCTAATTGATCTAGTTAGAGGATTTAAAACAGTTTATTGGTATCACATAGATCGTAGCATATAAAACGTTTAATCCCTACGTCAATATTGACCCTTTCTGCTCTTGTTAACCTTTTTAGCTCGACTATTCGAAGAATATGAGAGCTTTACTACTCGCCCCGGCGTCGGCGTCCGGTTAAAGTTTTAGGGCAAGTTGGCATTTTCATTCATAAGTATTTGTGCTAGGGCTTTAATATTTGGAATATAGTTACATCTTATACCTTTCTTCACATTGAATGTTAAAGGTACTGAGTGTGACCTTCTTTTTGGGGTAAAAAACATGATTTTCTGTAGTTAAAGTTTTAGGGCAAGTTGGATTTTTTTTTAATTTTTTTTTTTTTTTTTTTCTCAATAGTTACTTATGCTAGGGCTTTTATATTTGGAATATAATTACATCTAATACCTGTCTTCATATTGTATGCTGAAGATTCTGAGTGTGACCTTCTTTTTGGGGTAAAAGATGTGATTTTGGGTGGTTAAAGTTTAAGGGCAAGTTGGCATTTTCATTTAATTTTTTAATTTTTCTCAATAAGTATTTGTGCTACGGCTTTAATATTTGGAATGTAGTTACATCTTATACCTTTCTTCACATTGAATGCTGAAGATGCTGAGTGTGACCTTCTTTTTGGGGTAAAAAACATGATTTTTGGTGGTTAAAGTTTTAGGGCAAGTTGGAATTTTTTTTAATTTTTTTTTCTCAATAAGTAATTATGCTAGGGCTTTCATATTTGGAATATAATTACATCTAATACATTTCTTCATATTGTATGCTGAAGATGCTGAGTGTGACCTTCTTTTTGTGGCAAACGACATGATTTTGGGTGGTTAAAGTTTTAGGGCAAGTTGGCATTTGCATTTAATTTTTTAATTTTTCTCAATAAGTACTTGTGTTAGGGCTTTCATATTTGGAATATAATTACATATAATACCTTTCTTCACATTGTATGTTGAAGATGCTGAGTGTGACTTTTTAGGAATAAATAACATGATTTTTGTTTGATTTTGAGAATTTTAGATAAATTCATAATTTTTGGTTACATTCCTTTCTAATTGTGATCATTCATTTATCAAATATAATTCTTCAACATAACAAACGGGTTTTGCATGATGTCAAACATTTGGTAAACCTTTTTTTTTAAAATGTTAAGATCTAGATCAGACTGTGCCTCCGTATTATGTAATCAGGACATTCTCTATTGTAGGTAACGAGTCTCAGCATTCCAGATATCTCTGGTGATGGTAATCCTTTCCCACATAAAATAAATCTGCAGCAGATTACTTAGACATCATTCAGACAAAAATAAGAAAAATATCTAAAAATGAAAATGTAAGCGTCTGTGAAAGCAGAGCCGGGAAAAGAAATGACTCAATACGAGCCCCCTTTATAATTCCCAATTTATGGCGATGTATATATTCAATCGTCCCGATTCCTAAAAAAACAACGAAATCAGAAAAGGGGTAAAGTTCACTTTTAGCTGGAAATGACATAAAAGTTCATATAGACCCAGTGAAGTGGTTTGGTCAGATGTCATATTCTCAATAAAACCAGACATAAGCTTCGCTTCAGTAGTAAAAGTTCATAAAGGTCCAGTGAAGTGGTTTGGTCAGATGTCATACTATTCTCAATAAAACCAGACATAAGCTTCGCTTCAGTAGTAAAAGTTCATATAGGCACAGTGAAGGGGTTTGGTCAGATGTCATACTATTCTAAAACAAGAGGGCCATGATGGTCCTGGATCGCTCACCTTAATTATACAATGTACTGCAATGCAATACATATTCGAACTTGACCTAGATATAACTGCTGAAGCACAAAATGCGGCATCCAAAGTGTTCACAAGATTTTCCTTCAATTTGATCTAGTGACCTAGTTTTTGTCCCAGCATGACCCATATTCAAACTTGGCCTACATATCATCAAGAAAAACATTCTGATCAAGTTTTATCATGCTGAAATTAAAAATGCAGTATCCAGAGTGTTAACAAGATTACCCTTCAATTGGGCCTAGTGACCTAGTTTTTAACCCGGCATGACCCATATCCGAACTTGGCCTAGATATCATTTAGACAAACATTCTGACCAAATTTCAAGCTGCTGAAGCAAAAATTGCGGCATCCAAAGTGTTAACAAGATTTTCCTTCAATTTGACCTAGTGACCTAGTTTTTGACCCGGCATGACCCATATTCAAATTTGGTTTAGATATCATTCAGTTCAACATTCCGACAAAATTTCAAGCCGCTGAAGCAAAACATGCGGCTTCCACAGAGTTAACAAAATTTCCCCTCAATTTGGCCTAGTGACCTAGTTTCTGATCCAATATGACGCATATTTGAACTTGAACTAGATATCTTTAAGACAAACATTCTGTGTTAACAAGATTTTCCTTCAATTTTACCTAGTGACCTAGTTTTTGACCCGGCATAACCCATATTCGAACTTGACCTAGATATTTTTAAGACAAACATTTTGACAAAATTTCAAACTGCTGAAGCATAAATTGCAGCCTCTGGAGTGTTAACAAGATTTTCCTTCAATTTGACCTAGTGACCTACTTTTTGACCCGATGTGACCCATGTTCGAACTTGACCTACATGTCATTAAGACAAACATTCTGATAAAGTTTCAACATGGTCAAGTTGAAAATGTGGCCTCCAGAGTGTTAACAAGATTTCCCTTCAATTCGACCTAGTGACCTAGTTTTTGACCTCATATGGCCCAGTTTCAAACTTGTCCAAGATTTTATGGAGATGAACGTTCTGATAAACTTGATAAATGTAGCCCGTAGAGTGTTAACAAGCTCAAATGTTGACGACGCAAGACGGACGGACGCCGGCAAATGTGATCACAATAGCTCACCTTGCACTTCGTGCATAGGTGAGCTAAAAAAAAACCAGACATAAGCTTTGCTTCAGTAGTAAAGTTCATATAGGCACAGTGAAGTGGTTTGGTCTGATTTCACACATCGATATTCGGTATTATTTGAAAAAAAATCCCCTGTGTCTCTTTATGTTGAATTAATTTGAAGTAATCTTCCAGTTGGACCTTTCTTTATGAAATATAGATATTTTTTGTCTTTACGGGGTGTGGTATCTAAGCCCCACCGACCCTCCTCCTTTCTCATCCGGGCTTGGGACCGGCAATGGCGGAGTTAAGACTAAGATCAATGCGTTAGACCAGCCAGATACATATAAATACATATGTCTGTGTATGTATATGTCTCTGATTAGACCATCAAGTAAAAGAGAACTAGATCAAATTGAAAAACTCAGGCTTTATTCCAGTATGAAACAGCATGTTAATTTCTCTACAGTGAATACAGTAAACACTCTATCACACTGGGCCGCCACCCCGATGAATGAAGAAACATTCAAGAGTTTGACCTTCAATGTGATAGTCGTAACGCTTTATTCTATCACACTGGGCCTCCACCCCGATGAATTATGAATAAGCTTGACCTTCAATGTGATATCACAAGCTTACGTTGTAAGCTGAAAATAAATAGAATAATCTATCACATTGGGCCTCCACCCAGTTGTAGGAGCTTGACCACAGTGTGATAGTTGCAGCTACATTTTTAGATAAAAAATAAAACAACATAACATATAACAAAACACTATTTAACATTAGAAAAAACGCGACGTTGCAAGTGACGTCATGGCATTACCATGACGTCGCGAGCGTAAACAACAATAAGACGTCTTCCTATACTTGCTTCTTTTCGAAGATTCCATTACGTAGATTTCCATTTTCTCTGAATACACTCCACTTCTCTATGCCGACTTGTAATGATTCCTCTACACTTGCATATTTATTTTCTTATACCATTCTTCGCTTTAAAGACATGCTTTTCTTGCAGACTTGCTTCTCTGCATTTCCCTCGTAGATTTTATAATTGTAGAGATTCTTTTTTCTCTTCTTATAGATGCTTCTCTGTCTATACTTACCTCTCTTTGTAGACTGGCTTCTCTTTGGGGACATGCTTCGCATTGAAGGCATGCTTCTCAGACTTGCTTCTCTTTGCTTCCTGTTGGAGACATGCTTCACATTGAAGACATGCATCTCTTCTTAGATTTGCTTCTCTTTGCTTCCTGTTGGAGACATGCTTCGCATTGAAGACATGCATTTCTTCTCAGACATGCTTCACATTGAAGACATGTATATCTTTACGGACTTGCTTCCTGTTGCAGACATGCTTCGCATTGAAGACATGCATCTCTTCTTAGACTTGCTTCGCATTAGAAATATGCATCTCTTCTCCGACTTGCTTTCTGTTGGAGACATGCTTCGCATTGAAGACATATGCATCTCTTCTTAGACTTGCTTCGCATTGAAGAAATGCATCTCTCCTCAGACTTGCTTTCCTCTGGAGACATGCTTCGCATTGAAGACATGCATCTCTTCTTAGACTTGCTTCGTATTGAAGAAATGCATCTCTCCTCAGACTTGCTTTCCTCTGGAGACATGCTTCGCATTGAAAGACGTGCTTCATTATGCCTCGGACGTAGCATTTTGGCCTTTATATACCAGCTGGGTATAGCGCGGACCTTGTAGAAAGCACTTGTGACGTCACATTCACAAAATTACTCCCAGTTTGATATAAACTGTGTTTGTTGGTGTGTGTTTGTTTCGGTTTTGTCAAGGAAATAACGTAGGAAATGTTTCCAATTTTTGTCTAGTTGTCTGTCTTATGAATATGTCTGTTTCTCTCAAAGTTTGCGCTGGTTGTGTATACAAGATTTCCCCTGTAGTCAACAATATAGTACACTTCTTGCGTCAAATACAGCCCGTTAACGTCGCGAATGTTAATAACAGATCGAAGCCCACAATAATGTCCCGTCTTTATTGTTGTCATTTTATTGCCAAGCGTACTATCTGTATTGCATTCAGTTACCTATTATACATTAGCCAGTTATAGCGAATTACAGCTTCTGTTATTTATTCGCTACCGTAATTTCCGATTTGTTTTAAATTGAACGCATTGCTGAGAAACTAATCTATGGCTTAAAATTTAAACACATAAAAAAGAAGAAAAAAAACCTTTTAGAATAGAAATAAGTTTGGGAAAGAGCAAAAACGTCTTGAAATTGGGAAAAATTGTTCATTACAATGCCCAAGTTATCATTTGCCTACATTTATTTTTACGTTTTGAAACGGCTTCATATGTGTTAAGCTCATTTGTATTAGATATATAATATGACCCTTTTCAGATGTTATTAATATTTAATAAAAATGATATAATGGCTATGTCATAATTTAATAATTAATGATTGTTTGAAATAAATATGTACTTCAGTTCTATTCAATGGAAACAGATTTATGGTCGCGTTTTGGTAAAATGGTAGATAGTGACTAAGATGAAAAAGGCCGGCCTTGTGTTCCAAATGTTCTCGGTACAAATGAGCAAGCGAAGTTGAGGTCTGGTTTTAATGAGATTCGAAAATGGTAGTTAAAGATAACAAATAAAGTCGATTGGTTTCATCACTTTTTGTGACATTTCTTTCTACGAAAGGTGTGATAAAGACGAATACCGTTAGGGCCATCGCCTGTGAATGTGTTGATCTGAAACGCGATACTCGACAGTACGATGATGATAACGCGACAGTACTGTCGCGTTATCATCATCGTACTGTCGCGTTATCATCAACCATACACATTCTCTGATCCCAGCAAGAACTTTTACCATTTCTATTTTAGATCGAAGAATAAACATTTGAAGGTTCAAATGCAAACGACTTATGTAAACATAGTAAAAGATGAGGGATTGAACAAATGAACAGTTTCTTTATTTCTTCGCATATATATGAGCAGTCTCTTTATTTCTTCTCACATACATGAACAGTCTCTTTATTTGTTCTCACATAAATGAGCAGTATCTGTATTTCCTCTCACATAAATGAGTAGTCTATTTATTTATTTGTTCACATAAATGAGCAGTCTCTTAATTTCTTCTCAAATATATGAGCAGTCTCTTTATTTCTTGTCACATAAATGAACGGTCTTAAATTATGTCTTCTCGCATAAATGAACAATAGATCAGTAGATCTCTTTATTTCCTCTCAGATAAATGAGTAAGCTCTGTATTTCTCCTCACATAAATGAACAGTCTCTGTATTTATCTTCACATGAATGAGCAGTCTCTATAGTTCTTTTGACATAAATGAACAGTCTCTTTATATCTTCTCACATACATGAACAGTCTCTTTATTTTTCACATAAATGAACAGTCTCTTTATATCTTCGCATACGAATGAACAGTCTCTTTATTTCTTCTCACACGAATGAACAGTCTCTTTATTTGTTCTCACATAAATGAGCAGTATCTGTATTTCCTCTCACATAAATGAGTAGTCTATTTATTTTATTTGTTCACATAAATGAGCGGTCTCTTAATATCTTCTCACATAAATGAGTAGTCTATTAATTTATTTGTTCACATAAATGAGCAGTCTCTTCATTTCTTCTCACACATATGAGCAGTCTCTTTATTATGTCTTCTCACATAAATGAACAGTAGATCAGTAGATCTCTTTATTTCCTCTCAGATAAATGAACAGTCTCTTTATTTCTAATCACATAAATGAGCAGTCCCTTTATTCCCTCTCAGATAAATGAGTAGGCTCTGTATTTCTTCTCACATAAATGAACAGTCTCTTTATTTATTCTCACATGAATGAACAGTGTCCATATTTCTTCTGACATAAATGAACTGTCTCTTTATTTCTTCTCACATAAATGAACAGTCTCTGTATTTCTTCTAACATAATTAAACAGTCTATGTATTTCTTCACACATAAATGAACAGTCTCTTAATTTCTTCTCACATAAATGAACAGTCTCTTTATTTCTTCTCACATATTTTCATAGCAGATCATGCCAGGTAAACGGTTAAACTTTTATCTTACCGGGATGTTTATTTAATTTAAACTTATTTATTCTACATCGATTGCGTAACAAGCTTTCAGCGTATATTAATCACGCTCGGTGTCTGAGCATTATCGTGGAGTTGGTTTCTGATAGACGTAAAAAGATTCGTACAGACATCACACTAGTGTAGTCATATAGAGAAAGTGTAAAACGTGGTGTTGTGGTAAATAACAAACCGCAGGCTGAATATGTTACTCGGACAACTGCAATCTAAACTACTAGTAAGTAGCCAACGTCCATTATCGAATGCACGCGGGTAAACAACAGAAGTCATCCGATTTTCTGTTTTAAATGAGTCATAATAATTAAATGCGTAAACCTTCTGACAGAAACGACATCTGATTGATAGAGCTAAACACTCTATTTGTGTGTGCAGTGGTTCGAGGGACAAATGCAGGCGTCCACGGTCAAATATTGACCATACTATGGTTACAAAAACAGTTGTAAACTGAAATCGATCACGTTTGAAACGCCATTTTACGGTAAATGCTCGTTTGCAAACATCAACCCTTTCGGTGCCAAAGGCAATTGAAGTCTTTTGCAAACAATGCATATTCAGGTAAGATAACGAGCTGTCTTTCCTAAAATCCGCATTGTTTCCAACTTATAGATATTAAATGTTACCAAATGTCCTTTTGAGTTGGTCCAATTTTCAACATGGAAGAGTCGACTTTATAAAACTCGGCAGTGAAAGAGTTAACCCTTTCCCTCATACGACAATTCATTCTGCAGCAGACGACTTTGAACGTATTTTGTCAGATGGATAACCTATGACTAAAAGTGGAAAACATTGTGACAAAAGGAGAAATTGCACGTTCTGTGCAATTTCTTCTTTTGTCACTATGTTTTCAAAACGCCGTCTGCTTTAACCCTTTCCCTCATACGACAATTCATTCTGCAGCAGACGACTTTGAACATATTTTGACAAAAAATAAAAAATCTCTATACTTGAATGGATAACCTATAACTTAAAGCGGAAAACATTGTGGCAAAAGGATAACCTATAACTTAAAGTGGAAAACATTGTTGCAAAAGGAGAAATTGCTCGTTTTGAGCAATTTCTTCTTTTGTCACTCTGTTTTCAATACGCCGTCTGCCGCAGAGGCGTCATAAAGCGTCTATATGAGGGAAAGGGTTAAGTGGTTGTTATGGTTAGGTCATGACTAAACAGTTAGCTGACTTGAGTGAACGTTAGGAAACACACTTTATGCGAACCGGCAGCCGTTATATAACTGAAATAGCGTTATAAATGAAGGTGAAATCCAATAAGTCAAGGTTGTGTTTCTTTGGTGTTCGCATAGAACCTCTCGTACCAAAGGTCCCGGGTTCGAATCCCCGTAATGAGCGCGTTCTGCCTTTAGGATTATTTCACACACACGGCGAGAGTTCTTGTTATGTCCCCAGGAAGCAGACACCGAGCGTGATTAATATACGCTGAAAGCTTGTTACGCAATCGATGTAAAATAAATTAGTTTAAATTAAATAAACATGCCGGCAAGATGAAAGTTTAACCGTTTACCTGGCATGATCTGCTATGAAAATATGTGAGAAGAAATAAAGAGACTGTTCATTTATGTGAGATTTTTTTTTAAGAGATTGTTCATTAAAAGACTGTTCATTTATGTGAGAAAAAATACATAGACTGTTTAATTATGTTAGAAGAAATACAGAGACTGTTCATTTATGTGAGAAGAAATTAAGAGAATGTTCATTTATGTGAGAAGAAATACATAGACTGTTTAATTATGTTAGAAGAAATACAGAGACTCTTCATTTATGTGAGAAGAAATAAAGAGACAGTTCATTTATGTGAGAAGAAATATAGAGATTGCTCATTCATGTGAGAAGTAATACAGGGAATGTTCATTTATGTGAGAAGAAATAAAAAGACATGTTCATTTATGTCAGAAGAAATATGCCGGCAAGATGAAAGTTTAACCGTTTACCTGGCATGATCTGCTATGAAAATATGTGAGAAGAAATAAAGAGACTGTTCATTCATGTGAGAATACATACATAGACTGTTCATTTATGTGAGAAGAAATACAGAGCCTACTCATTTATCTGAGAGGGAATAAAGAGACTGCTCATTTATGTGAGAAGAAATAAAGAGACTGTTCACTTATGTCAGAAGAAATATAAAGACTGCTCATTCATGTGAGAATAAATACAGAGACTGTTCATGTATGTGAGAAGAAATACAGAGCTTACTCATTTATCTGAGAGGAAATAAAGAGATCTACTGGTCTACTGTTCATTTATGTGAGAAGACATCTATGTGACAAGAAATAAAGAAACTGCTCATATATGTGAGAAGAAATGAAGAGACTGCTCATTTATGTGAACAAATACATAAATAGACTACTCATTTATGTGAGAAGAAATTAAGAGACTGCTCATTTATGTGAACAAATAAATAAATATATAGACTACTCATTTATGTGAGAGGAAATACAGATACTGCTCATTTATGTGAGAACAAATAAAGAGACTGTTCATTCGTGTGCCGAGAAGAAATAAAGAGACTGTTCATTCGTATGAGAAGAAATAAAGAGACTGTTCATTCATGTGAGAGGAAATAAAGAGACTGTTCATGTATGTGAGAAGGAATAAAGAGACTTTTTTATGAAAGATTGATTACATCTGAAAAAGGGTAATGTTATATATCTAATACAAATGAGCTTAACACATATGAAGCCGTTTCAAAACGTAAACATAAATGTAGGCAAATGATAACTTGGGCATTGTAATGAACAATTTTCCCAATTTCAAGGCGTTTTCTGCTCTTTCCCAAACCTATTTCTATTCTATTTTTTTTTTTTTTTTTACTTTTTTATGTGTTTAGATTTTAAGCTATATATATTAGTTTCTCAGCAATGCGTTCAATTAAAAACAAATCGGAAATTACGGTAGCGATTAAATAACAGAATCTGTAATTCGCTATCACTGGCTAATGTATAATAGGTAACTGAATGCAATACAGATAGTAAGCTTGGCAATACAATGACAACAATGAAGACGGGACATTATTGTGGGCTTCGATCTGTTATTAACATTCGCGATGTTAACGGGCTGTATTTGACGCAAGAAGTGTACTATATTGTTGACTACAGGGGAAATCTTGTATACACAACCAGCGCAGACTTTGAGAGAAACAGACATATTCATAAGACAGACAACTAGACAAAAATTGGAAACATTTCCTATGTTATTTCCTTGACAAAACCGAAACAAACACACACAAACAAACACAGTTTATATCAAACCGGGAGTAATTTTGTGAATGTGACGTCACATGTGCTTTCTACAAGGTCCGTGCTATACCCAGCTGGTATATAAAGGCCAAAATGCTACGTCCGAGGCATAATGAAGCACGTCTTTCAATACGAAGCATGTCTCCAGAGGAAAGCAAGTCTAAGAAGAGATGCATGTCTTCAATGCGAAGCATGTCTCCAGAGGAAAGCAAGTCTGAGGAGAGATGCATTTCTTCGATACGAAGCAAGTCTAAGAAGAGATGCATGTCTCCAGAGGAAAGCAAGTCTGAGGAGAAATGCATTTCTTCAATGCGAAGCATGTCTCCAGAGGAAAGCAAGTCTGAGGAGAGATGCATTTCTTCAATGCGAAGCAAGTCTAAGAAGAGATGCATATGTCTTCAATGCGAAGCATGTCTCCATCAGGAAGCACGTCGGAGAAGAGATGCATGTTTTTAATGCGAAGCAAGTCTAAGAAGAGATGCATATGTCTTCAATGCGAAGCATGTCTCCAACAGGAAGCAAAGAGAAGCAAATATGCACAGAGAAGCAAATCTAAGAAGAGATGCATGTCTTCAATGCGAAGCATGTCCCCAAAGAGAAGCCAATCTACGAAGAGAGGTAAGTATAGACAGAGAAGCATCTAAAAGAAGAGAAAAAAGAATGTCTACAATTATAAAATCTACGAGAGAAATGCTGAGAAGCAAGTCTTCAAGAAAAGCATGTCTTTAAAGCGAAGAATGCTATAAGAAAATAAATATGCAAGTGTAGAGGAATCATTATAGAGATGCATATATCAAAGGAGAAGTAAGTCTGCTGCGAGAATCCAGTCTCAAAAGAGAAACAAGTCGACATAGAGAAGTGGAGTGGATTCAGAGAAAATGAAAATCTACGTAATGGAATCTTCGAAAAGAAGCAAGTATAGGAAGACGTCTTATTGTTTACGCTCGCGACGTCATGCCATGACGTCACTTGCAACGTCGCGTTTTTTCTAATGTTAAAAAGTGTTTTGTTATATGTTATGTTGTTTTATTTTGTATCTAAAAATGTAGCTGCAACTATCACACTGTGGTCAAGCTCCTACAACTGGGTGGAGGCCCAATGTGATAGATTATTCCATTTATTTTCAGCTTACAACGTAAGCTTGTGCTTATCACATTGAAGGTCAAGCTCATTCATAATTCTTTGGGGTGGAGGCCCAGTGTGATAGAATAAAGCGTTGCGACTATCACATTGAAGGTCAAACTCTTGAATGTTTCTTCATTCATCGGGGTGGCGGCCCAGTGTGATAGACTGTTTACTGTATTCACTGTAGAGAAAATAACATACTGTTTCATACTGGAATAAATACTGAGCTTTTCAATTTGATCTAGTTCTCTTTTACTTGATGGTCTAATCAGAGACATATACATACACAGACATATGTATTGATATGTATCTGGCTGGTCTAACGCATTGATCTTAGTCTTAACTCCGCCATTGCCGGTCCCAAGCCCGGATGAGAAAGGAGGATGGTCGGTGAGGCTTAGATACCACACCCCGTAAAGACAAAAAAGATCTATATTTCATAAAAAAAGGTCCAACTGGAAGTATATTTAAATAATTCAACATAAAGAGACACAGGAGAATTGTTTTCAAATAAACATACCGAATATCGATGTGTTCGATCAAAGAAGATCGAGATCACAATGAAATCAGACCAAACCACTTCACTGTGCCTATATGAACTTTTATTACTTAAGCGAAGCTTATGTCTGGTTTTATTGTACAATAAATACATAAACACTCAAATGGCATATATAACTTAATCCTAAATAGGTAAATGGTTATTGAATACGGGATAACTTTGAGAGGACAATGTGCATTTACCATCAAATATGGCCCATCTTCAGAATGTGCACAGTTTCAAGTTCAGTGTTGCCATGGCAACACAGTTTCTCCTTCAACAACTAGGAAATTAATTTTTAAAAAAAATATTGTATCAACAATAAATATAATCTTTAAACATTGCTTCGCTGAGCGAACTGCAAGGAAAGCAAGCGTATGTCAGGACTCGCAAGTTATTAATCTAAATTGATAGCTCTTAGAAGTCCGGACTTGGAAATGTGTGACGGTCTATACAGTTGGACGTACGTTTACTCCTCGAATGACTATCAACTGCGTATACAGGACACATAACCTGCTTCGCACGAACTTACTCTTCCCACCAACGTACAATACAATAGGCTAAACAAAGACTCCTTATATGGTTAGTTTCAAGTTGTATTTGGAAGTCAATGCCCATATGGGCATCTGACAAAACATGATAATACATAAACAATGAAAATAAACAACAACAAAACAAAAGGAATATAACATATATATATACAACTCTGGTCGGTACCTCATATAAGGCACCAACAGTGACTAGATCTACTCTGAAAATGAAATAACGGAATGAAACATTCTGAAACAAAAAATTCATATCAAGGCATATATATGCATGTGATAACAACAGGTAAAACAAATAATGAAACAGTAAAGCATAACAAATGAAAAAAATATTTGAGATCATAATAATATGAAACATTCAATCAGGGACACTATATTACAATATATTGTAATACGTACAGTGTCCCTGATTGAATAGAAAAATGCCACTAGTATTTATTATGGACTTGTAAGTTTGATGAAGTTGATTTCCGATATTGCTGCGCATGCGCTGTGGTTGGCCAGGTACAAACTGTCAAGTTACATGTGAAGTCCTGTCCTGGTCTAGCAATCAGTCAATCGTTGTTGATTACATAGCATGTAAACAAGATCGAACAGTGCATGTACCATAAGAGTGCAGCTCTGGATTCGCAGTCATTTAAACACGGAGACATCGTCGAAGTTACTGGTAACAAAGGACGCTATTTTGCAAATGGCGGATGTTACCTGTGGAATTGCAATAACCTGTCAACTTTAAACCCAAATAAGACGCTTATGGTTTCTCTGGTTGTTTGCAAACACCAACCATTCTAAGACATTGGTATCAATTTATCTTCGTGTCGAGTTGTTCTTCGTGACACCTTTTTTCAAAAGAAATATTCGCCGAAAAATAGAGAAGGTGGAAAGCAGCATCGATGTTTGTTGTTAAAAATGCCACCTAAAGCTAATTCGAAGAAATTGCGTGTGTTGGCCAATAGATATGAGGTCGGAAAAAAGCTTGGTAAAGGAAATTTTGGAACGGCTTATTTATGCAAGGACCTGAGAAGTAAATTAAAGGAAGGCGATGAAAGATTGTAAGTCTCAATCAAATTGTTTACACCGCAGTATCGTAGATATTAAAAAAACAAATAAGCAAGCTCTGTCATTCCTTGAAACAGTTACCATAAGATTTGAGGAAAACCAACCTTACTGCATTTTAGGCTACAAACGGTGTACTGTACTGTAGATCCAGAATAACCTGTGTTTTTGTGCATTCTTTACCTTAATTATTCTGCAGTTTACAGTTTAGTCTTCGAGACTTTCAAAAAACTTCTTACAAACATAAATTTTGATAAGATAGTAGGCAGATCTTCAATTGCACTTGTCTTAAAAACACTTAAGTTGAGTTTGTGGAGCACAGCTTATCCTACCAATCATTTATTTGTTTGACCAATCCATACTTCTCTTCAAAAACTATAGTTCAATTGCACTTGTCTTAAAAACACTTAAGTTGAGTTTGTGGAGCACAGCTTATCCTACCAATCATTTATTTGTTTGACCAATCCATACTTCTCTTCAAAAACTATAGTTTTGGAACTTGTAAAAAATTCTGGAAGTAAAATTTATGTATTTACGTCCCATTTTTCATTCAGACAACATTAGTTTAAGTTGCATGTAATGAAACTTTTTTTAGCTAATATGTGCACTTTTGACAAAATTGACGATGCAAGTAAGTCGGTATGATACAATCAAAACTGCCATTGATTGCAGAAGTTCTGGTTTCATAACACTTTGCTTATATATTAGTCATGGAGTACTAAATAAGTTCCTTCATTTTGTTAGTTTCATGTTTTAAAATCCTAAGGAGAATAATTTCTGAACAATCTTTTGTTTTTGTATCCAAATTTTAAGTTTGAATTGCTAAGTAAAAGAAATTTTGTAAACCAAACACAGTAAAATCTTCAGATATTTGCAAGCAATCAAAAGAAGTTCTACAGTCTGATCATTGCAACTACTCTGACAAGAAGAATGTTCAGTAGACCATTGAATTAATGGTGAACAGCGCTGATCGAAAAATAGAAAATCTCTATAATTGAACCTATGACCAAAAGTGGAAAACACTGTCTAAAGGAGAAATTGCTCGTTTTGACCAATATCTTCTTTTGTCACTATGTTTTCAAAAAGCCGTCTATATGAGATGCCCATCTTGTGTTTTGTAGAAAGGTGATGAAGGAGATCTCTGTGGGAGATTTACAGCCGGATGAGACTGTAGATGCCATGCATGAGGCCAGACTGCTATCTAAACTAGACCATCCCAGTATTGTTAAATTCCATGACAGTTTTATAGATGGAGCATATTTTTGTATTGTAACGGAATACTGTGAGGTAAGAAACCATGATTTTTTTTCTAATCAGCAAAAAAGCAGCCTAGTTGCATATTATTATTATGCAAAGGCAAATTTTTAAGTTTTATTTTAAGTGATATTTTAGGCCACCGGCTTATACACATGATACAGCATATGTAAATAGCATGTGAAGTGAGAACAGTATTTACATAATAATACAGACATTATAATAAAAAAAACTCCATTATATATTATACTTCTAAAAGGTTAACCCTTTCCCACATACGACAATTCTGCAGCAGACGACTTTGAACATATTTTGTCAAAAGATAGAAAATCTCTATAACTGAATGGATAACCTATGACTAAAAGTGGAAAACATTGTGGCAAAAGGATAAATTGCTTGTTTTGCTTCTTTTGTCACTATGTTTTAAAAAAGCTGTCTGCTGCAGAGGTGTCAGAAAGCGTCTATAAGAGGTAAAGAGTTAAGGATATGGCTAAGGTTAGAAAATGTTTTCGATAGACTATGATCATGATAAATGCAAAACTGAAAGAATAGACTTTGTATGAGATATATCGTCGCTTTTCAAAAAAACAACATGTAGACCCGTCTTATAACTGCTGGAGTTACATGTCCCTCAATGAAAACCAACACTATATATTGCAACTCAGAATAACACAATTGTTATTCAAAAGAATTAAGATATGTTTTTCTTAATTTCAAAAGCATTATAGATAAATAAGCTTGATTTCTTATCAAAACAACATTTAGCAAAGACATTAGATTGTAAAATTTTATATGCTCTGTCGCACCAGATTGTTATAAATGTTAAGCCTTAGATTCATACAAAATGCAATGTTGACTATCTTAAAACCCTTTGAAATTTTATTATTCATTGGCACAGTTCATTCTATTGATCTTCTTCTTCTAATGGTTAATATATGCAGCTCTCTCTCTGGAGCAGCAATGATGTCTGGCAGCTGGTTCCACAGACAAATTCCAGCTGGGAAAAATGAGAAGTGATAGTTGTCAGTCCTGCAGACGAGCAGAATGTATTGCATGTAGCGGCTGCATTTTGAAAGTGTGGCTGGGTGAATTGATGATTTGTAATTAAATGGATAACCTATGATGAAAAGTGGAAAACATTGTGGCAAATGGAGAAATTGCTTGTTTTTTCACTATGTTTTCAAAAAGCTGTCTGCTGCAGAGGCGTCAGAAAGCGTCTATATGAGGGAAAGGGTTAACAAATAATATTTAATTGTTTTTCAGGGTGGTGATCTAGATATGAAGATAAATGAGTGTAAAAAATCCAAAACATCCTTTGATGAAAGGACTGTATTAGACTGGTTTGTTCAACTCCTCTTAGCTGTACATTATATGCACACACGGCGAGTACTTCACAGAGATTTAAAAACTAGGTTAGTTAAATACTGTGAAATTCTTTGTTATCTTCAAAAAAAAAAAAAAAAAATTATGAATTTGAATTCCAAGGTCAAGATTTGGAACATTAAAAAAATCATCTGCAATCAACTAAAATTGTTGGCAATGTTTTGAAATGACTTATCGAAAAATTAAATAGCTAGGATACATATTGGTAAGACAGTTCGTCAAAAAGAGATTTGGCAGAAATACTGTTGAAAATGGTAATAGACCTTAAAGATTTATATAGCTAAACATAATTACCAAACACGTTGTTTAATCATTAAACATTAGTATGGACCTTTAACCCTTTCCCTCATATAGTATCTTTCTGATGCCTCTGCAGCAGACGGCTTTTTGAAAACATTGTGACAAAAGAAGAAATTGCACAAAACATGCAATTTCTCCTTTTGTCACAATGTTTCACACTTTTAGTGATAGGTTATCCACTCAATTATAGAGATTTTCCAATATTTGACAAAATATGTTTAAAGTCGTCTGCTGCAGAATTGGCGTATGAGGGAAAGGGTTAAATACTGTGTACTTCTTTGTTATCCTCAAAGTCAAATGATTTTTTTTATGAATTTGAATTCCAAGGTCAAGATTTGGAACATAAGTAAAATCATCTGCAATCAACAAAAAATTGTTGGCGATGTTTTGAAATTACTTGTAGAAAACTAAATAGCTAGGCTACATATTGGTAAGACAGTTTGTCAAAGGAGATATGGCGGAAATACTGTTGAAAATGGTAATAGACCTTACAGATTTATATAGCTAAACATAATTACAAAACACGTTGTTTAATCGTTAAACATTAGTATAGACCTTTAACCCTTTCCCTCATATAGTATCTTTCTGATGCCTCTGCAGCAGACGGCTTTTTGAAAACATAGTGACAAAAAAAGAAATTGCTTAAAACGACCAATTTCTCCTTTTGTCACAATGTTTTCCACTTTTAGTCTCGAATAGGTTATCCATTCAATTATAGAGATGTTCTATTTTTTGACAAAATATGTTTACAAAGTTGTCTGCTTCAGAAATGCCATATGAGGGAAAGGGTTAAATTGCCTTTATAATAATATTTTACCAAATAATGGACACTCTCACAAATAGAAATTTCTTCATTTATTTGGTCAAATAGTTGTACAACTTTGTCAAATGTGTTATGACCCTCAGCTGGACATGATTATATACAGTTGCTTGGGAAAATTGTTATGGGGAGTACTGGTGTGAGGAAACATATGAGTAGGTGAACTGGCCGATAAAAACGGCGTTAAACCCCATTTAATCAATAACCCTGATTTGTAATGTTTTCTTGGTTTATGTAAAATAAATTAAAAATAATTGTTAAATGTGCTTTGTTTACAGGAATATATTTTTAAAGCAGAACCGAGTAAAGATAGGTGATTTTGGGATATCTAGAATTTTAATGGGCACTACAGACTTGGCCTCCACGTTTACGGGTACTCCATATTATATGAGTCCAGAAGTATTAAAACATGAAGGGTACAATTCTAAATCAGACGTCTGGTAAGACTTTTCTCTCTCTTACAACTTGTTAGAGAACTAGGTATAATCTTAGCATCTTTTTTCTACATTATTTCCTATATTTCTATTTGAAATACTATTTTGTTGTAATCCTTGGAATTGTCAAATTGAAGCAATTCAACAGAGCTCTAGATAAGGCTATCTTCTAAAATCCGTATTTGATCCTCTAACCCAATGTTGTGGGTACTCAAAAGAACCGTCTCAGTGAGACGATTCTTTTGAGTACCCACAATGTAGGTTTTATGTTAATAATAAGGGAGGAATTGTGGGAAAAAGAGCTGAATACCCCTCATTATCTGGACCTCTTTAATCAAGTGAGTAGCACAACAAGGCTTTTTTATGTCAGTTCACAGTCAGTATGGACTGTCTCGAAGGTGTATTGAAAGGAGCATTCTCTTCAAGAACTGCAAAATAGGATTGAACCATACAAAGTAGGCCTTATACCAAAGTACTTTAACCCTTTCCCTCATGTAGACGCTTTCTGATGCCTCTGCAGTAGGCAATTTATGAAAACATTGTGACAAAAGGGGAAATTGCTCATGATAAACTTAACCCGCTCCCACCCCAGATGCATTTTGATGCAATAGCAGCAGACGACTTTTGAAACCATTGTGGCCAAAGGTGAAATTGCTCCTTTGGTCACAATGTTTTCATCTTTATTTAACAATTACACTATCTTTTATGGAGATATTTTAGGATTTTGTCATAATGTTTTCATAATTGTTGTATGTGGGTAAGGGTTAACAGCCGTATTGGTAGTTTACTCAGGAAATGCTGTGATAAAACCAAAATGCTTTTAAAATTGTCGAAATAACAAAACAAATTAGTCAATTTGACCTATGCACTTTTGTTTTAAACTAGAAAAAGGAGTGTTGCAAGGGCTAGTTACTTTTAACATTTTTCTAACACAGATGTAATGTGTTGCCTTTGCAGATGAAGTTTCGGAAATGAGCAATTTCTCTTTTTCCTACAATATTTTAATATTTGCATCATAAGTAATCTTCAATTTGTCAAGGCTTATTTTTTTCAGACTTTTACAAAACAGACACATCTAAACAATCATATCAGGTCAAGTGTTAACAAAATTGTTACTGTTATACTTTGTGATTATTGGTGTCATTAACAGCAGATGGCATTTAAAACACAGAGGCAACAAATATGGAAAACTCTATAAATGAAAGTATAATTGAATGTAGTTGAAAATATTTGCAACAAAGGGAAAAATTCCTCATTGTGAGCAATTCCTCATATTTTTTCAGCGTTCATAAGTAGTCTGCTGCACATGCATCAAACAGTTTGTTTCTACATGACAGTGTGAAAAATGTTAATTGATTGTTCAATGTTGTTAATTATGTGCTTACAGGTCAATTGGTTGTATATTATTTGAACTGTGTGCATTAGACCATGCATTTGATGGTCAAAGTTTGATGGCTGTGATGTATAAAATTGTAGAAGGTGACCCACCTGATCTTCCATCAAAGTACTCCAAAGAGCTCAATAGTGTATTGAAATTGTAAGTAGGCACAGTTGGAATGTCTTTCAATCTTTTACAAGCGTCTGCCCAAATATCTCTCACTTTCTTTACTTACATGACTTCTCTCTAAGCACTCATTAAAACCTATGTTGTGGGTACTCAAAAGAATTGTCTCATGGGACAATTCTTTTGAGTGCCCACAACATAGGTTTTGGTGTCAAATAAGGCTTTTAGAACAATAAAAACGCCCCTTATCTAGGGCTCTGAGTCAACACATGTTTTCGGTTCGAAGTTTTGCATTTTTGTTACATCTCTGTAACTACAAAAGATATTGAAAGTAAATATCACACATTAGTAAATGTCTCCACATTCCACCCAGTGTTTTTTTTTTAGGGGTATAATAAGACAGCTCTTATTGATGATGAACATAATGCTAGTAACAATTGTTTTGCTGATATGAAATCTACTTGAACAAATCGGATGACTTTTCTTTTAAGGACAATTTCTCTTTTATCCTGTGTTGTTTTCAATATTTGGTTTGAAACAGATGTGTCTATGATTCAACTGTTATGTTAACCCTTTCCCTCATACGACAATTCTGCAGCAGACGACTTTGAACATAGATTGTCAAAAAATAGAAAATCTCTATAATTGAATGGATAACCTATGACAAAAAGTGGAAAACATTGTGGCAAAAGGAGAAATTATACGTTTTCTGCAATTTTTAGCTCGACTTTTGAAAAAAATGAGAGCTATTGTCATGACCCTGGCGTCGTCGTCGGCGTCAGCGGCGGCGGCGGCGTGGTCGTCCGGTTAAGGTTTTTTGTTCAGCTCAGCTTTTTTTCTGTTTTCTAACAAACTACTACTGTTAAAGTCACTAAACTTCATAAACATAATCATAATATGTTAAATAATAAAAGTATATAGCTGGAAATCTTTATTTGTTTCATTTAAAACTTCAAAACGTAAGGTAAAGGTTTTTTGTTTAGCTCAGGTTTTTGAAAAAATTTTACTCATGATTTTTCATATCTTAAAAACTTTTCTTTTTTTTTGCTTGAAACTTCACAAACTTGCTGAGTGTCTTAAGTGGACCTTATATAACAAGTTTCATAACTCTGTAAATTGTATTGACAAAATTATCTCCCCATTTCGATTTAGAAAATCTACTTTGAAGGGAGAAAAATGGTGATAACTGAAACACAATTTAACCTATAGCTTTGAAACTTCCTAAACTTATTCAATGTCTTAACATAACTTGATACAACAAGTTCCATAACCCTGAACTTAATATTGACCAAATTATCCCCCCTTTTGGACTTAGAAAATCTACACTGAAGGTGTTCGTTGTCATCTGGTTAAGGTTTTTTATTAGCTCGACTTTTGAAAACAAGAGCTATTGTCATGACCCTGTCGGGGGCGGCGGCGGCGGTGGCGTGGTCGTCCGGTTAAGGTTTCTTGTTTAGCTCATTTTTATTTATTTTTTCTCCCTATCAGTCGAGCGTCTGTGCCGTACGCGGTGCTCTTGTTTCATTTGTCACTATGTTTTCAAAAAGCCGTCGGCTGCAGAGGAGTCAGAAAGCGTCTATATATGAGGGAAAGGGTTAAGTTGTTAACTTAATTGTTTTACAGAATACTGAAGAAAGACCCAGAGAAAAGACCGTCAGCGACAGAGTTAATCAAAATACCTTTAGTGTCCTCACACATAGCTGTAAGTACAGTTCATCTATTCACCGGGTGTGACATTGTCTGCTTTAACCTTTTCCCTCATATAGACGCTTTATTACGCCACTGCAGCAGACAACTTTCTCCTTTTGCCACAATGTTTTCCACTTTTAGTCATAGGTTATCCATTCAATTATAGAGATTTTCTATTTTTTGGCAAAATATGTTCAAAGTTGTCTGCTGCAGAATTATCGTATGAGGGAAAGGTTTTTTTTCACATGCAGACACATTTTCAACATGTTTGTATCAGAAGGCCATTGAAAACATTGAAGATATAGGAGTGTTTACTCATCATGTGCGATATCTCCTTTTCCCACAGTGTTTTCTACTAGATACTAAAGATTCACTTTCTTAAAAGAGAAGTTTCCCTTAAAAAAAAATTGAAGTTGTCTACTACAAATCATTTATAAACTTGTGCATAAGGGTTAAAAAATTGTGCGAAAAAAATGCTCATGTTAAGCAATTAAGCCGATTTCTACTATGGTTTCCAAATTCGTCTGTTGTGTGCAATGGCATCAATTGTCAAAGAAAAATCAAATTTTGGATTTTGCAACACTGCAAAAAAGTATTTAATTTCAATAAATTAGTGATGAGAAAATATTTTAATATTTCTTTTTAAAGAATTTGTTTTTATCTCCATTAACTAAAAAAAAAAGTTATTATTGCTTTAATATGTCAGTGACCATTGTGTGCATAGAGAGGTCAACTGAGTTAAAGACCCAATAATTAATTTGGCTTCTAAATATATGCATTGATATTTTTTACTTTTGTTTTATTTAAGAAGCATTTGGAATATTGGAGTATGATGTTGTGTTTTAGCTCTTGTTACTTGTTAACCATGGGATATAAAACATATATTTTACCAGATTTTTAAACTCTGTCGGAAAGGAGAAATACTCTTCATCTCTTTCCTCTGTATTTTTAAAAAACCTTCCGATAAAAAGGCATCTTTTCTGTGGAAATATTTTTTGTCAGTTTATTTTTTACATTTGTGTAAACAGTTAAGGTACTGGTGAGAAGCAGATGTTCTATTTTCTCATCTGAATCTTCACTGTTGTTTGCTAGAATCACAGTATATATTGATCACAAATTTCTTTTCCACCTGGTGTTGCAGGATGACTCGTAAGAATCACTCCTTTGTTGTCAATATATCTGTTTGTCTGTCGGTCACCCTGACTTATCGGCAGGTAACAAAACCATGTGTATTTTGGTCTTGAAAGTGAAACAAATTTTCCAAAATTAAATATCAATTTATGTAATATTAAGAATTGCCTACTTTCATTTCTTTTTTTGTTATAATAAATTGCCTTTAGTTCTTTTAGCAGAAGACTAAAAACATTGCATAAATAAATAGAAATTATTGATAAGGAACAGTTTGTCCTTGAAATGTTTCGCTCTATGCATCACAAATTCACCTCAAACTTCAAGATATTGCATATCATAGGTGACAATAATCAGTGCTTGCACTAACTTTTTGAAACAGGAAGTCCTGACTTCCTGGGTCTGAATTTTGGAAGTCCTGCTCATAATTCTTGGAAGTCCCAGGTGGCACGCTGGCTTTTTTCGCATCTTGCACATTCTAATGTGTTTCCCTTTGTTTTATTTTTAAATACATTATTGGAAAAGAAGCTAATTAATACAGAAAGTGGATATTGCTCCTTTGTCAACAATGTTATTGTTGGTTCTATCATAACACTTTTAAACCAGTAGGTTTTTATGTGATATAGAATGCTTTTTTCCAGTCATGTGTCAAAAGCTATCCAGCATAAAATTCATCAAAAATTGGCACGGCCATGATTCATTACATTCACATTAAACATGAATTATGTTCTTAAATCACATTCAGTATGGCAAAAGGAATGATTTCTGTTAATGAGTTATTGATTTTATTTTAAACACCAGTAAATAAAGTGTTCTGCAGTGAGACATATTACAAACACACATTAAGGGCACTAAACTTTCATAATAGTCAACTTTAAAACAAATAAGAATGAGTGTGAGTAATACTTTCTTGAATGACATTTCCGATTTCCAAAATGCAGAAAATGCACGAAAACCCATTACAATTTACAATATGTATTTTCACCTCCAGACTTCAGTTTCTTTTATATTTTAAAAAAATAATGAACTAAAATGGGCTTATATGCAATTTATTTCATAGGCAAGTCCTTTTTGACAGCTGGCTGTGATTTTGATAGATCTTCAAGTCAACTTTGTTTTTAAAAAATCGGCAATTAAGAAGTGTTTCCTATGGATTCAGGCAAACAAAATAATAATCTTTAAACAGTTAAATTAATATAGGGTCATTCTGTTATCATATCCTAGTTTTTACATGGGTTATTGAAATGAAAAATAGAATTGATTGGTGTGAAGTCGTTATCAAGTGTCAAATCTGGGGGTGGGTGGGGTACGCATTCTCGATCGTGATTGGCTTAAATCTACCAATTGATAACTCCCACTGTCCATAATTGACACTTCATAAAACACAATACACAGTGTCTTTAGATAATTACACACAATTTCTAGTGGATATATATAGGTCCTGTGTTTTGATTGTTGGCGTATACCCTTAATTCCTGGACGTACTTGGACGTCTCCCTTGTCAATTTTGAGCGTACGGGATCGATTTTCGGGTGTAAAAACGCCCAATACGTCCATTAACGTGAGCGCTGCAATAATTATATTGGTATAATATTCCCTTTTCAGAAAATGTCTGAGGAGTATCAAGCCAAACAGAGCACCCATGACAGAGCAAACAGAGATGCTACAGATATTGCCAAGGCTTTGTAAGACTCGCATTATTTAGTTGTAGTTCATGTAAAAATGGTAGTAATGGCTTTCCCCCCTCGGCGCTCAGGGTTGTGGGGTTAGCATTACGACTGACTCCCTGGCGTCAGGATGAAAGTACCAGTAGTTCTGGTAATTTACCAAGGAAATGCAGTGATGTAACTGAAAAAATGTTGAAAGCGACGTAAAACAACATACAAACAAACAAATAATTTCAACTCGTGCTTGAATTTGTCATACTTGTGGAAAAATAAATTTTCCTTTTCTGACAATGTTTTCAAATATTTATCAGAATTTAACCCTTTCCCACCTACAACAAATCTGCAGCAGACGACTTTGAAAGTATCTAGGCAAACACACAGAAAAGCTCTATAAATGTAGGATTAATTACTGAAAAGATTTGAAAACATTGTGGCAAAAGGAGAAATTGCTCGTTTTGAGCAATTTCTACTTTTGTCACAATGTTTTCAAAAGTCGTCTGTTGCAGAGGCATCAAAAAGCGTCTATATGTGGGACAGGGTTATTTCTATTTCCAATATTTTGTCATTTTTTCCTTGGCTATTTTCAAAATAGAAAAAATTAAAAATAATATGTCAGATAAATGGTTTACATCTTGCAGAAAAATACAACATCTAAAAAAATGGAAGTGTTAGCAATACTTTCAAAAATTCATTATGTTGAATGTATAAATGAAAGAGTAAAATGAGCAAATTTAACCCTTTCAATCATATAGACGCTTTCTGAAGCCTCTGCAGCAGACAGCTTTTTTAAAACATAGTGGAAAAAGAAGAAATTGCTCAAAACAAGCAATTTCTCCTTTTTGCAACAATGTTTTCCACTTTTAGTCATAGGTTATCCATTCAATTATAGAGATTTTCTATTTTTTGACAAAATATGTTCAAAGTCGTCTGCTGCAGAATTGTCATATGGGGTAAAGGGTTAAATAAGCACCCACAATATGGGGTTTTGTTTTGAAAAATACAGATTTGCAGGATGATGAACAGGTTTTTTGGAAAACTAACCTCATTGTATTCCTTGCAAGTGTAGCAAAATATCTGCCCATGTATCTATGGTATTGATTCAAGTGTATACTTTGTATAAGAAGTTTTATTCATGCTTTTATGACTAATTGTAGAACAGTGAAGACTTGGATCCAAGCTGCATGGATGAGCACTTCAAGCTTGTTTTACATGCAAATGCTTCATGGTTTGCTTTCCAAGATTGATTGATTAATTGATTAGAATTGAATGCTGTTTTCAAAGCATTTTGGTTATTACGCAGGAGCAACTTCACCTACCATTATGTTTCCAGACTTTCACACACCTACTCCATAAACAAATTCTTCCCAGGCAACTGGCTTCCTTTCCAAATAATACTTCTGAGACCATTGGTGGAAGACAAACTTTTGCCAATCTTCAGAAAGAATGAATTTCCTAGCCAAGATTCGACTTAGTGGACTAGATAAGGAGTAAACAGGTCTTGCTTTCTTGATATGTCTGTAAGCACTCATTAAATCCTATGTTGTGGGTACTGGGTGTTGGAGGAAAAGTAAGGATTTTAGAACATGCAAAATGTCCCTTTTCCAGAACTTTGGTGATTATCTTCTTTCTCTTTACATATCAGACAAGAAAGATCTCATTTAGAGGACTTGAGGAAATCTGAAGAGGATGTGAAATGGAAGAACCTCGCTCCGAGAGAACGAATGAGATTAAAGAAAATGCAACACGCAGACAAAGAAGCAAAGAGATTAAGGTAGAATTTGTACACAACTTCGTACATATATTTGAAACATTGCATTGCCTGAAAAGGAGAGAGTGAAAATTGTATGGCTTTCTTTCCGTGGCTCTTGAATACCAGGCATTTGGACGTTTTTGTTATTTTGACAAAAGTTAAATAATATTTGAAGATTTACAAAATGTTTGTATAACATTTTCCTTCTAAACCTTTACCAAATACAGGCAAGTTTAGAAGCGGTTAACTTTTATAAACATTTTGTGAAAAGGAGAATTTGTTTAACACAAGCAATTTCTTCTTTAATATCCCCCCCACAGTGTTTCATCTTTATACTAAAATTATATTTCCAATTTTTCAGACAATTTATTTATATTCTCAAATATTTATAAAGCAAATGACCTAACCCTTTCCCTCATACGACATTAAATAAATTGTAATTTTGCTTATTTTCAGTGAAGTTGCTCGTGTTCAACTAGTAGAAAACCAACAGCGTAGAAATCTTATTCAACAGACCCTATTTAAACCATCTGTAAGTAAATCTCTTCATTTCAGAGCTCTAGATAAGGGGCGTTTTGCTTGTTCTAAAATCCTTATTTGATTCTAAAATCCTTATTTGACTCTCAAACCCTATGTTGTGGGTACTCAAAAGAATCGTCTCAGTGGGACGATTCTTTTGAGTACCCACAACATAGGTTTTGCTTTAATACGAAAGATTTTTTAAAATGGTAGTTATGGCTACCATCTTTGGCGCTCCGGGTTGCGGAGTTAGCATTACGACTGACTAGCTGGTGTCAGGACAAATGGACCAGTGGTACCGGTATGTCGTGATATAAATGAAAAAATGTTGAGAGCAGCGTAAATCACCAAACAATCAATCAATCAATTGATTTTTTTTTTAATGGAGATTATTTTGATATAGAGTTGAAAACGTTCTGAGAAAAAGAGAAAATATTCATTATTCTATTTTTTACAGAGGTGTCAATGAAAGGGTTGATGACAAGGAGTGACAAGTGCAAAAAAGTTTAGAATTATTATAATGTCGCATTTTCTGATTGTGCCTCTGTCTGCCAATCAGGTTTTAGTTTTCAGACTATTTCTGAAATTAACCCTTTCCCTCATAGACAATTCTGCAGCAGACGACTTTGAACATATTTTTAAAAAAAATAGAAAATCTCTATAAATGATGGTTAACCTATGACTAAAAGTGGAAAACATAGTGACAAAAGGAGAAATTGCCCTTTCCCTCATATAGACACTTTCTGATACCTCTGCAGCAGACAGCCTTTTTAAAACATAGTGACAAAAGAAGAAATTGCTCAAAACAAGCAATTTCTCCTTTTGCCACAATGTTTTCCACTTTTATTCATAGGTTATTCATTCAATTATAGAGATTTTCTCACTTTTGACATGAGGGAAAGAGTTAAACCCTAATTTATCAATCTATCCAATGATTTTCTTGATTTTCACAGATACCTGCCTGGCAAGGAGGATCAGGGGAAGGGGAAGATATGAAGACAGCTTTAACTGTGAAAGGTGTGGCAGCCAAACAGAACCCGAAGGACTTTGGTACGAGATCTGCACCAAGTATGTGTGATCACTGTTTCCTCCTCAATTCACAATAATTACACATGAGCTGTGTCACGCTAAACATGTTTCTCACATTGGTGATATGTCATTAGATAATTGTACAATTGCAACAACTTGTTTTCAATGGTGAGCTACTCGAATGGACTTTTACATTAACTCATCACGTCACAAGTCCTATCAAATGTTTTGGCTAGACGGAGCAAAATATAAAAGCCCCGTATTCACTAACCATTCTCAAAATCCATCTTATTTTGGTGCTTAATTCACATAGTGACACTTTTTCTGACTGGCTTAATCATCATTGTTTAGCCTTTTTAAAAATTTGTGTAAGTATATACTGTTTTTAAATTTTAGAATAAGAATTAATTTAGAAAGGTTGGTGAATATTTTACAAGTCATTGAGTGCCCAATCAGTAGGATATTTATGCAAGGCACAGCTCATAGTATATATAAGGGACTTTAAATCACCAAGACTAAAGTGTGCAAGCGAAATGTTAAGATATGGACATAAATTTGGCTTCTGAAGTATTAGCTCCTATGCTTTTCGCAGAACAAAAATCGGGCTGTTGTGATACCCTTGGTGTCGTCTGTGTGGCACAAAAGTTTAACCTTACTTTTACTCAAAAACCATTTGACATTTTCAAATGAAACTTGGTACACATATTCCTAGGAACAATACTCAAGCCTATACCAAGTCACGTAACTCTGGCTATAATAATTATTCAGTAATGCACCTTTTTTTACTTAGAAATATAGACGAGTGTTGGCATTCGCTCTGCGACGCTCTTGTTATACATAAGTGTAATACTCTATCTTTTGACGTTTGCATCACTGTCTCAAAGTGCCTGAAAGAAAATTTGATGGAAATAAATCGTTATTTAGCTTTATATACAAAACAAAGGATCTCGACTCAATACTTCAACTGAAAATATGTCAGACATGAAAAGATTCTTACTTTCCAATGGCAGTTTAACTTTAATTTATTTAGAATCCCTTTCCTTAGTCAACACAGCTTGTGTATCTAAATTTTCTAGTTTTAAGTCTGAAGATTTGAGGGCTACTGCCTACCATTAAGAATAATCAATTATACAGTTTTAATGTGATTTGATATTCAGACAGTACTAGTGTCTTGAGATAAAGGCGTTTTCATTTCTGCTTTAAAAGGTTATTAAATTAGTGTATACTTGTTCTGCTTTTTCTGATAGATTTTTATCTGTTTTAAACCATTTTCTTTGTGTGTGTTTTTTTTCCTTTCTATTTTCCTTTAGAATGTGCTTTAGATGAAGCCTAACATCTGAATACTTTCTGAAATAGTGTAAATGTTGTTCAATAGCATCAAAGCATTGATTTATAGAAGTGTAAACCCTTTTTCACATGCAGATGCATTTTGACGCAATAGCAGCAAACGACTTTAGAAAACATTGTGGCCAAAGGTGAAATTGCTCATGAAGAGCAATTTCTCCTTTGGCCACAATGTTTTCAACTTTATTAAACAATTAAGCTATCTTTTATGGGGATTTTTCAGGTTTTGTCACTACGTTTTCAAAGTTGTCTGCTGCAGATTTATGGTATGTGGGAAAGTGTTAATTAACAGCTAATTTAACTTGGAATGAGTACAAATGAATTCCAGTTATAAATGTTGTGTACATTTTACTATGAAAAGCAAAAAGAATCTAGAAGTCATTTCATTTTATTAGCAATAACATCTATTTCTAATATATTTACAACTAGGGATAATAGACTCCGTTATCAGTAACACAATCAATGTAAAATAAATGAGTATGAAAAGTAAAAAAATCTAACAGTCATTTCATTTCATCAGCAATAACATCCATTTCTAATTTATTTACCATGAAGGATAATAGAGTCTGTTAACACTAAAACAATCAATGTTAAAAATATAGAATTGGTTGAATAGATAACATGATGTAGTAAATATTGGATTATCTTTGGAAACTGAGCATGAATGAAGTGCCTGACTTTATATAATTGGAGACTAAAGTTGGTCAAGTGAATATTGAGTTAGGGATGCCTGTGAATGCAGTTACAGAGTCACACTAAGGGAACACTTTGCTGACATCTTACTCTTACTGTCTGTCTATTACGTTTTGACTCATTTGCAAGCAATATATATGTTACTTTGATTACTCTTGTATTTTAAAGAATTGGTGGTTTGAAGTGATTTATTTATTTATTTGAACCTGAGCACGACCTTTCAAAGATTGGTTTGTCTGTGTGTACACTTTACAATCCCTCTGTGATGTGAATATGTTCATTTAAATAGTTTTTTTGTCGCCTTTATGGGTGGGTTGACACAAAGGGATCTCTTCTGCGTCTGTCTGTTGTTTGTCTGTTACATTTTCACTTAATTATTTATTAGCAGGTGACACATGTGTTCCTTTGAACACTCTTGTATTTATGTTGTCTGAAATTTAGGAAATTATGTGAAGTTACTCATGTAATCCCCCTTTTCCACTTGCAGACATAGTATATGCAACTGCAGCAGCCAGCAGATGTCTTTTGAAATCATTATGGCAAAAGAAGAAATTTCTCCTTTGGCTTCATTTCTTTCATATTCTTTCATTGATCTTTTATTTAAAGAGATTTTCTATATTTTCCGAAGTCGTCTGCTGCATATCTGTTTTTTGTTGGAAAGGGACAAACAGTTTTTGGGGATAGCATTCTATTTATATAACCTGCATAGCCACCTTCAAATGTTACCCCATATACAATGTAGTATCATATACTATGAGATATAAATATTTCAGCTTTGGGTGGATCAAATAAGCTGTGCTCTACAAAAAGCAACCATAGATAGAGTATTTGGTAACAAGTATAGAAAAAACAATCAAATTGTACCTCCAAAATATGTTGTCTAATTGAACACTGTATGTCAAAGGGTTTTTGATTACTTCTTTGACTTAATAGCAAACAGTGTTGGTACTGATACTACTGCACTGGTTGCAATGCTTTATAGTTTGTTTTCCTGTGAATTCATTCAAGTATAAATATGTGTGTTCAATCCATAACCTTGGTATGCATCGAGTTCTTGGACAAAACTAACTTTCAGAAAGAAAAAAAAAAAAAAATCTTTGAAAACCTACCCCCAAAACAACCCAAACCTAAAAACTGAGCAACAACTTCCCGTTTTTTAACCATGAACAGTGGTGTTGTATGATGATGGTCAAGATGAGGAAGAACAAGCTGAGACAATCAAATTTAGCCCAATGAAGACCGCAGGCGGTCCTATGATATCAAAATACCTCCCGTCAACGAGCCCTGATGACAACAGACCTATCACTCCTATGAGAGATAAGATGGTTTATAATAGGGCATTTTCTTCTCTTGATTTTAAAGATGGTAAGTTATATATATGTGAAAACGGCACACATTTCTTTTCTTGAATTATATATTGTAATGTATCATTTTTATTGGCTCACCTAAGCTCTTTCACCAGAGCACAAAGTGCTCAATGTGAGCTATTGTAATCATCATCCTGAACCCGGTGTACGCCGTTGTCCGCAATGTCTTGAAATCTCTATCTATCTATCAATGTTAATCTCCTCTTAAACCATGAGCCCAATTTCAACCATATTTTGCAGGAATAGACCTTTGAACCTGTTAAATATGGGACGACCCTCTTCAAAACCTGTTCAAGCCATACTGATTTATGGACAACATGGTCATCAGCCAGCATCAAAAAATGTGTTAACCCTTTCCCACATACAACACATCTGCAGCAGATGACTTTGAACATATTTTGTCAACAAATAGATAATCTCTATAATTGAATGGATAACCTATGACTAAAAATGGAAAACATTGTGGCAAAAGGAGAAATTGCTCGTTTTGAACAATTTCTTCTTTTGTCATTATGTTTTCAAAAAGCCGTCTGCTGCAGAGGCATCAGAAAGCGTCTATATGAGGGAAAGGGTTTAATGACAAATCTTTAAATCATGTTTTGCTCTGAAAATGCTAGTCTGATCAGAAGATAATTAGGCAGAAATGTTCCTAATGTGACCATTTTTAAAAACTGTTCATCTCATATTGGTTGGTTGACAAATTGGCTACCATGGGGCATCAGAAAGGGGGTAAATTCTTCTCCCATGCTACTTATCTGATACTCAGCCAAAGTACTCAGAACAGCCTCGGTGGTGTAGTGGTAGAGCGTCCGCCTTGGGTGCAAGAGGTTGCAGGTTTGATCCATGACCAGATCATACCAAAGATTTCAAAAATGTTAGTGATGGCTTTCCTTCCATTGCATTCAGAATTATGGGGTTAGCATTATGAATGACTCTTGGGTTTCAGGTTAAATGGACCAGTAGTTACTAGTTCTGGGAACTGACCCAGGTAACAATATGATATAACAGATTATTTTTTTAAATCAACGTAAAAAACTCATCTGTACAAACAAATTACTCAGGTGAACAATACAGGGTTACATGGCCCTCTTGTTATATTTTATATATTGTCACTTTATAAGTGTTTTCCCTGTATGCGGTGTAGTATTGCTATTTAATCAATGTTCAAAGGTTAAGGTCATCAATCTTTATGTGTGGTTTCATTCGAGTGATTAACAAATACCTTGAAAGTTCTAATTCTTCTCAAAGAAAGTTATCTGCAAGAAGTTTGGCCATGCCACTTTTTAGTTATATCTTGTTATCTTTCTTTCATATCATTTCAAGACCATTGTAGATTTAATAGCAGCAGAAATGAAAATGTAACTGTAATTAATACATAAAAGAAAATATTGTTGGAAAAAGAAACAATTCTTATTTTAGTTTTTCTCTTTTTTCCCCCTTTTTCAAGTGACATCATCAATGAGTATGGGGATTTAGGTGAATACATCTTAACCCTTTCCCTCATATATACGTTTTCTGACACCTCTGCAGCAGACGACTTTTTGAAAACATAGTGACAAAGGAAGAAATTGCTCAAAATGAGTAATTTCTCCTTTTGCCACAATGTTTTCCACTTTAAGTCATAGGTTATCCATACAATTAAAGCGATTTTAAATATGTTTAAAGTCGTCTGCTGCAGAATTTTGTATGAGGGAAATGGTTAATTCCGACATGTTATAATAATCATCCTTTACTTTTTGATATTTAACCTTTTCCCACGTACATACCACGTTTGAAAACATTGTGGCAAAAGGAGAAATTCTGAGCAATTTCTCTTTTTGCCAAAACATTTATTACTCTTTTTCTCAAGGTTTGTCTGATTTGACTAGTACTTAACTATTTTTACATCTCAAAACATTATGGTACAATACACAGTAAAGAGTTTCTCCTTTTCTCACAATGAACTCTAAAGTTGTCTGCTGCTCATTCGTCAATTGTCTTCTATAACCTGGTTAATTTAGACTTTGGATCGTAATTTGTGGATTCAAACCTGAAGATTCTCTGATTGACTCAACTTTTAAAAATTATGTTCACAAAGTGTCGAGCTTTATTTACAGATTAGTGTGATGTTCGTATTGTAGTTATAAAGTTCTGCCAATATTTGTGCACGCCTTGTTGTTTAATCCTTTCCCATATACAGACACTTTTTGATGCCTCTGCAGCAGATGAGTTTTGAAAACATTGTGAGAAAAGGAGAAATTGTTCATGATGAGGAATTTCTTCTTTTGTCACAATGTTTACAACTCCATTCTATAATTTCTGCAGTTCTGCAGCAGACGACTTTGAACATATTTTGTCAAACAATAGAAAATCTCTATAATTAAATGGATAACCTATGACTAAAAGTGGAAAACATTGTGGCAAAAGGAGAAATTGCTCGTTTTGAGCAATTTCTTCTTTTGTCACTATGTTTTCAAAAAGCTGTATGCTACAAAGGCGTCAGAAAGCGTCTATATGAGGGAAAGGGTTAATATACGTTTTCCATATTTTTGCCTAGATATTTTCAAAGTCGTCTGCTGCAGATTTGTTGTATGTGGGAAAAGGTTAAATTGCTTTACATTGTTGAGCTTATCCTGACCTCGTGCAAAGTTGTATATTATTATGATACAAGATTGTCATCACAGTTGGTTTTTTTTATGAAAAAGCAAGTTGAACCCTTTCCTAAAATGCAACAAATCTGCTGCAGCCGACTTTGAAAAATATCCAGGCAAGAAACAGGGAAAATATCGATAAATGGGAGAACAATTATTGTATGAAGTTGAAAACATTGTGGCTAAAGGGAGAGATTGCTCATTATGAGAAAATTCTGCTTTTGCCAAAATGTTTTCTAAAGTCGTCTGTTACAGAGGCGTGAAAAGGCGGCTCTTTGTGGGAGAAGTGTTAGAATTAGATCAATTAACCCTTTCCCTCGTATAGACGCCTTCTGACGCCTCTGTAGCAGACGGCTTTTTAAAAAAACATAGTTACAAAAGAAGAAATTGCTCAAAACGAGCAATTTCTTCTTTTGCAGCAATGTTTTCCACTTTTAGTCATAAGTTATCCGTTCAATTAAAGAGATTTTCTATTTTTTGACAAAATATGTTCAAAGTCGTCTGCTGCAGAATTGTCGTATGAGGGAAAGGGTTAATAGAATCATGACGTATTTTGCTTTTTCTTTTTATGTTTTGCACATTTGTTCATGCTAGATTTTTTTCTTCTTCATATCCTTATTTAGAATTTACCCTGAAATGTGGTAATTATTAAAAAAAAGCATGTTATGTATTCGTAGTACAAGCTAAATTATAGTTTAACCCTTCCCCTCATATAGACGCTTTCTGACGCCTCTGCAGCAGACGGCCTTTTGAAAACATAGTGACAAAAGAAGAAATTGCACAAAACGTGCAATTTCTCCTTTTGCCACAATGTTTTCCACTTTTTGTCATAGGTTATTCGTTCAATTATGGAGATTTTCTATGTTTTGACAAAATACGTTCAAAGTCGTCTGCTGCAGAATTGTCGTATGAGGGAAAGGGTTAAGTAGGACAAAGCGCACAAATGAAACTATGCTTGAGAACTTCCCTTCAATTTTATGAAATGATGTTCATGTAAAATGAAATATTGAGTCTCTGTTTGAATGTGCAAACAGGGGTTGTCAGTTTGAACCCCAGCTCGGCCAACATCCTTTTTAACATTTGATAAAAGTTGCAGTGGCAAGTTTTGTGATTCACCTTCCACTAATTGGCTAACAGTCTATGTAGAAAAGCAGCCAATTGCTTGGAGAGTATGTTGTGTTGAGTACTGGTGTGAGAAAGCCAGGAAACACATGAGTAGGTGAACTGGCTGCTGTGATTTGACAGAAAAATTGTTGAAAACGGCGTTAAACCCCAATCAATCAATCAATGGACCAAATGTTTAACTGCTAACTCTGCAGCTCTCCAGGATCTAGTCTTAAGGGAGCTAATGTTGTCATCAAGTTATTGGCTTTGGGATCGGCGTCCATATTACCAGTGTTTATGTAATCAAAGTTCTTTACCAACTTACAACAAATCTAAAATGTGAAATAATCTTCATAAATGATAGTTTTATTCTTTAACCCTTTACCTCATACAACAATTCTGCAGCAGACGACTTTGAACATATTTTGTCATAAAATGGAAAATCTCCATAATTGAATGGATAACCTATGACTAAAAGTTGAAAACATTGTGGCAAAAGGAGAAATTGCTCGTTTTGAGCAATTTCTTCTTTTGTCACTATGTTTTCAAAAAGCTGTATGCTGCAGAGGCGTCAGAAAGCGTTTATATGAGAGAAAAGGGTTGATAGGGTTGAAAGCCATTTGAGCTATTTCTCTCTTTGCCAAAATGTTTTCATAAGTCGTCTGCTGCAGAGACATCAGAAAGCATTTATGTGTTTTGTTTTACTATCAAGGCCCGCAATACCCAGTGAGCGATGCTGTCCTGTTAAAAACATGTTAACTGGATTGATGAATGTCGTTATGCAGCAGACATCAACCGGAGTTTTAATTCCATAACTTCAGTTACACTTTACACCTGACTAATTCTAATCAAATTTCACAGAAAGGATTAGCTCAAAGTGAAAGCTAGCAAGGGATTGTATTCAGGGACATTACGGTCAAGTTAAATGTCGTTGTTACTCAAAATAGAAAATGATCCTGGATTACTGAAGTAAAGTTTTGACTAATTTCAATTTGTATTCGGGGTGACTCAGGTCAAGTTCACTATAGAAAAGTGTCAAATTTTACTTAACTCTCAGAAAACTAGTTAGCATTTCGATGATATGCAGCTGACGACTTTTGAAATAATAATTTGTTAAAAAGAGACATTGCTCGTGATGAGCAATGTCTACTATTGCCACAATGTTTTCAACTTAGTTCAATAATTTTACTTTCATTTATAGAGATGCTGGCATTTCATTTCAGTTTCCTTACAAAGGAAACCAAAGTAAGCTCATTCTTTCAGGTGTAATCAGCTACATACTTTAGCTTTGTAGTTTTAGGTATAGAAATGATCGTATAATTTTTTATCCTTTACTTTGTCAGCTATAGCTCAGGCAAAGCCTTAACCCCTTTCCAATGTACAACAAACCCACAGGAGACGAATTTTAAATATCTAGCCAAATATATGAAAAATTTCTATAAATCTTAAGACTTCACTTATAGAGGACTTGGGACACATTGTTGGAAATGAAGTCATTGCAAACAGTGTGCATTTTCTCTGTTTCTCATATTTTTTCCTATTTAGTCTCAGAATTGTGCTACGTTTTGCCATCAAAATATTTCAGTTGAACCCATTCCCACCTATAGACACATTTTTAGATGCAATTGCAGCAGACAACCTTTGAAACTCCATAATGTTTTCAACTCTTTTCTAGTTTCGTTTGTAGAGATTTTCCTTATTTTTGCTAAGATATTGTCGAAGTTGTCTGCTGCAGATTTGCTGTATGTGGGATGGGTTAAAGGGTCTAAAAATGGCATTATCAGGTAATAGGTTAGATGGCAATGATCATTTTACAAATCTCAATTAAATGCAGAAATAAATCAGCCAAGTAATTTTTTTAAAAAAGGAAGAAATCTTATACATGTAGTAAATCAGTTGCATTAAATGATTAAGCTGTTGATTGTATACCTTTAATGTCTATAACAGTAAAGGGTTAAGTGTAATTTTTAGCTCTACTATTCCAAGATTATGATAGCTTTTACAGTCACTTGTGTGTCGGCGTTGGCGTTGCAACTTTGGTTAAAGTTTTGCAAGCAAGGCTTTTTCTCAAAAATAACAGATGCTATTGCTTTGAAACTTCACATACTTATTAGACATCATCAAATGACCTTGCAGGACAAGTCCCATAACTCTATATCAGATTTTGACACAATTATGACCCTTTTTTACTTAGAAATTCTAGTTAAAGTTTAGCATGTAACTACATTAAGACTTCATATCTCTGTATTTACTTGATGCATTGCATTAACCCTTCCCAACTATCACCACTATGTAGATTATCAAGTTAGATAACTCTATCCTGCAAATTATAGCCCTTTTTTTACTTAGAAAATCTGGTTAAAATGTTGCGTGCAACGACTTTAATAAGAGTCCATATCCTAGTAAATACTTGATGCTTTGCATTGAAACTTTATACAACCCTTCCTAACCATCACACCTATATAAACAATCAAGTTTGATAACTCTTTCCGGCATATAATGCAAGTAATGGCCCTCTTTTTACTTAGAAATTCTGGTTAAAGTTTTGCATGCAAGGTACTTTCATAGATATATCTCAGTAACCACTAAACATATTGAGGGGTGTCAGACAGTCAAGTTAGATAACTCTTGTATGAATTTAGTACAAATTATGGCCCTTGTTTGAGTTTAAAAATGTGGTTAAAGTGTTGCATGCATGGTACTATCATGCACATATCTCAGTAACCACTCAGGGATTGATTTACAACTTCATTATAGTCTTTAAAGGTATCAAACAATAAGGTTAGGTAACTCCTGACTGAATTTATGGCCCTTTTTTAAGTTAGAAAGTTGGGTTAAAGTTTTGCATGCAAGACTTATCCAACTTGATTTATAGTTTTATACTATCAAGCCACTATCAACAACTGTTGTCTATAGTATCAAATGGCCAAACAGTCGAGCATGCTGTCTTGCGGACAGCTCTTGTTAAGTGTAAGGGTTTAATTTTTACTTGCTAATAGATGTGGCATTGCGTGTTGTGTGCTTTTGTATGTACATGTATTTATATGGCCAAGTAATCATGACTTTTTTTGTAATCATTTTGTATCTTTAAAGTGTAGATGTTCTTGTCTAATTTTTGCTGATTACTTATTAGGATTCTACCCTTACTTTATTAAAAAAACCTTTTAAATATATTCATAATCAATTTAAAATGAGTCTAAGGATCTCATTATGAATGCATGTTTCTCCTTGTATCATATTTAACCCTTTTCCACATACAACAAATCTGCAGCAGATGAAAATATCTAGTCAAAAATATGAAAAATCTCTTTAAAATGAAGTTTATTACTGGAATAGAGTTGAAATTATTGTTGCAAAAGGAGAACCCATTTTCGTTTGCCACAAAGTTTTCAAAAGTCGTCTGCAGCAGAGGGGTCGGAATGTGTCTACAAGTGGGGTTAAAATGTGTCTACAAGTGGGGTTAAAATGTGTCTACAAGTGGGGTTAAAATGTTTACAGACATTAAACAAAAGATTCGAAAAATAGGCTTTTCTCCCTTTCCCTCATATAGACGCTTTCTGACGCCTCTGCTGCAGACAGCTTTTTGAAAACATAGTGACAAAAGAAGAAATTGCACAAAACGTGCAATTTCTCCTTTTGCCACAATGTTTTCCACTTTTTGTCATAGGTTATCCGTTCAATTATAGAGATTTTCTATTTTTTGACAAAATACGTTCAAAGTCGTCTGCTGCAGAATTGCCGTATGAGGGAAAGGGTTAATACAAGTAAAATAATTGTTGTCGTTGGCAATGTTTACAGACATTAAACAAAAGTTTTGAAAAATAGGCTTTTCTTTAATACATTGCAGGTTCTTTTATAACTTGCTTTCTTAATCCTTTTATACATACAGATGCTTTCTGATGCTTCTGCAGCCTTTTGAAAACATTGTGGCAAATCAATAAATTTCCCTCTTTCGTATCTTATGTTTTCAACTCTATTCAATGATTGTACTTTTATTTAAAGAGATTATCTACTTTTTGCATAGCTGTTTTCAAAGTCGTCGGCTGCAGATTTATTCAAAATTGTCTGCTGCAGATTGTTGTATGGGGGAAATGATTAATGAAGATGGACAGTGCTTGCCTGAGTTTTCACTGTTTGCTTGTGTAACAAGAACCAATCTGGCTTGAAGGAGGTCGTTTTGTTATAAACAAATAAACATAGACATTCCACATTCAACATTTCTGCAGCAGACAACTTTGAAAATATCAAGCTAAATAAAGAAAATTGATAAAAATAGCTGATTTTTAATCAAGTTGAAAAGAATGTGGTTAACCCTTTCCCTCATACGGCAATTCTGCAGCAGACGACTTTGAACGTATTTTGTCTAAAAATAGATAATCTCCATAATTGAATGGATAACCTATGACAAAAAGTGGAAAACATTGTGGCAAAAGGAGAAATTGCACGTTTTGTGCAATTTCTTCTTTTGTCACTATGTTTTCAAAAAACTGTCTGCTGCAGAAGCGTCAAAAAGCATCTATATGAGGGAAAGGGTTTAA
Organism: Serripes groenlandicus; assembly: GCA_031761405.1. NCBI lineage: Eukaryota > Metazoa > Mollusca > Bivalvia > Cardiida > Cardiidae > Serripes > Serripes groenlandicus. The sequence continues at coordinate 26,476,993 of JASEVX010000010.1, forward strand.
GGAGGAATTGCTCTTTTTGCCGCAACATTTTCAAAAGTTTGTCTGCTGCGGAGATGTAAAATGCGCCTGCACATGAGAAGGGTTAGCAGACGTTTGTTTAGAAAAGTTGTATACTTATTTCTACGTACAGGTGTTCCAGATACTCCCGCTCTTGCCAATACTTATTACTCGCAGTTCGATGATGACTTCGACTCTTCCGAGGAAGACGATAATGCCCAGACGGTCATTGAGAGAAAAACCGGATTACATGCTAATTTGGAAGATGATGATGATGATGATGATGATATACTGTTTGGTTCCAGCGGTGAGATTGAAAATACCCTGGTGAAGAAGGATGACGAGGATGAACTGTATAAACAGTTCCAGTATGTGTTGGATAAAGACGACGATGCTGGTATGTAAATGTATTTGAGAGGTAGTAGTTTTGGTAGAGGTCTTTATTAGGGAGACAGATACATGAACTCCTCTGTCATCCGTCCATTTGTCAGTTTGTCTCACTTTCATCAATTGATATTTTTGCAGGCGACACATGTGTTCCTTCAAATACTCTTTTTGTCTTTGAAAGTTTTGATTTTGGAATAATTAAAGAAAAAAGAATATCTGGTATAAAGCCTTTCCCGCATGCAACACATTTGCAGCAGTGGACTTAAAAAACATATTTGATATATAGGGAAAATCTCTATAAATGAAACTAACTACTGAACAAAGTTGAATATGAGTAAATCTGTCTTTTACCAGTGTTTTCAAAAGTCGTCTGTTACAGATGGGTAAAAATGCGTCTACAAGTGGGAAGGGGTTATGTTGAATCATCTTTTAACCTTTTCCCTCATAAAGACGCTTTCTGATGCCTCTGCAGCAGACCGCTTTTTGAAAACATAGTAACAAAAGAAGAAATTGCACAAAACGTGCAATTTCTCCTTTTGTCACAATGTTTTCCACTTTTAGTCATAGGTTATCGATTCAATTATAGAGATTTTCTATCTTTTGACAAAATCTGTTCAAAGTCGTCTGCTGCAGAATTGTCGTATGAGAGAAAAGGTTAACTCTTAGCATGCTAGCGGTGGGTTCAACCATTGATGACATTTGCAAACAATTTGGATCCAGATCAGTCCCCACAAAACGTGGGGACTGATCTGAGATCCAAACTGTTTGCCTCTCCGATTCAATTTCAGTAAACACTTGGGAAAAATAAGTCACTAAAGCTCAGTTGGTAACGACGAGGGCTATCAATGTAGGATCATGAGTCAAAAAACCTGGCGTAGTCCTTCATTCTTTCTGAGGATTGGTAAACAGGGGTGTAGCTCCCTTTAGGCACTGTAGGCACGTGCCTACACATTTTTTCTCAAAATGCAGCTGCGGCGATAGACATCTGCGTAATGTATCGACCAGATCAGCCTGCACTGTCCGCGCAGACTGATCTGGGCCGACACATTTCGTCTTAGGGGGATAGATGTATAGAGTAGTGATTCCTGAAACAGAAAATCCACAGGAGGCGAAAAGTGTATATCCGGGTAGGCCTGAGTGGCATGCTTAGGCTGATCCGGATTGATACTTTAGGCAGAGTCCACAATGTTGATTTTCTCATGAGACGGCCCATTGATTATTGCAAAGCTAAGCCCCTGGTAAATGTCAGTGACAAGCTTCATCTGTCTTGGACCAACGGGCTAAATGGACTATATGAGAAGGTGGCAAGTTGCTTTTGGACAAATGTTGTGTGAGGTGCTGGTGCAAGAAAAGAACTTGTAAGGTGAACTGGCTGCTGCGATATAACTTAAATTCCATTGAGAAACGATGTTAACCCTTTCACACAAACCAAAAAACTGCAGCACACGCCTTTGAATACAACTAGGCAGAATGAAAACATCTAGGCAAAATATCGAAAACCACTATACGTGGAAAACCACTATACGTATGATTGTTGAAAAGAGTTAAACATTGTGATATATGGAGAATTGCTCATTATGAGCAATGTCTTTTTTGTCATAATGTTTTTAAAGAGCAGTCAAAATACATCTAAATGTGGTAAAGGGTTAACAATCAATAATGGAATAAATACAGATATTTGCAGAATGAAAAGGCTCTTTTTTTGGCAGGGTGTGTATTGTAGTATTGTATGTAAAAGAGATTTTTGTATTGCAGATGCAACTTTAACGTTGGCTGATGACATGGAAGCCGGTGCCTTTGGACCTGTGGCCAGAGAAGCAAAGATTAAAAATCTAAGATCGTATCCTTTGTTATCATGTTTCTCTATCCACACTTGGATATATGGTTTGACCTGTAAGGCATATATAGGGAATATTATGTTGCAGTCAGGGGCGTAGCTCCCTTTAGGCACTGTAGGCACGTGCCTTCACATTTTTTCTAAAAACGCCCCAAAATGCAGCTGCGGCGATACACATCTGCGTAATGTATCGACCAGATCAGCCTGCGCTGTCCGCGCAGACTGATCCGGCCGACACATTACGTCTAAGGGGGGGATAGATAGAGTAGTGATTCCTGAAACAGAAAATCCACAGGAGGTGAAAAGTGGATATCTGGGTAAGCCTGTGTTGCCAGCTTAGGCTGATCCGGGTCGATACTTTACGCAAAGTCCACAATTTTGATTTTCTCATGAGACGGCCTACACATTGATTATTGCCAAGCTACGCCTCTGGCAGTAGTGATATCTGGATTTGTATTGTACTATGAGGTGCATGGACAAATTGATAAACATGTGAGATCGAAGGTCAAGAGAGATGTCAATTAGGTCACGCCCCAACAACACAATACAAAGCCATGTTTTGCTACTGCAACTAAATTTTTCCTTTATTATACACCTAGTGTAATTTTTAAGACCGAATAAAGAAAAATTATATAAATTATAATATTTCTAATAACGAAATAACACAATTTACACCTAAATTAAAGTTTATGAATTGTGTGTGAATCACGCCCCACTACATGTTCCACCTGCGACACAAAGGGGTAATGCATAGTTAATTAAAAAGTCCTCTGCGCTGTGTTTTTCCATTTTATTACTACCCAGAACATTGTCTAAGAAACAAACAAATAACATTTCTACAAAATTACGCTAGATTTACTTCGTCTCTCACGTCCTTTCATTACTATTGAACGCATATTAAAAAAAATGCCCCACTCAACTCTCTGAAATATGTCTGCTATACATCTTGCATATACATCTTGCATGTCTTCCAACCTCCCACTCCACAGACACAGCCCACCTCCTTCGAAACAGAGTGCTCGATCAAAGGCTCTCCCAAACTCTCTCCCTAGCTCTCTTTGTTTCAAACAGGCAGGGTCACCTTTGAAACATTGTGACGCCAATACTCAGGTTTATAGATGCTGTCTGTGGCATGCGAGTAGCATGGACGCAGGGTGATATTATATTACACACATTTTGAATGGCATCAAATTATATTTCGATGACATACCATTACTATATATATATTTGGAACCTTTTAACTGTCTCAAATGCAGAATTTTAAAACGTTGTGTTTGATTTGCGCATGACAATCCACTTGTATTTGCACTGGAAAATATAATATATGCAGGTATATAATAATAAGTTTTATTTACCTGCATGTAAGGAATAAAGTGTTAAATACCAGAATAGTGGGAGTTAAATTTTGATACGGAGTTGTAAATATTGTTGTTAATGGAGATATCTGGATGTTTTGAGCAGTTTTTTCCTCCACAATGTTTCCTTGGCCACCAACTTCACATAAATTCAATACATGCATTTTACAATTACATCTTAACCCTTTCCAAATATAACAAATCTGCAGCAGACAACTATCAAAACATCTACTCAAACAAATGGACAAACTTTGAATGAATCTTACTATTGAATTTTATTGATTTGCTCAGGAGTTATTCCTCAAAGTGCAAGGTGAGCTTTTATGATCACTCGCAATCCTTCGTGGTCTGTCTGTCTGTGTACATTTTCCTTCAAACAACTTCTCCTTCTAAACCAATAGACCAATTGTAGAATAATTACACAGGACAGTAACTTAGTGATCCTCTTTCAAAGTTGTTTGACCCTTTTCCTCATACGACAATTCTGCAGCAGACGACTTTGAACATATTTTATCTCTATAATTGCATGGATATCCTATGACTGAAAGTTGAAAACATTGTGGCAAAAGGAGAAATTGTTCGTTTTGAGCAATTTCTTTTTTTGTCACTATGTTTGCAAAAAGCCGTCTGCTGCAGAGGCGTCTATATGAGGGAAAAGGTTAAAGAAATTAATTCCATGCAGAAATTTGGTTACTGTGGATTCAGAAAAGGGGAAGAATGCCAAAAATCTTCTTATCTAATAGTACAGGCCCGATTTTAAAATTATTTTGCATAAATGTTCTTTGGGTGACCCTCTACCAAGATTGTTCAAATCATTCTGAAGCTTGTTTTTCCTTATATGTAAATAATAGTGAACACTTAAAATATCTTCTTGTCCAAAAGTACTGGCCCGATATTAAAAATAATTCCATGGTGACCCTCTCCCCAAATTGTTGAAATTATTACGATACATTGATAAATATGACCATATCGAGGCGTTACTTGTTTTCCTTGTATGCATATCGTAAGAACATTGAAAACTGATTTCTATTAAATCAGGTGAGTGATTTAGGACCATCATGGTCCAACAATGTTTTCAAAAGACATCTGCTGCAGTTGCTTCAAAAAGCTTCTGCATTGGTGAATTGAAAAAGAACACATATATATGGCTCTTTATCTACAGTTCTAACAAAAATTACCAATAGTAAGTCTTGTCATATTTTACCTTAACTTCTCTGTAGTGAATGCGAAAGAATGCTAGGTGAACAAGGATTTGAGAAAGCCTATGATTATTTAAAGACCGCAAGATACCAGAAAACGGACGACGCGACAGAGGAGGACATCATGTCGGGACTGAGACAATTTGTGAAAAACCCCAGTGACTGTTTTCTAGTGGATCAGCTGCTTTTCTTAGAAGAACAACATAAAGATCACACCTTATAGTACATAGCATGTACTGTGTAGTTTAAGAAAATGGTGTTATTATTTTGTATTGTTAAACAGAATTGGACCAGAACTTTTTACTAGGTATTTTTTACAGAATTATTAACATTTTAATGCATAATTTCTATAATTAACCCTTTTCCCACATTCTGCAAATCTGTAGCAGACGACAGCAAAAATATAGTTGATTTTTTTTTATAAATGAAAATAGAAATATCGAATAGTGTAGAAATCATTGAAGCAAATGGAGAAATATTTCATTGTGAGCAATTTCTCCGTTTTCCACAATGATTTCAAAAGTCGTCTCCTTCATAGGGGTCAGAAAGCGCCTGTATATGGGAAAGGGTTATGCAAAACAGTTTTAAACTGCTGGTGCATCATGAAGTTGTATGTAAATACAATGTGAAATTGCTCATTATTAGCATCAACCCCTCCTATCCTGTAACTGACAGTTCAGCATGCAGGAGGAATACCACTTTTTACCCTTTCCACATAGACAACTTTTAATAACATTGTGGCAAACGGATAAATTGCTCACAATGAGAAATTTCTCCATTTGCATTAATGATTTAGCCGAGCCCCGGAAGCTCATCAGTAGTGACACAGGCTGTCAATCCAGGTGTTGTGAGTTCGAATCCCAGATCGGCCAACATTCTTTCTGACGTTTGACAAAGGTCACTGTGTCATTCACCAATAGGCTGTTTAACAGTCTATGTGCAAAAGCAGCCAGTTGTTTGGATAGTATGTTGTGTGGTGTACTGGTGTGGGAAAACCAGGAAACGCATGAGTAGGTGAACTGGTCACCGTTATAGGACTGAATTGCTTTTGAAAACGGCATTAAACCCTTAATCAATCAAGCATTAATAATTTAAATCTATTCAATGATAAAACAGTTTTGAGGCGACTAAATGGTTCTGAACGATTGGAGTCGATGCAACTCTTCACTTGAGCTCCAGTAGGTGAGATGGTGTTGGTTTCATCAATTATATATTTTTATCCTGATGTAAATAAAAGGTTTCCTGTCTACTGTGATATGACCGTAGCTGTTAAAAGCGTAATAAAACCCAAAGCAAAGCAAAACATTTTTTAGGATGTACCAAGAGTCAAGGAGAAAAAATCCTATGATAGAATTAGATCGATACTTGACTGATAATGTTTACTCTCAGCAGTTTATCTGTATTTTCAACAAAGTACTTTCATTTTACAGGGATTAGCCATATCTTTTTCCTAGATGTTTTCAGTCGTCTGCTGCAGATTTGTTGTATGTGGGAAAGGGTGGTTAATATATTTTATATGAATATTGTACATAAAGCCCGAGCTCTATCTAATGGGCATGTTTTAACCCTTTCCCTCATACGACAATTCTGCAGCAGACGACTTTGAACGTATTTTGTCAAAACATAGAAAATCTCCATAATTGAATGGATAACCTATGACTAAAAGTGGAAAACATTGTGGCAAAAGGAGAAATTGCACGTCTTGTGCAATTTCTTCTTTTGTCACTATGTTTTCAAAAAGCCATCTGCTGCAGAGGCGTCAGAAAGCGTCTATATGAGGGAAAGGGTTAAAAATCCTTATTTGAACCTCTAACCATATGTTCAATGAGAGGATTATTTTGAGTACCCACAACATAGGTTTGGTTGGATAATAAAATATATTGTGGGGGAAAAGAGCTGTATACCCGTCCTTATCTAGACTTCTCCATACAGCCAATAATTCAATAAAGAATGTTGTGTAAGTACTGGTGTGGGAAAGCCAGGAAAACATGGGTAGGTGCACTGACCGCCGTGATATGACCAAAGCTGTTGAAAGCGGCGTTAAACTCCAAACAAACAAACAGCCAATAATTCACAAACACTTCACATGAAAATGGACCCATTAGGACTTTAAAACAAGCATAATGTTCGTGATCGGCCTGCACCTAGAATTACAAGGTCTGATCAGGATCTTCACTGTCCCTTATTTAGTCTTACAAGTGTCTTTGAGGCCTTTGTTGAACGACTTTGACCAGACATCTACTATACAATGTATTCTGACGAAGGCTATTTAATTGGCCGAAAGATGGTGGAGTATATAATACACACATCACTAGAAAGGTGCTTGTTGTCTGTCACACTTTGGTTGTAGACAGTTACCATTTCCCAAATTGCAGACGTATTATGAGCAATACGATTGAAAACGTTGTGTTTAAGGAGAAAATACTTATAATCATGAGTAATTTCCCCCTTTTGTCACAACATTTTCAACTGTATTCAATGATCAAAGTTTCATTTCTAAAGATTTTTTATAAATTTGCCTAGATGTTTTGAACATCGTCTGCTGGAGTATTCTAAATGTGAGAAAGGGTTATGGGTAAATACCCTGAAGGTCAGTTTTTTCATGTGATATGGCTCATTACCCCTTTTGAGGCCTATGCAGCAGATGACTTTTGAAAACATTTCCTTTTGTCACAATGTTTTCTACTCTTTTTAAAAAATATAGCCCTCATTTATGGAGATATATAAAAAAAAATGCAAACATGCTTTTTAAGACTGCTGTAAAAAAAATACATACATATATATAAGCCCTTTCCCTCCTACGACAATTCTGCAGCAGACAACTTTGAACATATTTTGTCGAAAATTTGAAAATCTATACAATTGAACGGATAACCTATTACTAAAAGTGGAAAACATTGTGGCAAAAGGAGAAATTGCTTGTTTTGTCACTTTGTTTTCAAAAAGCTGTCTGCTGCAGAGGCGTCTATATGAGGGAAAGGGTAAAATCTGCAACAGACGTCTTTGAATACATCTTGGCAACAAAATGAAAAAAATATCTCTATAAATAAAAGTATAATTGTTGATAAGAGTAGAAAACTATGTGGCAAAAAGAAAAGTTTGTTCTTTTTGAGCAATTTCTCCAAGCCACATTGTTTTTAAATATTCTCTTCTGCAGAGGCATCAGAAAGCTCACATGAATATGTTAATGTTCAGGAATGTGTCAAAGATGATTGCTATGTTAATGAGCGTTACATTTTACTTGTCCAATCCTTCATTGGGAATTTTTTATTGATTATGTTGAATAAAAGAACCATTCCATTCAAATTGTCTGTGATCATGAATTGATTATTTTCATGTTTGTTTTGTTCCCAGAACATACTAATAAAATAATTTAATACATACTTTACTTCTCGCATTATTTTCTTTACTGCAGACAGGCGAGTCCCAATGGCTCTTTCTGTAATGACGAGCGCTATCAATCCAGGGTTGCGAGTTCAAACCTCAACTCGGCTACTCATTCTTTCCAATGATACTGCGCCCCGGTGGTGTTGTGGTAGTGCATACGACTCGGTCGCAGTTTATATACCAAAGCCTTAAAATGGTTGTAATGGCTGCCCTCCTTGGTGCTCAGGGTTGCGGTGGTTAGCATTACAACTGACTGGCTGGTGTCAGGATAAATGGACCAGTAATACTGGTAACTTGACCCAAGAAATTCTGTGATATAATGGAACAATTTCCAAAAGCAGGGATTGCAGAAGATATGGGAGGAGTGAACGGCTCTTTTCTCCACAATCAATCAAAATACTAGAGGTTGTTTTTGGGAAAAACATATGTCTCCCCCAAGGGGTATTTGTCTGGCTGACTGTATTTTGTCAGTTAGTGATTTATTTTAAACAAGAGGGCCATGATGGCCCTGGAATCGCTCACCTGATTTTTTTTTTCACTTTAGCTATATAAGCCCCGCCATCTGGAGGACATAGTTTCCGACCAATCGACTTGGCTTGAAGGAATCTGATAGAGGGTCACCCTAGGAACATTTCTACAAAATTATTTGAAAATCGGCCTGACACTTTTGGAGGAGAAGATTTTTTAAGTTTTCACTATAGCCATAAAAGGCAAAATAGCCCCGACCCCTTGTGGCCATGTTTTTTGACCATTCAACATGGCTTGAAGGAATCTGATAGAGGGTCATCCAAGGAACATTTCTACAAAATTATTTGAAAATCGGCCTGACACTTTTGGAGAAGAAGATTTTTTAATTTGCACTATAGCTATATAAGGCAAAATAGCCCCGCCCCCCCTGGCGGCCATAATTTTTGACCAATCAACATGGCTTAGAGGAATCTGATAGAGGGTCACCCTAGGAACATTTCTACAAAATTATTTGAAAATCGGCCTGACACTTTTGGAGGAGAAGATTTTTTAAGTTTTCACTATAGCCATAAAAGGCAAAATAGCCCCGACCCCTTGTGGCCATGTTTTTTGACCATTCAACATGGCTTGAAGGAATCTGATAGAGGGTCATCCAAGGAACATTTCTACAAAATTATTTGAAAATCGGCCTGACACTTTTGGAGGAGAAGATTTTTTAAGTTTTCACTATAGCCATAAAAGGCAAAATAGCCCCGACCCCTTGTGGCCATGTTTTTTGACCATTCAACATGGCTTGAAGGAATCTGATAGAGGGTCATCCAAGGAACATTTCTACAAAATTATTTGAAAATCGGCCTGACACTTTTGGAGAAGAAGATTTTTTAATTTGCACTATAGCTATATAAGGCAAAATAGCCCCGCCCCCCCTGGCGGCCATAATTTTTGACCAATCAACATGGCTTAGAGGAATCTGATAGAGGGTCATCCAAGGAACATTTCTACAAAATTATTTGAAAATCAGCCTGACACTTTTGGAGGAGAAGATTTTTTAAGTTTTCACTATAGCCGTATAAGGCAAAAAAGCCCCGCCCCCCTGGCGGCCATGTTTTTCGACCAATCAACATGACTTCAAGGAATCTGATAGAGAGTCACCCAAGGAACATTTCTACAAAATAAGTTCAAAATCTGCCAACCAATTTGGGAGGAGAAGAATTTTGAAGTTTTTTTCGTTTCGTTGCCATGGAAACCAGAATTCTGCATGGATCCCAATAAATTGAAGGAATTCTGGTGAGGTCATTGAGAGGATGCTTTCTGTGAAGTTTCATCCCAATTGACCCACTGGTTACTGAGGAGAAGATGTTGAAGATTTTTTAAGTTTTCACTATAACCATAAAAGGCAAAATAGCCCCGCCTCCTGGCGGCCATGTTTTTCAACCAATCAACATGGCTTGAAGGAATCTGATAGAGGGTTACCCAAGGAACATTTCTACAAAATTATTTGAAAATCGGCCTGACACTTTTGGAGGAGAAGATTTTTTAAGTTTGCACTATAGCCATATACGGCAAAATAGCCCCCCCCCCCCCCCCCCCCCCCCTGGCGGCCATGTTTTTCGACCAATCAACATGGCTTGAAGGAATCTGATAGAGGGTCACCCAAGGATCATTTCTACAAAATAATTTGAAAATCGGCCGGACACTTTCGGAGGAGAAGATTTTTTAAGAATTTTCAAAAAATTTTCATTTCGTTGCCATGGAAACCAGAATTCTGCATGGATCCCAAAAAATTTAAGGAATTCTGGTGAGGCCATTGAGAGGATGCTTTCTGTGAAGTTTCATCCCAGTTGACCCACCGGTTACAGAGGAGAAAATGTTGACGGACGACGGACGACGACCGACGGACGACGGACGCCGGACATAGGGCGATCACAATAACTCACCCTGAGCACTTCGTGCACAGGTGAGCTAAAAAGGGCAATAACTCATCCAAAAGTAGGTCAAATTAAACGCCCTCGTAATATGCGCAACAAGACATTGTACCGATGACTCCTGTGAAGTTTCATAGAAATGTGGCAAAGAGGTTGTGAGATGAAGGCCGGACAAGAATGAAATGGCAATTTTAAACAAGAGGGCCATGATGGCCCTGGAATCGCTCACCTGATTTTTTTTTTCACTTTAGCTACATAAGCCCCGCCATCTGGCGGACATAGTTTCTGACCAATCGACTTGGCTTGAAGGAATCTGATAGAGGGTCACCCTAGGAACATTTCTACAAAATTATTTGAAAATCGGCCAGACACTTTTGGAGGAGAAGATTTTTTAAGTTTTCACTATAGCCATAAAAGGCAAAATAGCCCCGACCCCTTGTGGCCATGTTTTTTGACCAATCAACATGGCTTGAAGGAATCTGATAGAGGGTCATCCAAGGAACATTTCTACAAAATTATTTGAAAATCGGCCTGACACTTTTGGAGAAGAAGATTTTTTAAGTTTGCACTATAGCTATATAAGGCAAAATAGCCCCGCCCCCCCCCTGGCGGCCATAATTTTTGACCAATCAACATGGCTTAAAGGAATCTGATAGAGGGTCATCCAAGGAACATTTCTACAAAATTATTTGAAAATCGGCCTGACACTTTTGGAGAAGAAGATTTTTTAAGTTTGCACTATAGCTATATAAGGCAAAAAAGCCCCGCCCCCCTGGCGGCCATGTTTTTCGACCAATCAACATGGCTTCAAGGAATCTGATAGAGAGTCACCCAAGGAACATTTCTACAAAATAAGTTCAAAATCTGCCAACCAATTTGGGAGGAGAAGAATTTTGAAGTTTTTTTCGTTTCGTTGCCATGGAAACCAGAATTCTGCATGGATCCCAATAATTTGAAGGAATTCTGGTGAGGTCATTGAGAGGATGCTTTCTGTGAAGTTTCATCCCAATTGACCCACTGGTTACTGAGGAGAAGATGTTGAAGATTTTTTAAGTTTTCACTATAACCATAAAAGGCAAAATAGCCCCGCCCCCTGGCGGCCATGTTTTTCAACCAATCAACATGGCTTGAAGGAATCTGATAGAGGGTCACCCAAGGAACATTTCTACAAAATTATTTGAAAATCGGCCTGACACTTTTGGAGGAGAAGATTTTTTAAGTTTGCACTATAGCCATATAAGGCAAAATAGCCCCCCCCCCCCCCCCCCCCCCCCCCCCCTGGCGGCCATGTTTTTCGACCAATCAACATGGCTTGAAGGAATCTGATAGAGGGTCACCCAAGGATCATTTCTACAAAATAATTTGAAAATCGGCCTGACACTTTCGGAGGAGAAGATTTTTTAAGAATTTTGAAGTTTTTTTCATTTCGTTGCCATGGAAACCAGAATTCTGCATGGATCCCAAAAATTTTAAGGAATTCTGGTCAGGACATTGAGAGGATGCTTTCTGTGAAGTTTCATCCCAGTTGACCCACCGGTTATAGAGGAGAAAATGTTGACGGACGACGGACGACTGACGACGGACGACGGACGACGGACGACGGACAACGGACGCCGGACATAGGGCGATCACAATAACTCACCCTGAGCACTTCGTGCACAGGTGAGCTAAAAAAGGGCAATAACTCAACCAAAATTAGGTCAAATTAAACGCCCTAGTAATATGCGCAACTAGACGTTGTACCGATGACTCCTGTGAAGTTTCATAGAAATGTGGCAAAGGGGTTGTGAGATGAAGGCCGGACAAGAATGAAATGGCAATTTTAAAAAAAGGGCAATAACTCATCCAAAAGTAGGTCAAATTAAACGCCCTCGTAATATGCGCAGCTAGACGTTGTACCGATGACTCCTGTGAAGTTTCATAGAAATGTGGCAAAGGGGTTGTGAGATGAAGACCGGACAAGAATGAAATGGCAATTTTAAAAAAAGGGCAATAACTCATCCAAAAGTAGGTCAAATTAAACGCCCTCGTAATATGCACAACTAGACGTTGTACCGATGACTCCTGTGAAGTTTCATAGAAATGTGGCAAAGGGGTTGTGAGATGAAGGCCGGACAAGAATGAAATGGCAATTTTAAGAAAGGGCAATAACTCATCCAAAAGTAGGTCAAATTAAACGCCCTCGTAATATGCGCAACTAGACGTTGTACCGATGACTCCTGTGAAGTTTCATAGAAATGTGGCCAAGGGGTTGTGAGATAAAGTCCGGACAAGAAATGTGGACGCCCTGGACAAGAATGAAATGGCAATTTTAAAAAAAGGGCAATAACTCATCCAAAAGTAGGTCAAATTAAACGCCCTCGTAATATGCACAACTAGACGTTGTACCGATGACTCCTGTGAAGTTTCATAGAAATGTGGCAAAGGGGTTGTGAGATGAAGGCCGGACAAGAATGAAATGGCAATTTTAAGAAAGGGCAATAACTCATCCAAAAGTAGGTCAAATTAAACGCCCTCGTAATATGCGCAACTAGACGTTGTACCAATGACTCCTGTGAAGTTTCATAGAAATGTGGCCAAGGGGTTGTGAGATAAAGGCCGGACAAGAAATGTGGACGCCCTGACAGACAGACAGACAGACAGACGGACAGACAGACGGACGGACAGACAGACAGACAGACAGACAGACGGCGCAGGCAAAAGCAATATGTCTCCTCCGGAGGGAGGAGACATAATAAGATTATTTTGAGGAACACTACCTTGGGCGTCATATAAGAATTGTAGAACATGAAATCCACAACTTATCTATCTTAGCTCTGGATTATAAGGAGTTTATGCGATATTTGTATTAATCTTTAATTTCAAATTGAAGGGATTTCCGTTACTTCACCCAGACTTTAAATATGGTAGTAATGGCTGCCCTTCTTGATGCTCAGGGTTGCGGGGTTAGCATTACAACTGACTGGCTGGTGTCGGGATAAATGGACCAGTAATACTGGCAACTTGCCCAAGAAATGCTGTGATATAACTGAACAATTGTTGAAAGCAGAGTCGACTTCACCCATGATTTTAATTAAGTTAGTCAGGACTGTGTACCAACCAGTTGAGCTTATGTTGGAATTAACTTTCCAAACTGTTCTACCGATGTGTGTCAATCCTGGTTTTGAGTTACCTGCCCCTACCATTACATTATCGGTTCAGGCAAACACCCTAAATGGCGGCACACTTTGAACAGTGTAGCAAACAAAATGCCATAAAAACGACCTTTTTGTGTACCAAAAACCGGTTTAACCCTTTCCCTCATATAGGCGCCTCAGCAGCAGACAACTTGAAACGTATTTTGTCAAAACATAGAAAATCTCCATAATTGAATGGATAACCTATGACTAAAAGTGGAAAACATTGTGACAAAAGGAGAAATTGCACGTTTTGTGCAATTTCTTCTTTTGTCACTATGTTTTCAAAAAGCCGTCTGCTGCAGCGTCTATATGAGGGAAAGGGTTAACCTTTCAAACTCTAAAAGTAGTTTCTTCATTAATTATAAATTGATTCTTAACATTGAGTTATAATGGTCTACTGTATTGTTTAACCCTTTCCCTCATATAGACGCTTTCTGACGCCTCTGCAGCAGACGGCTTTTTGAAAACATAGTGACAAAAGAGGAAATTGCACAAAATGTGCAATTTCTACTTTTGACACAATGTTTTCCACTTTTAGTCATAGGTTATCCATTCAACTATGGAGATTTTCTATGTTTTGACAAAATACGTTCAAAGTCGTCTGCTGCAGAATTGTCGTATGAGGGAAAGGGTTAAGGACATTAAATGTATATTTACTTATTTACTGTATATGCTACATCAATATATGAAGGAGGTGGCCATTGTTGGTGCATGCCATACATACAAATTATGTATGCGATAGTAAAGGTATTCCAGACTGGAGTGGTCAAGCAGTATTTCAGGTTATTTATTGCATCACTCATTTTATCCATCAGGACAAGGTACCAGACCCGGAAAAGGGAGTCTTAGGCAGCAAATCTCTCATCATAACAGCAGGGAACCAGCAAGTTCTGGTTTAACTTTGCCTAAATCTCATGAAAACCAGACATAATCTCTACTGCAGTGGCACACATTCATATAGATCTGATGACTGCCTATTACAGGTCCTCTCAAATTTACCTTTGTATCCGCCAATGTTATTGCGCATACAAAATAGTTAGGTATCATCAGGGGAGATAACTCATAAACTATCACTGAAGATGATAAATACCCCCTAAACAGCACCTTGACCTACACCATAACTTATAACTCTGTAAAATATCATGCAATTGTAACCCCTTTAGGATATGCCCATCTCCTCTTGGTATAGAAGCTTCATGTAACATTTTATTGAATTCCACCCAGTGGTTTTAAGAAATAGGCCGGACAAAATATGGCTTCCGACAGACTGCCCGACACAGTGACTCCTATATACCCCCTTTTTCTTCTAAAGGGATATAATTAACCAGATAGAGAAGCTGGTTGTATCGTGCATTTTCATTGGTCATAAAAATGAGAACCTGCTCATGAGTATTTAAATGTACAGGGTCAATTTGAGACAAACTTCTATGCGATATTTTAGTCCGATTTTAATGAGATTTGCTTCACCTGTTTGAAGAATGTTTGCAGTTAGAGAATGGACTGAACCCATTTGATGATTATCACATAATTAAATCTCATTAAAATCAGACCAAAATACTTTGCTGTACATATATTGGATCCGAATCGACCAAATACACTTAGATACTCATGAGCATGTGCCCGTTTTTTTATGTTCAATGTAATCAAACGATAAAATAACTGCCCATGCTATACATTCGGAGCACTCGACAATCATTGTTTATTTATATGGGTCATCTTACCCGTTTTTATATCGAAAGATTTGGTAACGACAATTTGATTCACTGATGCAAAGGTCAATCTGAGACAACCTGTATTTGGGAGTCATCAAATCTATATACAAGCAGCTAGCGAAGTTAACCCTTTCCCTCATACACCAATTCTGCAGCAGACAACTTTGAACATATTTTGTCAACAAGAGTACCGCAAACGGTACATAATACACCCGCCAGGAACTTCTTTGTAACTCATGCAGAAATTGACAAATATTCTAAGTCCAAAAAGGGGCATAACTCATTCAAAAATTGACGAAATCCGAGGAAATGTGAACTTGATCTGTGACACATCACTACAAAGCCTTATACAAAATACAAAGTATGTAAGAAAAAAGTGCGGAAAACCCGAACGGAGGGACGGACATGGCCATACCATAATACGTACCGTTTTTAAGAAACGGTTGTATAAAAAATAGAAAATCTCTATAATTGAATGGTAAACATTGTGGCAAAAGGAGAAATTGCTCATTTTGAGCGATTTATTCTTTAGTCGCAATGTTTTCAAAAAGCTGTCTGCTGCAGAGGCGTCGGAAAGCGTCTATATGAGGGAAAGGGTTATGGTCTGGTTTTAATGATTACATAACCAAGCAAAAAGAAAATGATATCATTTTTTACAATTCATACTCCTTTAATAAATTTTATTAACAATTTACTTTTATAATTATCAAACACTCACAATTATGAAAACAGTGACATGGAAGTACAATGTATTTAATATCAGGAATTTCAAAATTCTAAAAAAAAAGATGTATTTTTAGGAATAGATATATAATGATTCTGTTTTCTATACAGTCTAGTATACAATTGGGGCTTTCTTTAATAAGTCTGTGCATAGGTTTGAAGTAATATTGGCCCTTTCCCACATACAACAAATCTTCAGTAGATGACTTTGAAAATTTTCAGTAAAAAATATGGAAACTCCATAAATTGAAGAACAAATATTGAATAAAGTTAGAAACATTGTGGCAAAAGGAATAATTTCTCATAAACAATTTCTTCTTTTGCAACAGAATTTTTAAAAATTATCTGCTGCAGAGGGGTCAGAAAGCGCCTGCTTGTGGGAAACAATTTATATAAAAGACGGGAGTTGTTCTATCATTAGAGATTCAACAAGGAAAACAGGCCTCAAGACATCTGGTCTATGAGCACCAGAATATCAGTAAACAAATAACAATGGACTGCTCTCTGCAGCAGACTTTTGAAAACAATTTTATAAAAGGAGATAATGATCAAAATGAGCAATTTCTCATTTTGCCACTATCTAGAATTACATGTTCATTTATAGATTGTTTTTGCCCCAAGTTGTCTGCTGCAGATTTGTTGTATGTGGAAATGGGTTATAAGAAGATTCTTCAGAAGTCCATTAAATTGATGGCAACCGGTGCACAATCTCAGGATTGTGCAAATAAATAATGGAAGGACTGATTTGGATCTATACTGGTCCCAACTGTCAAAAGGCCTAAATTCCTGTGCCTAGAATCATTTCTAAATTAAAAGAGGACCACGATTGTCATATATCGCTCGCCTGATTTAACAGAACTTAATCTTAACCCTATCCCACCTGTAGGTGCATTTTGACGCAATAGGAGCAGACGACTTTTGAAAACATTGTGGCCAAAGGTGAAATTGCTCATGATGAGCAATTTCTCCTTTGAACACAATGTTTTCAACTTTATTTAACAATTAAGCTATCTTTTATGGAGATTTTTCAGGTTTTTGTGACAATGTTTTAAAAGTCGACTGCTGCAGAATTGTTTAAATGGGAAAGGGTTAATCACATATTTCTTTAAAGAAATATAATAGTGCGACACAGGTTTGTGCTCATCATTTTTTAACCAAAGGAACACAATTGGAATGCTGATGCTACATGCCAATAACAAACCTATAATTTACTATATACATATGGACAAACAAGCTCTGCGCCCCATGGCGACCATTTTTTTTTTAACAAATTAAAATAATTGGGAAACACCTTGTCAAAATTTGTGCCAAACTATTTTCAAATCAGGCCAGTACTTCAGGATTTATACAGTTTTACTATATACATATTAGGAAAACAAGCCCAACCCAACAAACATGTTTATTTTTTCAAGGGATCGGAATAATTTGGAACAATCTTGGTAGAGGGTCACCACAGAACCATTTGTTCCAAATCGTTTTTAATATATATACATATAAGGAAAACAATCAACACCCACCCTCCAAGTAATTTATACAATCTTGGTAGAGGGTCACCCGATGAGAATTTGTACTGAACCATTTTCAAATCAGTTCTATTGGACAAGAAGATTTTTCAAAAAGAATTCCTTTTTGTTGCCATGGCATCTAGAGTTTTGCATGGATTTTACTTCTTTCACCAATTTTGAAAGGGGTACACATTAGCTTAACATTCCTGTGTTTATTATTTTGAAATTGGTCCATTGGATAAGGAGTAGTTGTTTGAAGAACAATGTGAACGGACAGATATTGAGTGATCATAATTGCTCACCATCAACAACTATGAGCGAATGGGAGCTAAAAACCCCAAAATACCAGCATTATTTCATTTATATTTTTCTATAACCCTTTCCCACATGCAGGCACATTGTGGCAAATGGAGAAACTGCCCATTCTGATAAACAATTTCTCTTTTTACTACGGTATTTTCAATTCCATTAAAAAACCAATATTTTTTGTTCACAGACATCTTCAATATCTTTGCAAACATGTTTTCTGCTGCAGATTTTTTTTCATGTTGGAGAGGGTCAAACCCACTATCTGATCTGCTAATATTTAGTCCCTCAAATCAAAGAATCTAGACAATTGCAACACATTGTTGACTGCACAGAGATGATACGGAAAAGATCTCCAAGGAAGGTCCACGGAATCATGACATATAGGAAACAGAATGAGGTGTTAATGGTGTAATAAGACTTTAACGATGAGCACTCGTCAGTGAAGATAGTCCTCCATGGTTGCGAAGGCACTTGATGCGATGCCTGCTTTAGACATAAGGTTCATGCTCTCTGTTGTTTGAAATATCACATACTCGAGGGGTGGTTTGTTGGGTAGGCCGTGGGATTCTGAAATAGAAAGGAATGTCAAATGTTCAACTAGTCACTCTTTCCCAACATACAGACACTTTCTGACGCCTTTTGAAAACATTGTGGCAAAAGGTGAAATTGCTCAAGATGAACAATTTTAACCCTTTCCCACATACAACAAAGATAGAGTTAAAAACAAATAGGATTTGCTCCGTAAAGGCAATTTCTCCTTTTACTACAATCATTTTAGAAGTCATCTACTACAGAAGCGTCAAAAAAGATTCTGCATGAGGAAAAGGGTTCATAGTCATCTCCTTATATCTCAACAGGTGGGAGTATAATTTCAATAAACTGTTGAAATACATTGTGTGATAAGAAGAAATTGCTCATGTTACATTTATCACACAATGTTTTTCAACAGTTTATTGAAATATGATGTTGATAATTAATTGTTTTTAAAAAAGTTTTCTGCTGCTTAGGCATCAAATGTCGACCGTTTCAGGTGAAGGCTAAACCCATAGTCAGATATGATTGGCTTGACTTTAAAACACGTCTGCTGTAGATGGCTGTTAAAATATCTAGGGCAAAGTATGCAATATCTTGATAAATAAAAGAAAAATTCTTAACCCTTTCCCACATATAGACGCTTTCTGACGCCTCTGCAGCAGACGGCTTTTTGAAAACATGGTAACAAAGAAGAAATTGCTCAAGATGAGCAATTTCTCCTTTCGCCACAATGTTTCCTAACTTTTAGTCATAGGTTATCCATTCAATTATAGAGATTTTCTATTTTTTTGACAAAATATGTTCAAAGTCGTCTGCTGCAGAAATGTTGTATGAGGGTTAAATAAATTTATACAACAGAAACTGCTTATTATGCTGTCAAAATGTGTCAGCTGCACACACGTCAGAAGGCACCAGTATGTGGGCAGGGGTTAACATCTTCAGAATTCCAACTAGAGATTGCTTTTTTGAAAAAGCGCTTGTCTCCCCATTTGTGTGGTCGTAGGGGAGGAAAAGAAATGATGGAGATGAATTTTTTAGTTTTGGACTGGAGATGAAGCAACAGTGACAATCCTCAGTTATTGAGCGGAAACCATTTTTCAGCTGAGGGTTACCATGACCTTGGTCTTTGACCTAGTGACCTCAAAATCAATAGGGGCCATTTGCTGCTGGTGACCAACCTGCACACCAAGTATGAAGGTCCTGGGCCCAAGCAATCTTCAGTTATTGAGCGGAAACAATTTTTCAGCCAAAGGTCACCGCGACCTTGACCTTTGACCTACTGACATTAAAATCAATAGGGGTCATCTACAGGTTAGGACCAAGCTGCACACCAAGTATGAAGTTCCTGGGTATAATCGTTCTTGAGTTATTGAGTAACACACATTTTTCAGCTGAAGGTTACCGTGACCTTCAACATTTGACCTTGTGACCACAAAATCAAACAAATTCAATAAAGGTCATTTACTGGTTAGGACCAACCTGCACACCAGGTATGAAATTCCTCAACATAAGCATTCTTTAGTTATTGAGAGGAAACCATTTTTCAGCTGAAGGTTACCATAACCTTGAAGCTAGGGACCTCAAAATCAATAGGGGTCATCTACTGGTGGCGACCAACCTGCACACCAAGTATTAACCTCCATGGCCAAAGCATTCTACAGTTATTAAGCAAAAACAATGTTTCAGCTCATTGTCACTGTGACCTTGACTTTGACCTCAAAATTAATAGGGTCTTCTACTGGGCATGGCCAACCTGCATACCAAGTATGGAGTTCCTCGGCCCAAGCGTTCTTCAGTTATTGAGCGGAAACCATTTTTTACCTCACAAGGTCACCATGACCTTGACCTTTGACCTTCTGACATCAAAATCAATAGGAGTCATCTACTGGTCATGACCAACCTGCATACCAAGTATGAAGATCCTATGCCCAAGCGTTCTTCAGTTATTGAGCGGAAACAAGTGTGACAGATGTGACCTTGACCTTTGACCTAGTGACCTTAAAATTAATAGGGGTCATTTGCTGGTGGTGACCAACCTGCAAATCAAGTATGAAGTTCCTGGGCCCAAGCAAAAACTATTTATCAGCTCATTGTCACTGTGACCTTTCAAGCTCATGGTCACTGTGACTTTACTTTAGACGTACTGACCTCAAAAGCAATAGGGGTCTTCTACTAGGCATGGCAAACCTGCATACCAAGTATGGAGTTCCTCAGCCAAAGCGTTCTTCAGTTATTGAGCGGAAACCATTTTTTACCTCACAAGGTCACCATGACCTTGACCTTTGACCTTCTGTTATCAAAATCAATAGGGGTCAGCTACTGGTCATGACCAACCTGCATACCAAGTATGAAGTTCCTACGCCCAAGCGTTCTTCAGTTATTGAGCGGAAACAAGTGTGACAGACGGAAGGACGGACGGAAAGACGGACGGAACGGGCAAAAACAATATGTCACCCCCATGTAATGGGAAAGACATAATTATTCAAAATCATTTACCTGATAAACATTTTAGAGTAACATGTCTGCTTTGAATGCATCTGATGAAGGAAATGTAATATTTCCACAAAATTGGCAGTATTATATAATACAGTTAAAAACATTGTGAGAAAATTAGCCATTAGCCATTTCTGCGAGTCAGTCGTAATGGTTACCCAACAATCCTGAGCATCAGGAACGGAAAGTCACAACTACTATTTCTAAAGCAGGACCCGACTCAGGATCAAACCTGCGACCTTCTTCACCTGAGGAAAACGCTTTACCGCTACACCTTCCAAAGGGAAAAGAGGCATATACAGTATTGACTTAACCCTTTCACTCATGCCTCTGCAGCAGACGGCTTTTTGAAAACATAGTGACAAAAGAAGAAATTGATCAAAACGAGCAATTTCTCCTTTTGACACAATGTTTTCCACTTTTCGTCATAGGTTATCCATCTGATTATATTATCCATCTGATTATAGAGATTTTCCATTTTTTGACAAAATATGTTCTAAGTCGTCTGCTACAGAATTGCCGTATGAGGGAAAGGGTTAATATTAAATTAGTGGTGCTATGACAAAATCAACCTATTCCTGTTCATTCATGCTATTCCATACAAATGCACATGTCAATTGTTTCTTGAAATTTTCTCTGCACAGTTGGGTAATAGTGCAGACCCAGCTTAGACTGGGAGGGACATTTATCTAAAAAGGAACACTGGTCATATAATGGGAAATCATTAGAAGTTGTTCAAAATTTCTCATATGTGGGTATCAACTTCACAAATAGAATGTCATTGTTTAAAATGGCAGAATCCGCTTCTCTCAAGGCAAAGAAAGTTGTAATGTATTTATTTTACGCATTTAATAAATTGTCATACATACCAGTTAAGACTTTCCTCAAAGTATTTGATACCAAAATACTTCCAATTATGCTCTATGGCTCGGAGATATGGGGCCTTACACCTATGAACTCTATTGAACAAGTGCAGATTTGTGCATGTAAACGCTTATTAAAAATAGGTATGGAAGCTTGCAATCTTTCAGTTTTAGGTGATACGGGTAGATACCCAGTTCACATTATGTCATCTAAAAAAGTAATTAAATACTGGATTCGAATAACTAAATTGCCACATAATAGGTACGTAAAATTATGCTACAATATGTTAATGTATTACGACAATATAGGATATACAAATTGGGTAACTTCTGTTCGTCTTAACTTATATAGTAACGGGTTTGGTCATATTTGGGAAGCTCAATGCGTAGAAAATGAAAACCTTTTTATCTATAACTATACACAGCGTCTTAAAGACCAATATATGCAACAATGGAGAGCTGACTGCATACAAAATAGGAAACTCAATTATTACTGCGGGTATAAACAATTATTTTCTCAAGAATCGTATCTATCTGTAATTGATGTGAGTAAATTCAGAACTTGCCTGGCAAACTTTAGAAATTCATGTCACTGTCTTATGATCGAGAAAGGCAGACATTATGGCATATCAAGGGAAAATCGTTTCTGTGTCTATTGTGAATCCAGTATCGAGGACGAGCTACATTTCCTATTGTGCTGTCCATTATATGCCGATATTCGGACAAAGTATATAGCTGAGAGATATGTTAAAAAGCCAAATGAAACTTCTTTCTATAATATAATGTCTGCAAAAAATGAGCTGGTTATGCGTAATTTGGCAATGTTTCTTTTCTATGCCTTTAAAAGGAGATCAGAATATCTCGATGGACAGGATTTATGAATTTCTAAAGTGTGTTAAGCTCGTTCTTTTATTATGAGATTGTATTTGTATCGCATGATTACCGTATGTTAGTGATATAATATATGTTTTACTATATATACTATAGTTATAGATACTATACTGATTTAACAATTGAGACATGTTTGATTATTGCAATATTAATGTTAAACGAATTTGTATAGCAATGATGTTCTTGTAGATAGGGCACATTATTGTTTATTTGTATCATTATTAATTTGATTTTATGATATCCCTTACACAAAATCACAATTTGTAAAATGTATAAATGTATACAACTTGTGTATGGGCCGGTGGCCCGATTATGCAATAAAATCTGAAAAAAAAAAAAATTGATGTGCAGCTGATCTGGTTGGTTTTCCTTGAGCACTGTTCAAATGTAGACCCAAACTTACCTAGTATAGCACTATTAAGTGCTGCACACACCGGTTCCCGCATCACAGGGTCAAGTTGAGCACCTACAGGACTGTTCCAGGGATCCGAATAAGCTAATAAACTAAATGCATCCTGAAATTTAAACACAGATCCTTCACATTTGTTTCACACATATTTGTATGTACATAACTCAATATATACATTCTAATATAAATGCATATTACACATGTATGCAAAAGGTATCAAGTAGAAATCAATTTTTAAAAGTCTTAGTTGAGATATTTATCTCACTATTTATTATATAGAATACACTTATTATTCGCTTTCTTATTCATCTACCAGTTGTCAACAGAACAGAGCTCTAGACAAAGGTTCTTTTTTACATTAATAATTAAAATCTTTCTTAACCCTTTCCCTCATATAGACGCTTTCTGACGCCTCTGCAGCCGACGGCTTTTTGAAAACATAGTGACAAAAGAAGAAATTGCACAAAACGTGCAATTTCTCCTTTTGCCACAATGTTTTCCACTTCTTGTCATAGGTTATCCATTCAAAAATGGAGATTTTCTATGTTTTGACAAAATAGGTTCAAAGTCGTCTGCTGCAGAATTACTGTATGAGGGAAAGGGTTAAACTCTAAAACACTTTCTTTGTGATTTTCAAAAGAATCCCCACATCATGGGAGTTTGTTAATCTTTTCTCCTAGTGCAACTAATCTGTAGCAGAAATTTGAAAATAAAAACAGAATTATTACCAAGAGTTAAAAACGATGCAATATACCAAAAATTTCTCAGTTTGCCACAATGTTTTCAAAAGCTGGCAGTTGGGATATGGATAAAATAATTACAGATATATTGTGGGGTTAAGATGTAATTTGAAGCATTTGCAGCAGAAGTCTTATAAAAACATTGAAGGAAAAAGAATAAATTGTTTATAATGAGCTGATTGTCACAACGTTTTCAATTAATTCAATAATTATACTTTCATTTATAGAGATCTTCCATTATTTTTATCCACAAAAACAGGACGGAGGACATACACACATATAGACAAATGCTGCATCTTTATGCTTTCCTGAACTTGTAGGGGAGCAAAAAAATAGCAACAAACACAAACATATGTGAGAAGAGTACCTGTAAAGATTTTTTATTTGTTTCGTTTGACCCGGATTCCTTTCGTAATCGTACACTCATGGACTGTAAATCGCGACCAAATTGCAACATTTTTTCTACCGCCAACTGATTTCCGCCACAGAGTTGTCGTCTTTGGGCTGGTGGATCTATCTCTGTAAAATAATATAAACAATATGACTGCAAGAATAATAAGTCAAAATAAGGACGAACAATAATGCCAGGATCCATACTCATTTGGCTAAAAATGCCTTGTCATCACTTTCCTTGACACAGACTCTTAACCCTTTCCCACATACTCCAATTCTGCAGCAGACGACATTGAATATATTTTGTCAAATAATGGAAAATCTCTCTAACTGAATGGATAACCTATGACTAAAAGTGGAAAACATTGTGGCAAAAGGAGAAATTGCACGTTTTGTGCAATTTCTTCTTTTGTCACTATGTTTTCAAATAGCCGTCTGCTGCAGAGGCATCAGATGAGGGAAAGGGTTAACCCTTTCCCACATACTACATATCTGCAGCAGACGACTTTGAAAACATATAGAAAAAATTATGGAAAATCTCTTATCATGAAGGTATAATTACTGAAAAGAGTTGAAAACATTTTGGCAAAAGGAGAAATTGCTTGTTTTGAGCAATTACTCCTTTCGCCACAATGTTTTCAAAAGTCGTCTGCTGAAGGGGCGTCGGAAAGTGTCTATAGGTGGGAAAGGGCTTAACAGCAGGCAAAATTGAAAACTTTCAGACAGACGGAGATATTACTCAGCTTTTCAAGAAATCATTAGATTGTTACAATTTTATCTTCAAGTGCTTTCACAGCAGACAACACGATTATCAAATAAGGTAAATCTTTGAAAGAAGAAAAGTGTCCCTTTAGTTCAACCCTATCACTTCAATTTCCTACATACAATACATTGTTAGCAACTAAAACAAGCTTGAATGCTGTAGGTCGAAGGATTATCCAGTTATCAATTAGACAAGCTTTGGTCTAAATACAGACGGACAGACCAATGGACAAACATTGTGAAAAGAAATATACCCCATCTTCTTGGAAGGGGGCATAATTATTGAATGAAGTTGAAAACATTCGGACAAAAGGGGAAATTGCTAATCAGGAGTAATTTCTCCTTTTGCCACAATGTTTTCAAAAAGTGTCTGTATGTGGGAAACATAACAAATCATATGAGCCATATCTCACAGAAAAACCTTTAGAGATTTTGAAATCCATGGCAATTTCAACAATAAAGGGTAACAGGTTAGAATTAATATTTAAACACCAGAACAAGATTCAGTCTGTATATCTTCATATCTGAACTATAATAACCCTATCCCAGATACAACTAGAACTATCACTGAAGATGATAAATACCCCCAAAACAGCACCTTGACTCAAAATATGGCTTCCGACCGACCCACAAAATACACCGCACTTCCTCTCAATGTGTTGTATCATCCTATGAAGTTTTATTAAATTCCAACAATTTGTTTTAAAGTTATGCTCTGGACAAGACTCTATGAATAAGAAAAAGTAACAAAGGGCAATAACTCTGTAATTATGTAAATTAGAGTTATGGTTCTTGTACACTGCACTTCCTCTGATTATGCTCTACCATTGTATGCAGTTTTATTAGATTCCATCTGTTAGTTATTAAGTAATTCTCCGGACAAGAAAAAGTAACAAAGGGCAATAACTCTGTATTTAGATTAAATAGAGTTATGGTTCCTATACACTGCACTTCCTCGCGATGTGTTGTATCATCCTATGAAGTTTTATTAAATTCCAACAATTTGTTTTAAAGTTATGCTCCGGACAAGACTCTACGAATAAGAAAAAGTAACAAAGGGCAATAACTCTGTAATTTTGTAAATTAGAGTTATGGTTCTTGTACACTGCACTTCCTCTCATTATGCTCTACCATTGTATGCAGTTTTATTAGATTCCATCAGTTAGTTATTAAGAAATTCTCCGGACAAGAAAAAGTAACAAAGGGCAATAACACTGTATTTTATTTAGATAAAATAGAGTTATTGTTCCTGTACACCGCACTTCCTCTCAATGTGTTGTATCATCCTATGCAGTTTTAATAAATTCCAAGAATTAGTTTTAAAGTTATGCTCCGGACAAGACTCTACGAACAAGAAAAAGTAACAAAGGGCAATAACTCTGTAAATATGTAAATTAGAGTTATGGTTCTTGTACACTGCACTTCCTCTGATTATGCTCTACCACTGTATGCAGTTTTATTAGATTCCATCTGTTAGTTATTAAGTAATTCTCCGGACAAGAAAAAGTAACAAAGGGCAATAACTCTGTATTTAGATTAAATAGAGTTATGGTTCCTGTACACTGCACTTCCTCTCAATGTGTTGTATCATCCTATGAAGTTTCGTTCAAATCCTATGTTGCATTGTTAAGATATGGTCCGGACAAAATATGGCTTCCGACCGACCGACCGACACAGTGACTCCTATATACCCCCCCAAAACTTTGTTTTTTGGGGGTATAATAAGTATGCAGCAGACAGCTTTGATAACATCTTTAGAAAATCCCTTTAAATTCAAATTTAAATTGCTGAATTGTGTTGAAAGCATTGCTGCTAGGGCTGTAATGAATATGATATGTATCACGCATACAGGGTAACGAATACTGTCAGGAATTTAAGAACATGTAAACACAAAAGAAATCAAGAGTTCAAATGACTAGAGAAAGTATAATGATGGACTAGTAAGTCTTGTTGCTCTTGTGACAAATAAAATTCAACTAGAACAGTATAAAAGTTAATATCGTATTTGACTAGTTGTCATAAGCAACGAGGTTATTATGAATTTAACCCTTTCCCTCATATAAACGCTTTCTGACGCCTCTGCAGCAGACGGCTTTTTGAAAACATAGTGACAAAAGAAGAAATTGCACAAAACGTGCAATTTCTCCTTTTGCCACAATGTTTTCCACTTTTTGTCATGGGTTATCCATTCAATTATGGAGATTTTCTATGTTTTGACAAAATACGTTCAAAGTCGTCTGCTGCAGAATTGTCGTATGAGGGAAAGGGTTAAAGCAGACGGCGTTTTGAAAACATAGTGACAAAAGAAGAAATTGCACAGAACGTGCAATTTCTCCTTTTGTCACAATGTTTTCCACTTTAAGTCATAGGTTATCCATCTGACAAAATACGTTCAAAGTCGTCTGCTGCAGAATTGTCGTATGAGGGAACGGGTTAATGTAGTTGTTACTCATTTCACGACTACAAATTATGAAGATAGTGTGCTATGGAATGTCTCCCTCGAGTCCTTTTCGGAAATCAGAAAATTATTATCAGCCGACGTTTATTTGGCCGGAGGTTCAATAATTTCAATTTCCGCGTGGTTTCGACATTTTTTGGTGATGGGTTGGTTTGGGTTGTCATTAAAATGGTAATTATCCCGACTTTTCAATTGAATTACAATTCAAAATTAATTAAAAAAAACATTTTAAACTCACAGAAACGTATACCAAAATACATCGTAGCGACGAACGCAACATCAAATATATTTTGGGAAAATGAACAAGCGGGCCATGATGGCCCTAGTTCGCTCACCAGAGTTATGCAATGTGATTTCTAATGCAAATCACATCAAGACAATTATTCTGACAAAGATTCAAAATGCAACCTCCAGAGTGTAAAAAAGATTTTTCTTCATTTGGTCTAGTAATCTTTATTTTTTTACCTCATATGACCCATATATTCCAACATGGACTAGGTATCACCAAGACAAACATTCTGACAAAGTTTCAACTTGCTTAAAGTAAAACTACGGCCTCAGGAGTTTGAAAAATATTTTCCTTTATTGACCTAGTTTCTGACCCAATATGACCCATATTCAAGCTTGGCCTAGATATCATTAAGATAAACATTCTAATCAAATTTCAAGCTGCTAAAGCCAAAAAAGTGACCTAAGTTCTGACCCAATATGACCCTTATTCAAACTTGACCTAGATATCATTAAGATAAACATTCTGACCAAATTTCAAGCTGCTGAAGCCAAAAATGTGACCTAGTTTCTGACCCAATATGACCCTTATGCAAACTTGACCTAGATATCTTTAAGACAAATTTGTGGCTTCTACATTGTTAACAAAGTTTCCTTCAATTTGACCAATTTTTAAACAGATATGACCAATATTCGAACTTGGTCTACATATCATCAAGACAAACATTCTGATAAAGTTTCAACATGATCAAGTTAAAAATGCTGCATCCAGTGTTAACAAGACTTCCCTTCAATTTGACCTAGTGACTTAGTTTCTGACCCAATATGACCCTTATTCCAACTTGACCTACATATCTTGAAAACAAACATTCTGAATAAGTTTCAAGCTGCAGTAGCAAAAAATGCAGCTTCTGCAGTGTTAACAAGATTTTCCTTCAATTTGACCTTGTGACCTACTTTTTGATCTGACATGACCCATGTTTAAACTTGACCTACATATCATCAAGACAAACATTCTGATAAAGTTTTAACATGCTCAAGTTGTGGCCTCAAGTGTTAACAAGATTTCCCTTCAGTTTGAACTAGTGACCTAGTTTTTGACCTCATTATCATATGGCCCAGTTTAAACTTTGTCCAAGATTTTATGGAGATGACTGTTCTTATGAACTTTCATGAAAATCGGATGCAAAATGTAACCTATAAAGTGTTAACAAGGGCAATTGTTGACGACACATGACGGACGCCGGACAAAATGGGATCACAATAGCACAGGTACGTGAGCTTATAATAAATATGTAGCAAAATCAGTGGTCAGCTGTTGTGGGTGGGGTACTATATAAATATAGCGCCGAATGCACTATGAAACTGAAAAGATGGCAAGTGTGACAAAAGGTTTATTAATTTTGTAGTTCAATTAAATTGATTTAAGTTTAAATCATAACTTTGGATTTTATTCGTAAATATTCGGTTATGGATGAAGCGAATAACGAATACGTTTCGGACAGACCTGTATTCGGTTATATGAAATATTCGAATGTATCGTTACAACCCTAATTGTGGCAAAAGAAGAAACTGCTCATTATGAGCAATTTCTCCTTTTTTCGCTATGATTTCAAAAATTGCCTGATGCAAATTAATTCTGATGCGTCTACAGATGGGAAAGGGTTAAATACTGTGTTATTCTCTAAGCAGTAAAATCCATTGTATGTATATTACTACTCACTTTTTGTGTGATCAATGAGAAAACATGAAATGGGGCATGCCATAAGAAAAGTGACCTGCAGGACTTGTGAACAGGAATGTATGAATGAATGTATAGTGTTTTATGGTGCATCTACAGCTAAGGTCATTTAGCGCGCATTTAAATTTAAATGAGTAGAACATGTAGTATTATTAAAAATTGAATATGTTTGATAGAACTATATAATGGAAGTAGAAACAAGTTCTAGGTAATGGAGAAATCAAGTATGATAGGGGTGAATATTTGTATATAAGATGGTCATGAATTCAAGAAAATCCGTCCCTATCCATAAATGGACCTCCAAACAACAGGAGACGGTATACATTTTGTTGTACCAAAGATGAAGATGAAGATGAACAGGAAAGAGCAAGATCAGACGTTTGACCAGGGTCTTTGCTATCCAATGCACACTGTGTCCTGCAAAGATTCTTTAACCCTTTCCCTCATACGACAATTCTGCAGCAGACGACTTTGAACATATTTCGTTAAAACATAGAAAATTTCTATAATTGAATGGAAAACCAATGACTAAAAGTGGAAAACATTGTGGCCAAAGGAGAAATTGCTCGTTTTGAACAATTTCCTCTTTTGTCACTATTTTTCAAGAATCCGTCTGCTGCAGAGGCGTCAGAAAGCGTCTATATGAGGGAAAGGGTTAATCCTCTCCCATGTACAGACACTAACTGATGCATCTGCAGCAGACAGCTTTTGAATACATTGTGGCCAAGGAAGAAATTGCTCATAATGTGCAATTTCTCCATTTGCCACAATGTTTTCAATTTATGTATACTTTTATTTCCAGATTTTTACATATATGACCTTTTCAGTCATCTGTTTCAAATTTGCTGTATGTGGGAAAGAGTTAATGATCTTAATCTTCTAAAGTGGCATGCATAATGGTCTTGTTGCAATTACAAATACTGTACCTAGTACTGTCTATCAGCTAGAGGCAAGTAAATTGCTCTCATACTAAGGTTTAGCGCACTGGCTGTCCAAATATAATTGAGCCTGTTGGGAAAAAGTACTACTTCCCAGTTTCATGGAACTACTTATCTGTTTCCCATATATATACAGAAGCAGTCTCCAGAAAGTTGAAAATATTTTCCTTCAATTTGGCCTAGTGACCTAGTATTAAAGTCAATATAACCCATATTTGAACTTGACCTAGACATCATTAAGACAAACATTCTGACATCATTTTAAGCTGATGAAGCAAAAAATACGGCCTCTAGAGTGTTAACAAGATTCTTCAATTTGACCTACTTTTTGACCCGACATGACCTATATTCGAACTTGGACTGCATATCATCAAGACAAACATTCTGACAAAGTTTCAACATGCTCAAGTTAACAAGAGCTGTCCGCAAAACTATTTGGCCATTTGATACTATAGACAACAGTTGTTACTGAGATTGTGGTTTGATAGTATCATACTATAATCAAGTTGGATAAGTCTTGTCTGAATAGCATCTGCTGTTTGTGAGAAAAGGCCTAGCATGCAAAACTTCAACCCAAAATTCACAAAGGGCCATAATTTATAACAAATTCAGTCAGGAGTTACCTAATCTGATTGTTTGATACCTTTAAAGACTATAATTGAAGCTTTAAATCAATCTCTGAGTGATTACCGAGATGTGTGCCATGCATGCAAATCTTTAACCAAATTTTAAAAGTCAAACAAGAGCCATAATTTGTACTAAATTCATACAAGAGTTATCTAACTTGACTGTCTGACACCCCTGAAGACATGAATGAAGTTTCAAGTAAATATCATTAGTGTCTATGCAAGAACCTTGCATGCAAAACTTTTAACAAGAATTTCTAAGTAAAAAAGGGCCAGAATTTGCATTATATTAAACTTGGTTGTTTATATAGGTGTGAAGGGTTGTATAAAGTTTCAATGCAATGCGTCAAGTAGTTACTAGGATGTGGAGTCTTAATGTCGTTGCACGCAAAACTTTAACTAGAATTTCTAAGTAAAAAGACTTGATAATATACATATGTGTGATGGTTGGGAAGCGTTGTATAAAGTTGCAATACAATGCATCAAGCAGTGCTTTCATTAAGCGGACGTGGACGTAAAATCCCAAAAAACGTCCGAAAATTGAGCACTGGACGTTTATTATACGTCCAGAAATTCCCCAAAACGTCCGTAAATTTACACATGGACGTTTTCAGAATAACCCTAAATAAAGTATAAAGGGTGAAAGTGCAGAGGTGAACGTGTAAAAAATCGATAATTGTCAAAGCACGAGTACACGCTTACCCGAGTTCTTATCGTGTGTACCAGACATCACCTTGACGACCTCTGTTTGTAGGGTAGTTTAACTTGATTACGCTAATTGGATTAAAAGTAAAAGTCCGACGACGGTCTTTCTTTCAAATAACGTTAATTAATTAATTAGGTCAGACGTTTTCTTTATCTTTTAAAAATATTTGATGACGAGAAATACCGATTATCACTTCGGTAACTATAAAATTCGGACGTTTTCTTTATCTGTTAAACATATTTGTTGATGATTTATACCGATTATCACTTCGGAAACTATAAATTGGAAGTTATATATATATTCTGTATGCATAACTACTTGGAAAAGATGCAGCCTCGTTCCTAATGGATTCCTCCCCGAATAATGAATTTGATTGGTCAGAATTGAAATAATAAATACGTCATCAATCTATTCTGAAGAGGTACTTTCCGAGATTCCAAAATGGCGGATGTAAAATATTTTTTTGCCGACATTTTTCGAAATTTCGACTCTGAAGCAGAATTTGAGGGCATTGAAAGTGCAGATTTGATAGATATTAGTAAGACGACTTTATGCTTCTCTGCCATATCTTGATACTGACATTTCCCGCGATTAACAGCTGAATTGTTCGCGAGAAATTAGCGAACCACTCGCCCCCTATTCGGCATGGACTTTTGTTTGACATTGCCAGCAAAGCTTTTGTCATCATTAATAAATTCAAATAAATAAACACTATTTTTTTTGTTTAAATAGATGTATATTTCAAACGACCCATTGCTTTGTCATAGTTATTAAAATCAAAAAAATAAACATTTATTTTTGTTTAAATAGATGTGTAACCAAAACGTCCCAGTTATGACACACGTATGAATGACATAAGAAACATAATTTCTCCTTTTAGTCCTTCCCCCCCCCCCCCCCCCCCCCTTAATGAAAGCACTGGCATCAAGTAAATACAGAGCTATGGACTCTTAATGTAGTTGCACGCAAAACTTTAACCAGAATTTCTAAGTCCAAAAAGGTGCATAATTGTATCAAAATCTGATATAGAGTATTGGGACTTGTCCTGCAAGGTCATTTGATGATGTCCAATAAGTGTGTGAAGTTTCAAAGCAATAGCATCTGTCGTTTTTGAGAAAAAGCCTTGCATGCAAAACTTTTACCAAAGTTTCTAAGTCCGAAAAGGGGCATAATTGTGTCAAAATCTGATATAGAGTTATGGGACTTGTCCTGCAAGGTCATTTGATGACCTCCAATAAGTGTGTGAAGTTTCAAAGCAATAGCATCTGTGGTTTGTAAGAAAAGGCCTTGCATGCAAATCTTTAACCAAAGTTGCAATGCCGACACCAACGCAAGTGACTGTAATAATCTCATATTCTTTGAATAGTCTAGCTAAAAATATGGCCTCCAGAGTGTTTACAAGATTTTCCTTCAATTTAACCTAGTGACCTAATTTTTGACTGGACATGACCATTATTGGCCTACATATCATCAAGACAAACATTCTTACAAAGTTTAAATATTTTCAAGTTAAAAATGCAGCCTCCAGTGTCAACAAGATTTTCCTTTAATTTGACCTAGTGACCTAGTTTTTGACCCGACATGACCCATATTCGAACTAGGCCTACATATCATCAAGACAAACATTCAATATGCTAAAGTTTAAAATGTGGCCTCCAGAGTGTTAACAAGATTTTCTTTTAATTTGACCTCATATGGCCCAGTTTAGAACTTGTCCAAGATTTGATGGAGATGAATGTTCTGATAAACTTTCATGAAGATTGGATGCAAAATGTAGCCTGTAGAGTGTTAACAAGGCAATTGTTGACGACAGACAACAGACAAAATGTGATCACAATAGCTCACCTTGAACACTTCGTACACACAAGTGAGCTAAAAATGCATGCCAGTAGCTAATAATAGTAAGACAAGAGATCAGGGAGCGTATTTCATGTCTTACCCCTTACCCCCATATAGACTCTTTCTGACGCCTCTGCGTTTTCAAAGCTGTCTGCTGCAGATGTTATATGTGGGATTGGTCTAAATTTGTTAAAATCCTTATTTGACCACTAAACACTTTGTTGAAGATAGATACTCAAAAGAACATCTTCAACATCAGAGTTTAACCCTTTCCAACATACAACACATCTGCAGTAGATGACTTTGAAAAGATCTAAACATTAATATATATATATGGAAAATGTCAATAATTGAAAATAGTATCGAACAGAGTTGAAAACATTGTGACAAAAGGAGAAATTGCTCTTTATGAGTAATTTCCCCTATTACCAGCTGTTTTCAAAAGTCGTCTGCATGCAGCACACGCGTCAAAATGTGTCTACATATGAGAAAGAGTGTAAATAAGTAATAAGAGAGATGATGTGGAGCAAAGACCAGAGTTCTCAATCTTATCTAGACATTCTGACACAATTTCAAGCTGCTGAAGCAAAAAATACAGCATCTAGAGTGTTAACAAAATTCTTCAATTTGGCATGATAGTGACCTACTTTTTGACCCGACATGACCTATATTCGAACTTGGCCTGCAGATCATCAAGACAAACATTCTGACAAAGTTTCAACATGCTCAAGTTAACAAGAGCTGTCTGCAAGAGAGCATGCTCGACTATTTGGCCATTTGATACTATAGACAACAGTTGTTACTGAGATAGTGGCTTGATAGTATAGAACTATAAATCAAGTTGGATAAGTCTTGTTTGAATAGCATCTGCTGTTTGTGAGAAAAGGCCTAGCATGCAAAACTTCAACCCAAAATTGTAACTTCACAAAAGACCATAATTTATAATAAATTCAGTCAGGAGTTACCTAATCTGATTGTTTGATACCTTTAAAGACTATAATATTATTGAAGCTTTAAATCAATCTCTGAGTGGTTACCGAGATGTGTGCATGATATATGGAAAATGTTGAAAACATTGTGACAAAAGGAAAAATTGCTCTTTGAGTAATTTCCCCCATTACCAGAATGTTTTCAAAAGTCGTCTGCAGCACAAGCGTCAAAATGTGTCTCTGAGAAAGGGTGTAAATGAGTAATATGAGAGATAATGTGGAGCAAAAGACCAGAGTTCTCCCATCTTATCTAGACTTTTAACCCTTTCCCACAAACAGCAAATCTGCAGCAGACGACTTTGAAAATATAGTGACAAAAACCTGAAAAATCTCCATAAAAGATAGCTTAATTGTTAAATAAAGTTGAAAACATTATGACCAAAAGAGAACTTATTCATCATGAGTAATTTCTCCTTTGGCCACAATGTTTTCAAAAGTCGTCTGTTGCTATTGCGGCAAAATGCATCTACAGGTGGGAAAGGGTTATAGACCAACCTACCCATATCTGTGTCTTTATCATTAGGGCAGGAGTCACCGTTCATATATTGTCCGTTAGATGTAGAGGTACTATCACCGTTAGTCACTACAGAATTGTCCTCTGGTATAAGTCCGTCTAACATCTCTACATCCTCTATATATCGTGATTCACTTCCATTGACACTTATATTAGTATTCACAGATAGATTAGAATTCACTGTGTTGGCCGAATTCATTGTCTCCTCGGCTATCGCCTTAAACAAGTCTGACTGTTGAGGAATTGGACTGTTGCTATTTGATAAATTGTTGGCGTGGTTCCCTGTACAGGCCTGATTTGTTGTATTTGAAGTGTGTGGTGGATGTGAGTTATTGGTGTGAGATTTGCCGACTGACTTTGACCGACTTGGACTGCTATTCCCTGAGTTTGACGATGAGATGGGCGTTACCCTGGGCGAGAGAGAATGGTGTACGGGGCTCCTTGAGGGACTAGATCTATTACTCCCGCCGTGCTGAGATCTGGGGCTCCTAAGGGCAGCCCCGCGTACTTCACTGTCTGTTCCGTTCACCATCTCTATAAACTGTCTACACTTTAACATAAATAACAAATTGGAATTTCTCTCTAGAAGACCGGGATATGACTGTTGTGTTGCATCAATGGCTTCTCCCATCCTACCTTGTAGCACAAGTTTGGATATCCCTGTAATGAAAAAAAAATGTCATCTAATATAATATAAGAATCTGCCAGCAACATAAATTAACCTTTTTCTTACGTACAACAAATCTGCAGCAGAAGAAATTAAAAACACCTGAGCATAAATATGGAATCTTTCTATAAATGTAAGAACTATTATTGAATAAAGATGAAAACATTGTGGTAAAATGAGAAATTGCTCCTTTTGCCTCAATGGTTTCAATAGTCTTCTGCTGCAGAGAGGTCAGCAAGCGTCTATATGTGAAACAAGAGGGCCATGATGGCCCTATATCGCTAACCTGATTTTATTTTTTTTCAGGATCTTCCCTGTTCAAATTGAACAAGCACCATTGAAGCAACAGGAGAACAAAAAGGCAATTCAATATAAATGTGTGACACCATAGCAAGTATATGACTTCTGAAAACATTATGAAAAAGGATAAGTTAAAAAATTTAGCCATTTTTTAAAAAAACTTCCCACAATGTTCACAACCTTGCATCAGCATAATACTTATAAACTTTCCAGTTGTAAGCTGTGTTTCACATAAAGTAATGGGTTTATAAACTTACATTGTCTGTTTCGTATGGAAGATATGTCCTCATCTAAGGGCTGATTAGTTGCTTTAGCAAAAGCCTCAGCAGTGGCGCAGTATCCATGGTGTACCAGGTAGGTGGACACAATTCTACAAAACAATGTACACATCAATTATTTCTCCTTTCTCAACAAACCAACAGATGCCTTAGATAAGGAGGAGAAAAAAAGGTGTTTGACCTATAATATCTAACTTAACACATTATGATTACTTCACATGATATTTCAAATGTTTTCTACTTAACAATCAACAGATGAACAAGTTGAAAAATCTGGAAAACTGGAAGTTACTGTTTGACAAAGAGTTGAAAATATTGCAATTTAAGGGGAAATTGCTTGTTTTGAGCAATTTCACCTTTTATTGCAATGTTTTCAAAAGTCGTCTGCATTGAGATGATTCTTTTGAGTACCTACAACATAGTTTTGTAGAACAT
The DNA here is from genome assembly GCA_031761405.1 of Serripes groenlandicus. Lineage (NCBI taxonomy): Eukaryota > Metazoa > Mollusca > Bivalvia > Cardiida > Cardiidae > Serripes > Serripes groenlandicus. Next base: position 26,513,780 of record JASEVX010000010.1, read on the forward strand.
GAAATATACGCTCCTTATCTAGAGCTCTGAAACCAAGGAAAATTTCTGCCAAATTATTTCAAAATTGGTCCAATACTTTCAGGATTTCTAAATGTTGCTCTATGGAAGGAAAAATAGCCCTACCCCTAAGTACTGCTATGTCCTTATCAATCCAGACACTTTCAGCAATTTATATAATGGTACAAAACGTGCAATTTCTCCTTTCGTCACAATGTTTTCCACTTTTAGTCATAGGTTATCCATTCAATTATAGAGATTTTCCATTATTTGACCAAATATGTTCAAAGTCGTCTGCTGCAGAATTGTCATATGAGGGAAAGGGTTAAAGCAGACGGCGTTTTTGAAAACATAGTGACAAAAGAAGAAATTGCACAAAACGTGCAATTTCTCCTTTTGTCACAATGTTTTCCACTTTTAGTCATAGGTTATCCATCGGACAAAATACGTTCAAAGTCGTCTGCTGCAGAATTGTCGTATGAGGGAAAGGGTTAAAGCAGACGGCGTTTTTGAAAACATAGTGACAAAAGAAGAAATTGCACAGAACGTGCAATTTCTCCTTTTGTCACAATGTTTTCCACTTTTAGTCATAGGTTATCCATCGGACAAAATACGTTCAAAGTCGTCTGCTGCAGAATTGTCGTATGAGGGAAAGGGTTAAAGCAGACGGCGTTTTTGAAAACATAGTGACAAAAGAAGAAATTGCACAGAACGTGCAATTTCTCCTTTTGTCACAATGTTTTCCACTTTTAGTCATAGGTTATCCATCGGACAAAATACGTTCAAAGTCGTCTGCTGCAGAAATGTCGTATGAGGAAAAGGGTTAAGCTCAGACATTTTTTTTTTTGGTTTCCACATAAAGTGGTCTACAGACACAGCCAACAGATGGTGAATGATGACAACAGCTCATGCTGAACACTTTGCTTTCAGGAAGGGCTTACAAAAAATATCTAAACCTTTCCCACATGCAACAAATCTGCAGCAGATGAATTTGAAAGCATCTTGGCAAAACCATTTAAAATCTCTGTAAATGAAAGTTTAATATTTGAATTGAAAACATTGAGGTAAAAGGAGATATTTGTGAGATTCTAATTGTGACACAATGTTTTCAAAAGTTGTCTTCTGCATAGGCATCAAAATCTGTTTGAATGATCAAAAAGTTTAAAGATAGATAGATAGATATTTTATTGACTTTAAACTATACATAGTTTTTCATCATACAATATAAGTATTAATAAATAAATTGCATGCACATTACACATTCGCGCAATCGCTCACGTGCACACACACTCACATATAAACATGATTACTCGGGTTATAATATAAATATTAAAGTTATGTTCTTATGAATATAGAAAAGCCTTATATGTAGCTTGCTCCATATTGAGGCCTGATCGAAAACTTTTCAAACGATATGAGTGATATCTACTTTCCCAGTCTCTGAATCTCTTCTCTTTTGGTTAGGGCAACTTATAAAGCAAATTGGAAAACATATTAATTCATCCTTAACATTGTAGAAGATAATCTGAAATAAAGTTTACTTTACAAGTATTTTAACTCACTTTTGTAAGGCAGTTTGCCACTCCCCCTTTTTATCACTGACTGGAAATCTTTCTATGGTTAACTTTGTCTTCTTTCTCCATTCCCTCATATAATCTTCTATATCAAATATAAATGGTGTCTGTCCAAAGTTAGCTTCAACAACCTCTCCGGGAGTCTGTAGACCCACTGTTGGGTACAAGCCATGCTGAAATATGAGGGTTAAATATATATATCCCTCCCAAGGCAGAAGAAAACAAGAGCGCCACAGAGCAAACACCAACACTCGTCTGTCGAAAAAGAGACATTACTGAATAATTATTCAAGTCAGAGTTACGTGATTTGGTATTGACATGCGTATTGTTCCGAGTAACATGTCTACCCAGTTTCATTTGAAAATATGAACATTTTTTTAGTTATAATGTAAGGTTAAAAGTTTTGTGACGACGCCGACTGTATCACAAAAGCACGACTTCTTTTTTTCTTCGGAAAAAAAAAAAAAAAAAAAGAAGAGTTTGAAGTGTGACAAATTCAGTACTTAAACATTTTGCAATTGTCATCATAAATGATGCTGCCTCACGAATGATAACATTATTAATTTAACCCTTTCACACATAGGCACATATCAACGCTTTCTGATGCCTCTGCAGCAGACAACTTTTGATAACAGAAGAAGAAATTGCACATCATGCCACAATATTTTCAATCAGAGTGTTTCATTTTGCTGCACATCCCAAGTCTTAAGACTGAAAAAACAGTATTTATGCATTAGGACTCAATTGTTTTGGGTAAAACACATGAATGTCCTGACCCATTGATAGATATTTCTAAATGAAACACTACAATCCTGTTCAAAATTATACTTTCAATCATATACAGAGTTTTCATATTTTTGTCTGGATTTGTTGTATGTGGGAAAGGGTTAAATAGAGATAAAACATATGTTTTTCTACTACAGTGCATCATATCCAGAGTAGCGTGCGTATACATTGGAAAGTAAAAAATATCATTGGCTCATGAACAGCAGAGGTCCAGATAAGGTATTCAGCTCTTTTTCCCACAATTTCTCTCTCATTATTAAAATGAACACTAAAACGATTCTTTTGAGTACCCACAGCATAGGGTTAGAGGATCAAATTAGGATTTTAGAACATGCAAAACTCCCCTTATCTAGTACTCTGCGGACAGCATTACCATTTTTACTGAACTTGATGTAAATGATTTAACACTTTCCCTCATATAGACGCTTTCTGACGCCTCTGCAGCAGACAACTTTTTGAAAACATAGTGACAAAAGAAGAAATTGCTCAAAATGAGCAATTTCTCCTTTTGCCACAATGTTTTCCACTTTTAGTCATAGGTAATCCATTCAATTATAGTGATTTTCTATTTTATTACAAAATATGTTCAAAGTCGTCTTCTGCAGAATTGTCGTATGAGGGAAAGGGTTAAAACTCCTCTGCAGAAGATGATTTATGTAACCCATTGTGGAAAAGAATTTATAAACATAAGAGATTCCTCATTTTCCAAAAGTACTGAAAATAATCCAGATTAAACAATTTTATTCTCTGAGGATTTCCAAGCAGATGGCAACAATGAAGTATCATTTGTAATAATAATAAAAATAATACATACTTTATTTATAGAAGCAATAAATGAATTGGACTTTTAATTCAGAAAGAAATAAGATATTTCGTAAAGAGATGTTTTTTATCCTAAGAGTTGCATTTTGATGTTATTCTGTGTCCTAGCTGTGAAACTAAACTTTACCGTTTACAGTGAAAACTCATTTCGTATTAGCGAAACCAAGCATGTTTTAAGGAAAAGTTATTGATACATATTTTTTTTATAAAGATCTTGACCTACTGGGACAACTTGAGAGGTCAAGTTGTTTCTTTTTCTAAATTATTTGGACGTTAAAGAGAGGACATTAAAGTTTAACAGTGACCTTGACCATGATCTGATCAACTTGTTTTTTCCAATCAATAATTCCCGAGGTCATTGTTGATAGTTCTGCCTAATTATATTGCTTTTTTAATGATGCAACACAATGTTGTAGAGTGGAAAAGAGGTTTTTCTATTTTTAAGTTTTTTAAGTGAGATTGACCCTAGATCCTTTCACCCTGTTTTTTTACAAACAACACATCATGTGTACATGGTTGACACTTCAGTGACGTTCAGTCAAATAATTTAAAATTCCAATAATGCACAGCACAATTAAAGAACAGACACAATTTACAAAAATAAATTCTACAAGATACAGTGAACTTGACTTTGATCAGGGTGAGTGTATTAAAGGGACTGAACACCATAATGGTCCAAAATCGTTATATTTTATACTTATTCTAATTAATCCACAATACGTCCGCTCCGTGATTTCCCGTTTAAAAATACCGTGGAATTTCCTCTTGCTCATTTGAATTTGTGGATTCAATTCGGCATTCTCTAACACTATCGACTCATTACATTCATATATGCGTGAGTGTAAGGAACGACAACTCTGTGAAGGAGATTGTCAATTCGGTTTTAGTGATCACATGATAAATATACAGCGATATTTTTAGATTTACTGGGTTACTAACCCAGTAGATTTTACAATGCAAAATAACGAAAAATCTCCGCAATATTAATAGTGTGCATATATATTGTAGTACATCAGTCAGCAAATCTCAATGCCTAAATTACATGCAAAAACATCCAGATAATAGCAATTTTTAACAATTTTCTTTTTTTTTTCCGCTTTTTTCTCATATGGGATTCAATCCCTTTAAAGGGTCTGGTATCTCGGTCAAATTCTTATTTAACCTGTCTCCCGAGAGCGTCCGAGATAACGCGAGATTACAATTAGGACGCTATTGATTACGATACGGGAAACAGAAGCATTTTACACGTTTCGTTAATTTTAATATTATAGACAATTCCATGACATTTCAACCCCAAAACATATATATGACGACAAGCCAGTTCTTTTATACTTAAAGAGTTACACAAAATTTATTATATTGTAGGTTATAGTTCTTATATCAATAAATGTGATAATCGCCCCTCTATCAATATCGTCTCTACAAATGGGAAGATTTCAAGTGAAATTCGCCAACCGTAGTATAGTAAGTCTCAATTATTGAGAAAACAGTTTGATTAAAGTTTTCTACAGATGTGATGTGCATAAATTGTTTGTTTGACAGATTACATTTTAAAATTATTTCATTTTAATATAAAGTTGCTTATTTTGTTCACAAACTTTGCACTTTTTTAAGATTTTTGTAAAAATATATTTGAGATTTTATTTTCCTCCATATCCAAAAGCAAGATTTATGATGAAGGTCGGGAATTCAGAGCTTATATTTAAACATTTTAGTGTAAATAAACTATTGCTAAGTGCTTATGCCAGAAATAATTTTTAACTTGTAAATGAGAACGCAAATGAAGTTATAGACATTTCATTTTGACCGATTTATGTCAAATTTCGAGAATTACCTAGTAGCATACTAGTAACAGTATCAATATGTATAAGATATATATGGAATGTTTAGGTATTGGTCTGAAACTTCAGTACATGTTTGTTTTTATTGTACATGCAGAAAAAATGATTTCCAAAAAATAAAATGTTTATTTCTATGAAAGTTTCATATTAAGTGTTGGAAGATTCTGTACTCATTCTCAAATTTCTCTACAAATAACAGTCTCCAATTTTGCTTCAGATCATGACTGTTATTAAAATATCTCTGGTTTGACGCTGGCATTATTCAATTTAAACTGGTTGCTTTTATTCTGTCGAAATACTGCATTTGGAAATTCCAAAATGTCCTACTAATAGCTTGCTGGACTGTTAAACGAGTGTTTTTTAATCTCTATATTACAAACGCTTTAATTTTTAATTGTTGCAATATATGTTTGCGTCTAAATTAAAATACTGGTTTTCAAACGTTCTTTATCATAAAACGCTGATGACATGTATCATTGTTTAGATTGACAAATTATATTCTCATGATCTTGCAGTATGCAATGCAAGCCTATCGGTGAAATTGTTAAAAACTGTCACGTGTTTGCCATCTTTCTTTAATCAACACGCTTAGTTAATCCTATTACCGATTATTATGGGAGATTACAGGATACTTGACACATGCTGTGAGAACCAACAGGATGACAGTGTAATTTAATTAAGATAAAACTATATTTAAACAAGAGCACCGTACGGCACAGACGCTCGACTGATAGGGAGGAAAAAAAATAAAAATTAGCTAAACAAAAAACCTTAACCGGATGACCACGCCGCCGCCGACGCCAGGGTCATGACAATAGCTCTCGTTTTTTTCAAAAGTCGAGCTAAAAAAAGATATCATACAATGATTTATAAAATACATAATTTAACAGAATAGGAGGCAACACAGTGTCGATTTAAACCTAACAGTACACAAAACCATATCGAGGTTTACATATCGATTTTTCCGTCGATATAATACGTACAGGTATGGTCATCCTCAGGACGACAAGTTAATATTGGAAATCTGACGATTATCGTAGAGTGACCTCACCATTTAATACACTCACCCTGCTTTGATATGATGGTAAACATATTTGATAAATTATTTTAAATTTTAATAATGCACAACACGGTAATAAAATGGACAGGAAATTTTCTATTTTTAGAAATAGTGACCCTGACCTTGTTCTGATTAACTTGGTTCTTCCATGAGACACATCGTGAGGCCATGGTTGACACTTCTGCCAAATTATTTGAAATTCCAACCTTGTCAAAAGAAGGTATAGCACGGACACAATTTAAAAACAAACTTTCTATTTTTAGAAACAGTAACATTGACCTTGATCAAATCAACCTGATGCTTTCATGGAACACATGGTTTACACTTCTACCATATTATTCCAAATTCAAACAATGCACTAAGAAGTAATAGCCACTACTGTGACATTGACCCTGGTTCTTTCATCCACAATATTAGGTTTTGGTTGACACTTTAGCCAAAAATATTTGAAGTTCCAACCTTCAGGACAGCTGGCATACCTCAGTCTTATATGATTTGATTGATTGTTGTTTTGCACCGGTTTCAACAATTTTTCAATTTTATTACTGTGTTTTCTTGGCAAGTTACCAGTACTTCTGGTCCATTTATCCCGACACCAGCCAGTCAGTCTTTATGATAACCCCGCAACCCTGAGCACCAAGGAGGGAACCCATTACTACCATTTTTAAGGTCTTTGGTATGACACAGCCGGGGATCAAACCCACAACCTCCTGATCTAAGGCGGTCCTCATTCTTATAACCTTGGAAAACAGTAAAATAAAGAAGAGAAACAAATTGTTGGTTTGTTCATTTCTTATATTGTTATCAAGACTGATAGTTTGTCATTTTTCCGGACATACAGATACATACAGGCAATTCTTTATAGATCTACTTTCATGAGGACATATTAATCATTACAACAAATAATTTGAAATTCAAAGTCTAACACTTACAGGTAAATCTGTGAATGCAATACCTGAAAATAAAAGGAGTATTTATGAGTAGCAGTCAAGAACTAACCATCCTTAGCATAATTCTAACATGTTAAGATACAAACCTTAGCATAATTGTTACATGTATAGATACAAATCGGCTTGCACGTCCAACAACTATGGTTATAATCAAAATTAGCATTTAGTGATTTACCCTCTTTCTATGCCACATTTATTATCATAATAAGACTGTATAAATTGTTATGTTAACCCTTTCCCTCATATAGACGCTTTCTGACGCCTCTGCAGCAGACAACTTTTTAAAAACATAGTGACAAAAGAAGAAATTGCACAAAACGTGCAATTTCTCCTTTTGCCACAATGTTTTCCAATTTTTGTCATAGGTTATCCATTCAATTATGGAGATTTTCTATGTTTTGACAAAATACATTCAAAGTCGTCTGCTGCAGAATTGTCGTATGAGGGAAAGGGTTAAAGATCTAAAATCATTTTTACAAGCAGATATATTTCGGATTTCACAATATTGGTTATAAGAAGAAAGCTAATATTTAGAATGCAAGAAATTGCTAAAAAACCTTTAATAGCATACCTAAATTGATACCATTTTTGGTATAAAAGCATGTGTTTTCTATTAGATTAACACAACAACCAATCACATCCGCTGTGGAGAAGGTCGGCCCATAGGGTTCACCTTGACCTGATGAACAGAAGGAGTTGCCATCATCACCATGGTAACCAAATGACTGCTTATCCCATCCTGAAATGTATTTCATTTATTAATAAGTTAGTAATTATAACTCATTCAAAATGAAACCATCTGAAAAACAGAAAGAACAAAATGTAATGAACAATTTTAAGCAAAATAGAAAACATTGAACATTCAGACATGAGATTTGTTAGTTTGTGCGGTGTGTTATGCCACTTTCAACATTTTCTCAGCTATATCACAGGGATTCCTAGGTAAGTTACCAGTACTACTGATCCATTTATCCCGACACCATTGAGTCACTCATAATGCTAGCCCAACAATCCTGGGTGCAAAGGAGGGAAAGCCATTAGGCCTAAAAAATAATAGGATTGTTTCTGGTTACGGCCTGAAATAAATATGGGTCGGTAGGTAGGGATTTCTTTTTTATTTTGCTTAGGCAAACAAACAGTATTGAAACCTTCAAATCATACTAATTCTTATCATTTTAGGTCCAAAAGGATGTGAATCCAAATATCTCTGTGTTCTGATTGTAAACTGCTAATAGGAGCTTGACTTTGCTGTCAAATGCTTCCTATGAAAATGTTTTCCTATCGCGGACGAATAAAAATATTAGATTTGATCATTTTTCGTCAAAAAAAAAAACAGGGTCTGTCAGGTAACCAGAAACAAACATTTTTACTACCATTTTAATAGAACTGTAGACAGAAAAGAAAGTGCTCATTATGAGTACCCTCCTAACCCTTTTCACACAAACTTCAAATCTGAAGTAGAGGACTTGGAAAATCTTTAAAATAAAGGAGTTTTGAAAACATAGTGACAAAAGAAGAAATTGCACAAAACGTGCAATTTCTCCTTTTGCCACAATGTTTTCCACTTTTTGTCATAGGTTATCCATTCAATTATGGAGATTTTCTATGTCATGACAAAATACGTTCAAAGTCGTCTGCTGCAGAATTGTCGTATGAGGGAAAGGGTTAAGAAGATTAGGTCAGTTTATAAGCTACAATAGTGCTTTTTAGTTCCAAATAAATGTTGGTTATCTTAAAACTTCTAAATGAAGGTACATTTCTAAGTAATTTCAAAATTGGGCCAACAACTTAGCCCTTTCCTTAAAATTTCTAAATGAAGGTACATTTCTAAGTAATTTTAAAATTGGGCCAACAACTTAGCCCTTTCCTTAATACAGACAACATTTGGTGCAAATTGTGCAGACCACTTATGAGATCAATGTGAGCAAAGAAGAAATTGCTCAATAGGAAATTTATCCATTTCCCATCAAGACCAAAACCATCACCCTAGATAAGGGGTGTATTTCTGTAATCCTTATCTGACCTATGTAATTCACATTGATTGTGGAAACCAGCTTTCAGATAATATTAATCACTCTCGATGTCTGCTTCCTGGAGACATAACCAGTACTATACTTGTGCTGTTTGTGTGGAACAATTCCAAATGCAGAACTCCCCCCTTAATCCTTTCCCTCATACGACAATTCTGCAGCAGACGACTTTGAACGTATTTTGTCAAAAAATAGAAAATCTCCATAATTGAATGGATAACCTATGACAAAAAGTGGAAAACATTGTGGCAAAAGGAGAAATTGCACGTTTTGTGCAATTTCTTCTTTTGTCACTATGTTTTCAAAAAGCCGTCTGCTGCAGAGGCGTCAAAAAGCGTCTATATGAGGGAAAGGGTTAATCCTTTCCCACTTGTAGATACGTTTTGACGCATGTACAGCAGGCGACTTTTGAAATCATTGTGACAAACAAAGATATTGCTCAAAATGATTGATTTCTCCTTTTGCCACAATATTATCAACTCCCTTTAATAATTGTACTTTCATTAATAGAGATTTAACCCTTTCCCTTATATGGACGCTTTCTGACGCCTCTGCAGCCGACGGCTTTTTGAAAACATGGCGACAAAAGAAGAAATTGCTCAAAATGTGTTCAAAGTCGTCTGCTACAGATTTGTCATAACTATGTGGTAAAGGGTTACAAAGGTCTCTGAAAACAAACATGATCATTCATACCTGGAAGTCTATTTTGGTTGACACCTTGAGCAGCAAGTCCAATACCCATGTACCTGGAAATATACAAACAAAGCTTATCAGCAACAAGTACAGTAACCATCAAACAATCTAAAATTATGGTGGCTTTTTCTCTTAGGCCAACTCTGCGGCAAATAGGATTTTTAAAACATCCTTGTTAAAATTAAATACAGACAAAAACATGTTTTTAACATGTCGACGATTAAGTCATCATCATGTTATTATTCTACAAGAGCTGTCCGCAAGTTAATGTAGTAGACTAGTATTGCAAGCAATACAAAAGTCCCGTACCTATCGTCCCCAAACAGTCTCCGACTGGTAGGGGAATAATAAATGGAAAGTGATGTTAAATTTTAATGTCAAAACAATTCAAATTGTTTTTATAAAAATACCCTGGGAAAGATATGGGAAAAACTACAATTTAAGAATAAACTATCCCTGTTTGTAAATATTTACTATGGATGGTCATGACCTTCTTCTCTGACATATTGACTTACAATTATTAAAATATATATGCAATATTATCCCTTTCCCTCATACAACGATTCTGCAGCAGATGACTTTGAACATACTTGTCAAAAAATATTGATTGATTGGGTTTAACGCCGTTTTTAACAATTTCTCAGTTATATCACGGCGGCCAGTTCACCTACTCATGCATTTCCTGGTTTTCTCACACCAGTACTCCACACAACAATCTTCCCAAGCAACTGGCTGCTTTTCCACATAGACTTAGCCCATTGGTGGAAGAGGAATGACGCATGTCGCATTGACTTTTGTCAATCCTCGGAAAGAAAGTTGGCCAAGCCAGGATTCGAACTCACAACCCCTGGATTGACAGCCCGCGTCGCTACCGGGGCTCGGCTGTCAAAAAATAGAAAATCTCTATAATTAAACGGATAACCTATGACAACTAGAAATACTGTGAGCAAAGCTCACTAAAGAATACCCCCCGCTCCCCTCCCAAAGCATCGGATACATTGGTAAAGTTTCTACTTTGCTTATCTTCCCTTGGAAGAATCTGAGGAGAAAAATCTTCCTTCATGCATATCTACATATAATGTGTAGCCTTCATATACAGTTTGACTCAGTAGTGCTTACAAGAAATGTAGAGGTATGTGCACAGGAGTCCCTCGCAGGCAACCTCTAAGTTGAATTATCTGCCCTTGGAAGAATCCGAGGCGTATGATCTTCCTTCATGCATATCTACACATGATGTGTAACCTTCATGTAAAGTTTGAACCAAATCCATTGAGCCGTTTAGGAGGAGTAGTGCTTACAAGAAATGTGGAGGTATGTGCACAGGAGTCCCTCGCAGGTAACCTCTAAGTTGAATTATCTGCCCTTGGAAGAATCCGATACATATGATCTTCCTTCATGCATATCTACATATGATGTGTAACCTTCATGTAAAGTTTGACCCAAATCCATTGAGCCATTTAGGAGGAGTAGTGCTTACAAGAGATGTGGAGGTATGTGCACAGGAGTCCCTCCCAGGTAACCTCTAAGTTGAATTATCTGCCCTTGGAAGAATCCGAGGTGTATGATCTTCCTTCATGCATATCTACATATGATGTGTAACCTTCATGTAAAGTTTGAACCAAATCCATTGAGCCGTTTAGGAGGAGTAGTGCTTACAAGAAATGTGGAGGTATGTGCACAGGAGTCCCTCGCAGGTAACCTCTAAGTTAAATTATCTGCCCTTGGAAGAATCCGAGGCGTATGATCTTCCTTCATGCATATCTACATATGATGTGTAACCTTCATGTAAAGTTTGAACCAAATCCATTGAGACGTTTAGGAGGAGTAGTGCTTACAAGAAATGTGGAGGTATGTGCACAGGAGTCCCTCGCAGGTAACCTCTAAGTTGAATTATCTGCCCTTGGAAGAATCCGAGGCATATGATCTTCCTTTATGCATATCTACATATGATGTGTAACCTTCATGTAAAGTTTGACCCAAATCCATTGAGCCGTTTAGGAGGAGTAGTGCTTACAAGAAATGTGGAGGTATGTGCACAGGAGTCCCTCGCAGGTAACCTCTAAGTTGAATTATCTGCCCTTGGAAGAATCCGAGGCATATGATCTTCCTTCATGCATATCTACATATGATGTGTAACCTTCATGTAAAGTTTGAACCAAATCCATTGAGACGTTTAGGAGGAGTAGTGCTTACAAGAAATGTGGAGGTATGTGCACAGGAGTCCCTCGCAGGTAACCTCTAAGTTGAATTATCTGCCCTTGGAAGAATCCGAGGCATATGATCTTCCTTTATGCATATCTACATATGATGTGTAACCTTCATGTAAAGTTTGACCCAAATCCATTGAGCCGTTTAGGAGGAGTAGTGCTTACAAGAAATGTGGAGGTATGTGCACAGGAGTCCCTCGCAGGTAACCTCTAAGTTGAATTATCTGCCCTTGGAAGAATCCGAGGCATATGATCTTCCTTCATGCATATCTACATATGATGTGTAACCTTCATGTAAAGTTTGAACCAAATCCATTGAGACGTTTAGGAGGAGTAGTGCTTACAAGAAATGTGGAGGTATGTGCACAGGAGTCCCTCGCAGGTAACCTCTAAGTTGAATTATCTGCCCTTGGAAGAATCCGAGGCATATGATCTTCCTTTATGCATATCTACATATGATGTGTAACCTTCATGTAAAGTTTGACCCAAATCCATTGAGCCGTTTAGGAGGAGTAGTGCTTACAAGAAATGTGGAGGTATGTGCACAGGAGTCCCTCGCAGGTAACCTCTAAGTTGAATTATCTGCCCTTGGAAGAATCCGAGGCATATGATCTTCCTTCATGCATATCTACATATGATGTGTAACCTTCATGTAAAGTTTGAACCAAATCCATTGAGCCGTTTAGGAGGAGTAGTGCTTACAAGAAATGTGGAGGTATGTGCACAGGAGTCCCTCGCAGATAACCTCTAAGTTAAATTATCTCCCCTTGGAAGAGTCCGAGGCGTGTGATCTTCCTTCATGCATATCTACATATGATGTGTAACCTTCATGTAAAGTTTGAACCAAATCCATTGAGCCGTTTAGGAGGAGTAGTGCTTACAAGAAATGTGGACATACGGACAGACGGACAGACGGACAGACGGACAGACAGGGTGATTCCTATATACCCCCCCAAACTTTGTTTGCCGGGGGGTATAAAAAGTGGAAAACATTGTGACAAAAGGAGAAATTGCTTGTTTTGAGCGATTTCTTCTTTTGTCGCTTTGTTTTCAAAAAGCCGTCTGCTGCAGACGTGTCAGAAAGCGTCTAAATAAGGGAAAGGGTTAAACATGACACAATTGATGCTTAAACAGTGCCACACCTGTTAACTACAAACATTAATATGGGTCAGTACATTGATCCGTTGGTTATCTAAAGTTGTCTCTGCATACAACTGCAATGAGCAGTTTGACCAATATTTGACCATTAGATTGCACACACAAAAAATCCTGGCATATGGTCGAATTTTTTTTATTGGTCCTTTACAAACATATCTTTGGGATCAATGAACACCAGGCAATCTGCACTATATGATTTAGATTTATTCTCTCTGCACTCCATTTTGTCTCATAAAATCCATGGAAGATATACTGCAAATTTAATATTGTTAAAACATGACTGTTCTAATTGTATGTCCCATGCTAGAAAACAACCAGTAGTAGTTGTTGTATTATATGTAGTATTATACATGATACAGTCAATGCTTAAACAGTGCCACACCTGTTAACTACAAACATTAATATAGGTCAGTTGGTTATCTAAAGTTGTCTCTCCATACAACTGCAATGAGCAGTTTGACCAATATTTGACCATTAGATTGCACACACAATAAATCCTGGCTTAAGGTCCTTTACAAACAGATCTTTGGGAACATTGAACACCAAGCAATCTGCATTATCGGATTTAGATTTATTCTCTCTGCATTCTATTTTGTCCCATAAAATCCATGGAAGATACTGCAAATTTAATATTGTTAAAACATGACTGTTCTATAGTTATGTCCCATGCTAGAAAACAACCAGTAGCAGTTGTTGTATTATATGTAGTATTATACATGACACAGTCGATGCTTAAACAGTGCCACACCTGTTAACTACAAAGATTAATATAGGTCAGTACATTGGTCAGTTGGTTATCTAAAGTTGTCTCTGCATACAACTGCAATGAGCAGTTTGACCAATACTTGACCATAAGACTGCACATTAACACAAGCTGGTAAGAATCTTAGTTTTAGTTTGTATGAATCTTATCATCCTACAGAGCTTTTAAAAATTCCTAGCACATGGTTCTTAACACATGAAAATTGACATTAAGACCAATGAAAACCCAGATCTGTCTATGGTTCCATAGTTCTTCTCTTTTCTCCATTCTGATCTCACAAAAAAACAATAGACAATACTGGGGAATAGTAATTGCTAACACATGACTGTTCATTGTTTAAGCCTAAAAAGTCTAGGAACAGCAAGTAGTAGTTTTATATTATATGTAGTATTATACATGACACAGTTGATGCTTAAACAGTGCCACACCTGTTAACTACAAACATTAATATAGGTCAGTACATTGGTCAGTTGGTTATCTAAAGTTGTCTCTGCATACAACTGCAATGAGCAGTTTGACCAGTATTTGACCATTAGACTGCACAAAAAGAATTCCATGCATATGGTCCTTTACAAAGTGATCTTTCGGGAACAAAGAAGACCAAGCACTCTGCTCTTTCTGATTAAAATCTATTCACTCGGCACTCCATTTTGTCTCACAAAATACCATGGAAGATACTGAAAATTCAATATTGTTTAAACATGACTGTTCTATGATTATGTCCCCAAAATAGCTAGAAACAACCAGTAGTTGTTGTATTATATGTAGTATTATACATGGCACAATTGATGCTTAAACAGTGCCACACCTGTTAACTACAAACATTAATATAGGTCAGTACATTGGTCAGTTGGTTATCTAAAGTTGTCTCTGCATACAACTGCAATGAGCAGTTTGACCAGTATTTGACCATTAGACTGCACAAAAAGAATTCCATGCATATGGTCCTTTACAAAGTGATCTTTCGGGAACAAAGAAGACCAAGCACTCTGCTCTTTCTGATTAAAATCTATTCACTCGGCACTCCATTTTGTCTCACAAAATACCATGGAAGATACTGCAAATTCAATATTGTTTAAACATGACTGTTCTATGATTATGTCCCCAAAATAGCTAGAAACAACCAGTAGTTGTTGTATTATATGTAGTATTATACATGGCACAATTGATGCTTAAACAGTGCCACACCTGTTAACTACAAACATTAATATAGGTCAGTACATTGGTCAGTTGGTTATCTAAAGTTGTCTCTGCATACAACTGCAATGAGCAGTTTGACCAGTATTTGACCATTAGACTGCACAAAAAGAATTCCATGCATATGGTCCTTTACAAAGTGATCTTTCGGGAGCAAAGAAGACCAAGCACTCTGCTCTTTCTGATTAAAATCTATTCACTCGGCACTCCATTTTGTCTCACAAAATACCATGGAAGATACTGCAAATTCAATATTGTTTAAACATGACTGTTCTATGATTATGTCCCCAAAATAGCTAGAAACAACCAGTAGTTGTTGTATTATATGTAGTATTATACATGGCACAATTGATGCTTAAACAGTGCCACACCTGTTAACTACAAACATTAATATAGGTCAGTACATTAGTCAGTTGGTTATCTAAAGTCGTCTCTGCATACAACTGCAATGAGCAGTTTGACCAGTATTTAACCATTAGACTGTAAAAAAAGAATTCCTGGCATATGGTCATTTACAGAGTGATCTTTGGGACCAATGAAGACCATGCACTCTGCTCTTTCTGATTAAAATTTATTAATTCTGCACTCCATTTTGTCTCATAAAATACCATGGAAGATACTGCCAATTTAATATTGTTAAAACATGACTGTTCTATGACTATGCCCCCAAAAAAGCTAGAAAACAACCAGTAGTAGTTGTTGTATTATATGTAGTATTATACATGACACAGTCGATGCTTAAACAGTGCCACACCTGTTAACCACAAACATTAATATAGGTCAGTACATTGGTCAGTTGGTTATCTAAAGTTGTCTCTGCATACAACTGCAATGAGCAGTTTGACCAGTATTTAACCATTAACGGGACACACAATTGATTAAATTGTATTCAAAGATTTCATCCACAGATTTCTTGCTATTACCGCTAAAATGCACTTATGCTTGCATTAGCATTTAAAACATGAAAATAAATAGTTTGAGCCAATCAGGCTCGTAAGCACAACAAAGTGGGAAGAAAAGCATGAGAACTTCTCAATACCATCCCTTACTAGTTTAAACATATTTTATTGCCATATAAAACTAGAAATACTGTGAGCAAAGCTCACTAAAGAATACCCCCCGCTCCCCTCCCAAAGCATCGGATACATTGGTAAAGTTTCTACTTTGCTTATCTTCCCTTGGAAGAATCTGAGGAGAAAAATCTTCCTTCATGCATATCTACATATAATGTGTAGCCTTCATATACAGTTTGACTCAGTAGTGCTTACAAGAAATGTAGAGGTATGTGCACAGGAGTCCCTCGCAGGCAACCTCTAAGTTGAATTATCTGCTCTTGGAAGAATCCGAGGCGTATGATCTTCCTTCATGCATATCTACATATGATGTGTAACCTTCATGTAAAGTTTGAACCAAATCCATTGAGCCGTTTAGGAGGAGTAGTGCTTACAAGAAATGTGGAGGTATGTGCACAGGAGTCCCTCGCAGGTAACCTCTAAGTTGAATTATCTGCCCTTGGAAGAATCCGATACATATGATCTTCCTTCATGAATATCTACATATGATGTGTAACCTTCATGTAAAGTTTGACCCAAATCCATTGAGCCATTTAGGAGGAGTAGTGCTTACAAGAGATGTGGAGGTATGTGCACAGGAGTCCCTCGCAGGTAACCTCTAAGTTGAATTATCTGCCCTTGGAAGAATCCGAGGCGTATGATCTTCCTTCATGCATATCTACATATGATGTGTAACCTTCATGTAAAGTTTGAACCAAATCCATTGAGCCGTTTAGGAGGAGTAGTGCTTACAAGAAATGTGGAGGTATGTGCACAGGAGTCCCTCGCAGGTAACCTCTAAGTTAAATTATCTGCCCTTGGAAGAATCCGAGGCGTATGATCTTCCTTCATGCATATCTACATATGATGTGTAACCTTCATGTAAAGTTTGAACCAAATCCATTGAGACGTTTAGAAGGAGTAGTGCTTACAAGAAATGTGGAGGTATGTGCACAGGAGTCCCTCGCAGGTAACCTCTAAGTTGAATTATCTGCCCTTGGAAGAATCCGAGGCATATGATCTTCCTTTATGCATATCTACATATGATGTGTAACCTTCATGTAAAGTTTGAACCAAATCCATTGAGCCGTTTAGGAGGAGTAGTGCTTACAAGAAATGTGGAGGTATGTGCACAGGAGTCCCTCGCAGGTAACCTCTAAGTTGAATTATCTGCCCTTGGAAGAATCCGATACATATGATCTTCCTTCATGCATATCTACATATGATGTGTAACCTTCATGTAAAGTTTGACCCAAATCCATTGAGCCATTTAGGAGGAGTAGTGCTTACAAGAGATGTGGAGGTATGTGCACAGGAGTCCCTCGCAGGTAACCTCTAAGTTGAATTATCTGCCCTTGGAAGAATCCGAGGCGTATGATCTTCCTTCATGCATATCTACATATGATGTGTAACCTTCATGTAAAGTTTGAACCAAATCCATTGAGCCGTTTAGGAGGAGTAGTGCTTACAAGAAATGTGGAGGTATGTGCACAGGAGTCCCTCGCAGGTAACCTCTAAGTTAAATTATCTGCCCTTGGAAGAATCCGAGGCGTATGATCTTCCTTCATGCATATCTACATATGATGTGTAACCTTCATGTAAAGTTTGAACCAAATCCATTGAGACGTTTAGGAGGAGTAGTGCTTACAAGAAATGTGGAGGTATGTGCACAGGAGTCCCTCGCAGGTAACCTCTAAGTTGAATTATCTGCCCTTGGAAGAATCCGAGGCATATGATCTTCCTTTATGCATATCTACATATGATGTGTAACCTTCATGTAAAGTTTGACCCAAATCCATTGAGCCGTTTAGGAGGAGTAGTGCTTACAAGAAGAGTCCCTCGCAGGTAACCTCTAAGTTGAATTATCTGCCCTTGGAAGAATCCGAGGCATATGATCTTCCTTCATGCATATCTACATATGATGTGTAACCTTCATGTAAAGTTTGAACCAAATCCATTGAGCCGTTTAGGAGGAGTAGTGCTTACGACATCTTCCAAAAAAAAGTGCACCAAAAACTCCCATGACATATCAATATTTTAAAGTCATTTTTTATTACTGATTCTTTGCACATTAATGGAAAATGATCAAACGAATGACAAAAAAATAAAGAAATAACACAATCTTTATTTAAAATGCAATTTTTATAACTTTGAAATTTGATGTTGCTAATGTCACATTTTGACGGAATTTTTGACAGACTTTTGTGACATTAGCAACAAATAAAAATTGGGAAAAAGCAAGCATAGACTGAAGATAATATAATGTTATCTGGATACCTGAATTCTTCTTATTGAATGGATAAAGAATATACAAAAAACATATTCAGAGAATCTTTGCAGAAAAAGTAACATACATTTTACGATGTTGCCAATGTCATTTTTTGACGGAACAATATGTTGCTAATGTCATTTTTTGACGGAACAATACGTTACTAATTTTGACGGAACAATGTTTTGCTTCTAAAGGTATTTGAATGAAACTTTGTCAAGTCATATTCATAATGATTGATTGATAGAATGTCACTATTAAGCGTATTTAAGTGTAAAATGTTTGTTTGTAGTGTGTATTTTTGTTTTGCCACACAAATAGGAATATCAATATCAATACTTATCTTTTTTTTTTCAAAGTACATTCATTACTAATATGGTCATCTGAATCGAGTTGTCAAACACATGCATGTATTATTTTATAATGAACTAAGTACAGTTCTAAACTAGAAATACTGTGAGCAAAGCTCACTAAAGAATACCCCCCGCTCCCCTCCCAAAGCATCGGATACATTGGTAAAGTTTCTACTTTGCTTATCTTCCCTTGGAAGAATCTGAGGAGAAAAATCTTCCTTCATGCATATCTACATATAATGTGTAGCCTTCATATACAGTTTGACTCAGTAGTGCTTACAAGAAATGTAGAGGTATGTGCACAGGAGTCCCTCGCAGGCAACCTCTAAGTTGAATTATCTGCCCTTGGAAGAATCCGAGGCGTATGATCTTCCTTCATGCATATCTACATATGATGTGTAACCTTCATGTAAAGTTTGAACCAAATCCATTGAGCCGTTTAGGAGGAGTAGTGCTTACAAGAAATGTGGAGGTATGTGCACAGGAGTCCCTCGCAGGTAACCTCTAAGTTGAATTATCTGCCCTTGGAAGAATCCGATACATATGATCTTCCTTCATGCATATCTACATATGATGTGTAACCTTCATGTAAAGTTTGACCCAAATCCATTGAGCCATTTAGGAGGAGTAGTGCTTACAAGAGATGTGGAGGTATGTGCACAGGAGTCCCTCGCAGGTAACCTCTAAGTTGAATTATCTGCCCTTGGAAGAATCCGAGGCGTATGATCTTCCTTCATGCATATCTACATATGATGTGTAACCTTCATGTAAAGTTTGAACCAAATCCATTGAGCCGTTTAGGAGGAGTAGTGCTTACAAGAAATGTGGAGGTATGTGCACAGGAGTCCCTCGCAGGTAACCTCTAAGTTAAATTATCTGCCCTTGGAAGAATCCGATACATATGATCTTCCTTCATGCATATCTACATATGATGTGTAACCTTCATGTAAAGTTTGACCCAAATCCATTGAGCCATTTAGGAGGAGTAGTGCTTACAAGAGATGTGGAGGTATGTGCACAGGAGTCCCTCGCAGGTAACCTCTAAGTTGAATTATCTGCCCTTGGAAGAATCCGAGGCGTATGATCTTCCTTCATGCATATCTACATATGATGTGTAACCTTCATGTAAAGTTTGAACCAAATCCATTGAGCCGTTTAGGAGGAGTAGTGCTTACAAGAAATGTGGAGGTATGTGCACAGGAGTCCCTCGCAGGTAACCTCTAAGTTGAATTATCTGCCCTTGGAAGAATCCGATACATATGATCTTCCTTCATGCATATCTACATATGATGTGTAACCTTCATGTAAAGTTTGACCCAAATCCATTGAGCCATTTAGGAGGAGTAGTGCTTACAAGAGATGTGGAGGTATGTGCACAGGAGTCCCTCGCAGGTAACCTCTAAGTTGAATTATCTGCCCTTGGAAGAATCCGAGGCGTATGATCTTCCTTCATGCATATCTACATATGATGTGTAACCTTCATGTAAAGTTTGAACCAAATCCATTGAGCCGTTTAGGAGGAGTAGTGCTTACAAGAAATGTGGAGGTATGTGCACAGGAGTCCCTCGCAGGTAACCTCTAAGTTAAATTATCTGCCCTTGGAAGAATCCGATACATATGATCTTCCTTCATGCATATCTACATATGATGTGTAACCTTCATGTAAAGTTTGACCCAAATCCATTGAGCCATTTAGGAGGAGTAGTGCTTACAAGAGATGTGGAGGTATGTGCACAGGAGTCCCTCGCAGGTAACCTCTAAGTTGAATTATCTGCCCTTGGAAGAATCCGAGGCGTATGATCTTCCTTCATGCATATCTACATATGATGTGTAACCTTCATGTAAAGTTTGAACCAAATCCATTGAGCCGTTTAGGAGGAGTAGTGCTTACAAGAAATGTGGAGGTATGTGCACAGGAGTCCCTCGCAGGTAACCTCTAAGTTGAATTATCTGCCCTTGGAAGAATCCGAGGCATATGATCTTCCTTCATGCATATCTACATATGATGTGTAACCTTCATGTAAAGTTTGAACCAAATCCATTGAGCCGTTTAGGAGGAGTAGTGCTTACAAGAAATGTGGAGGTATGTGCACAGGAGTCCCTCGCAGATAACCTCTAAGTTAAATTATCTCCCCTTGGAAGAGTCCAAGGCGTGTGATCTTCCTTCATGCATATCTACATATGATGTGTAACCTTCATGTAAAGTTTGAACCAAATCCATTGAGCCGTTTAGGAGGAGTAGTGCTTACAAGAAATGTGGACATACGGACAGACAGACAGACAGACAGACAGACAGACGGACGGACAGACAGGGTGATTCCTATATACCCCCCCAAACTTTGTTTGCCGGGGGGTATAATAAACATTTGCTTAATTGAAGATTTCAGTGTTCTCTTTTATTTTAAGAAAAGATGCGGTAGTGTTTAGTCAGAAATATATAATACTAGTACCCACATTTGTAAAGGTTTTTCACCAGTATGAATCCTTTTATGTTTAGGCCCTATTCAAACCACCCGATTTAGAAAATGCTGCAGTGCATATATATTACATTTGCAAGGTTTTTCACCAGTTTGTATCCTTTTATGTGTAATCATATTAGGTGGAGGGGAAATGATTTATTACATACATCATATATGCGAAAATTTAAGGAAGCAAGACTCCAGAACCTTGTTCACTCTGTCCAAAAGCAACAAATTAACATACAGATTAAACTTGAGGTACTATGAGCAAGCCCTCAAAGGGATACCTCCAAACTAAGTTAAATGATCTCCCCTTGGAAGCGGCATAACATAATTACAATATATATTGCTTCATGCACATCTACATACCATAACACATCAAAATGGTTTATAAATCTGACATTAACACTCATAAACTTTCCGAACATATATAATAAAGTCTGGAGCCAGCAAGTTTGATGTCAGGCTCAGGCAACACTTTAAAAGTCAAATTTTAACTACATACTAAACAGAAACACTTTGTATATTATGTCTTCCAAAGGGAAGAAAGTCAGTAAAACACTTTATATGATTAAAACTCTTTAATAATCGAATTTTCGACCACTTGGTCTTTATCAAGATTAAACTAGAAATACTGTGAGCAAAGCTCACTAAAGAATACCCCCCGCTCCCCTCCCAAAGCATCGGATACATTGGTAAAGTTTCTACTTTGCTTATCTTCCCTTGGAAGAATCTGAGGAGAAAAATCTTCCTTCATGCATATCTACATATAATGTGTAGCCTTCATATACAGTTTGACTCAGTAGTGCTTACAAGAAATGTAGAGGTATGTGCACAGGAGTCCCTCGCAGGCAACCTCTAAGTTGAATTATCTGCCCTTGGAAGAATCCGAGGCGTATGATCTTCCTTCATGCATATCTACATATGATGTGTAACCTTCATGTAAAGTTTGAACCAAATCCATTGAGCCGTTTAGGAGGAGTAGTGCTTACAAGAAATGTGGAGGTATGTGCACAGGAGTCCCTCGCAGGTAACCTCTAAGTTGAATTATCTGCCCTTGGAAGAATCCGATACATATGATCTTCCTTCATGCATATCTACATATGATGTGTAACCTTCATGTAAAGTTTGACCCAAATCCATTGAGCCATTTAGGAGGAGTAGTGCTTACAAGAGATGTGGAGGTATGTGCACAGGAGTCCCTCGCAGGTAACCTCTAAGTTGAATTATCTGCCCTTGGAAGAATCCGAGGCGTATGATCTTCCTTCATGCATATCTACATATGATGTGTAACCTTCATGTAAAGTTTGAACCAAATCCATGGAGCCGTTTAGGAGGAGTAGTGCTTACAAGAAATGTGGAGGTATGTGCACAGGAGTCCCTCGCAGGTAACCTCTAAGTTAAATTATCTGCCCTTGGAAGAATCCGAGGCGTATGATCTTCCTTCATGCATATCTACATATGATGTGTAACCTTCATGTAAAGTTTGAACCAAATCCATTGAGACGTTTAGGAGGAGTAGTGCTTACAAGAAATGTGGAGGTATGTGCACAGGAGTCCCTCGCAGGTAACCTCTAAGTTGAATTATCTGCCCTTGGAAGAATCCGAGGCATATGATCTTCCTTTATGCATATCTACATATGATGTGTAACCTTCATGTAAAGTTTGACCCAAATCCATTGAGCCGTTTAGGAGGAGTAGTGCTTACAAGAAATGTGGAGGTATGTGCACAGGAGTCCCTCGCAGGTAACCTCTAAGTTGAATTATCTGCCCTTGGAAGAATCCGAGGCATATGATCTTCCTTCATGCATATCTACATATGATGTGTAACCTTCATGTAAAGTTTGAACCAAATCCATTGAGCCGTTTAGGAGGAGTAGTGCTTACAAGAAATGTGGAGGTATGTGCACAGGAGTCCCTCGCAGATAACCTCTAAGTTAAATTATCTCCCCTTGGAAGAGTCCGAGGCGTGTGATCTTCCTTCATGCATATCTACATATGATGTGTAACCTTCATGTAAAGTTTGAACCAAATCCATTGAGCCGTTTAGGAGGAGTAGTGCTTACAAGAAATGTGGACATACGGACAGACGGACAGACGGACAGACAGGGTGATTCCTATATACCCCCCCAAACTTTGTTTGCCGGGGGGTATAATAAATACAACAGAAATTTATGTGCAGTCTATCTTTGTTTCAAATATATATATGACAACTTGACTTGATTTTCTGTCTACTTTGTACCTGCGCACGACACATTTCCTTTTAGAAAGTGTGCGTCTATTTAGATGTAGCCGGTTGGCAAGTACACGGATGCTTAACTTCACAAGAGTCTTAGCTATCGTTTTCAAGGCAGATTTTCCAGTCTTGGATGAGTTTAATTTTGTCACCACAGAATCATCCAAACTAACACCCCTTAAACGTTTAGACGGTGTCACACCAATATCTTCTAAGGCTTTTCTTTTTCGGGGGGTTGTTCGCTTAATTAAATTGTCAATAACAATTGCAAATTTTTTTGGAGTTGATGGCAGGGTTGCCCGAGCATTGCTTGTAACATTCCAACAAGTCTTTTTGGAGGAAAATCCACTACTATCAACTTCAACTTGTGGAGACGCAACTTTCTTTAAACTAAGTCTTTTTACAGACTTACGCTCCCTATCTTTTTTCCTTATCCAGGCTTTTTTCTGTGTAGACAAATTAGCCCTGCTTTTCCGTTTCATCTCACGATTATAGTCTTTTTTTGTTTTGATAAGGTTTCGTGTTGTAACGATATTTTTGCTTGTAACTATACTTTTCTGTAGTGGAATATCGGCGCGTTCTTGCGTTTTCTGTGCTATGTAACGCCTTTGTCTCTCTCTCTGTAACATAAGTTGCCTCTCTTTCTTCTTTTTTACTTCTTCACTTACATCTCGTTTCTCAAGGTCTTTCTTCATCTTTATTCTGTTTGCTTTTGATTGCTCTCTCTGTTTTATCAAGTAATCATCGTACATTGCTGGATTAGTTCTCTTCAGACGTTTCCGATATTCGGCACTTCTGGATTGCCCCTTTTCCATCACTGATTTTTTCTGGTTATATAAAAAAGTTATCATAGATGTAAAGTTTTTAAAAGTTCTGTAATTGAGCATATATCGGATAGTTGTGTAGATAACTGATAAGAGAGTTTATATATCTCTCTCTGAACAGGCCGGTTTTATACCTATGGAGTAAAACATGATACTCTCTTGAATGCGGTCCCCAGCTCGAATTAACAATTCTTCAGAAATTCCTTATAAGGTCTACCAGGTTACATGTATAATCATCTAGTTTATTTCTAATTCTAACACAGTTTTGTGTTAACATCAAAGATATGTAGAGGCGAGTGCAATCACGGAACATGTGCCTGGTCTTAAAGTTATAAGGCCAATCAAATTATAATTCAACCGAGCAGCTTTAAGTTTTCATATTTTCCCAATCCTGTGTTTGTGTTCATTTATTTACTTCCCAAAAAGTCCCATGTTAATACTTTTGTTAAGTTTTCATGAAGTCATTCATATTTATATAAGTATTATATCTGTTCAAGGATAGGTGATGCCATTGAAAATAGTCCCTTGTTGATATACAAGAGGGCCAAGATGGCCCTAAATGGATCACCTGAGTGATAGTAAATTAGCAGAAAATATCTGGATTTTTTTTATCAGGAGTGCAAATGCAATTGCAAGGAGTGGACACTGTTGAAGACATAGCTTATCAGTAAAGGTCATTTGTAACTTGAAATCTAACAACAACTTTAATAAGAATGGAATTATAAAGTTTTGTAATTTTGCCCCTTTTCTGATGTCGCCTGAATGCCATGTGTTTCGACCAATCAGTATGGCTTGAACAATTTTTAAAGAGGGTCACTCTACTAAACACTGATATATCCATAAACTGGTACTATCCGGTTACTGTACATACATACAATTTGGAAAAAGAAGACCCCATCAATTTAGAAGTTTCAATGTTGATTTAAACAT
Organism: Serripes groenlandicus; assembly: GCA_031761405.1. Lineage (NCBI taxonomy): Eukaryota > Metazoa > Mollusca > Bivalvia > Cardiida > Cardiidae > Serripes > Serripes groenlandicus. The sequence continues at coordinate 26,538,981 of JASEVX010000010.1, forward strand.
GGAAAGTGGTCTAATACAACAAATATATAATTTATTACTTAAGAAGTAAAAGAGATTGTCAGAAATAAATTATAAATTTGTTGTTTTGACAACTTTCCATGCTTGTTTGTACAGTAACCGAATAGTACCAATGTCCGGATATATCAGTGTTTACTTTAATTATGTTTTGAAGTATTTCCGTCCAGAAATGACGATCGCCAAAATATGTCCGTCCGTTGAATTGTTAAATAAAAGATAGTCCGTCAATAAATGACCGTCGCAACAGTTAGTCTGTCCAAAATGACGATCAACATTGAGACTGTCCGTCAAAATATGACGATCGAAGCCGCAAATCATTGCCGCAGTGGTTATTGGGACAGTTACTTCTCGTTTTGCATCCGGGTCACACAACAATGTTTCAAAAATGGTAAATGTTGGCTCTAAATAATACCAAACCCAACAAAAACACCGATGAAAAACAAGATGTGGCTATCGTCATTTCTTGCGATCGTAAAATAATGTTGACAGACTGCAAACTTACCTTATTTATCGCTCAGCCTCACATTGTTTTAAAAATACGCGGCCATATTTTGGATGACTTGGATGTCCCGGATGTAGTGAAGGCGCCACCTATATCGAGATTTCAACAGGGAAAGATAAACAACCGTAGCATTAACAGTGCCTCGGAGCGAACGTCAAATAATTTTTTTGACAGAACTGACGCTGACATTATCAAATACATGTATTAAACACATATTGATGTCAATGCTAGTTTTCTAAATGTATTAATGTCCACAAAAATCATTATATTTAATTGTGTGCACATTTTTACGGCGACTGTATGATTATTTACGCAGAAGGGATATATTTGTTATTGGAGCACGAACGTCATCTTTATTGACGGAACAACTTTTTTTTTTTAGTACTAAAATAAAATGACAAAAAATCGATCTTGCAAGGATAACAACCATGTATAAAATAAAATAAATCAATATGTATCATATAGATGACAGAAACAAACATATATGGAAACAACACCCTTCTTAATTTTAAAAATAAACAACTTTTAGTATAACCATCGTTTTTTTCGGGAGTTGTGTCCGTCAGTTTTTGGTCATTTTCAGGTTTTATTTTTGTATAAAAACAACATAAGAAACAACACATTTGCTTTAATTCAGTTTTTTTGTGATGCACATGACAGATTATTATATTAAAAAAATCTCCATCAATACAAATAATGTTTATATTGAAGTTACAGAACATTTCTTATTTTGACGGACACTGGTGCACTTTTTTTTGGAAGATGCCTTACAAGAAATGTGGACATACAGACAGACAGACAGACAGACAGACAGACAGACGGACAGACGGACAGACAGGGTGATTCCTATATACCCCCCCAAACTTTGTTTGCCGGGGGTATAATTATTCAACATTATACATTGTACAGGTATATCATATACTATTATAGGCAAAAGGGTCTGGCCACAAGTTCTCACAACATCCCTTAATAACTTTTAGTACAATAATTATGTCTTTGTATTATAATGAAAATAATGCTTTTGATGATGCAACCCTTTATCAAGTTTTATTTAATTATTATAAGTTCTGAAGCGAACAATCCATGGTCAGTTAGAAGAACAAAAGCAGTGGTTGATTTTAATTTTTTAACCCTTTCCTACATGGATGCGCTTTCTGACACCTCTGCAGCAGACAACTTTTAAAAACAGTGACAAAGGGAGAAATTGTTCATTAAATCCTGTTTATTACTATTTAATGATAATAGAACAATGGAGGTTTTTCAAAGTTTGCCAAGATGTTTTTAAAGTTGTCTGAGGAATACACTGGTCGAGTGGTTAGCATCCGGGATTTGAAACCGGGTGTCCTGGGTTCGATAGACATCATGGATGAGTACCCTTGAGCAAGGCACATTTCCAAGTCTAGTACTACTTTGTTTACGCAGGGGTCATGAATGAGTGAACTGTCACCTTGATATAACTACAATAATGTTAAAAACAATGTAAAACCCCAATAAAGCAAACTAACAGCTCAATTTTACTCTTGAAGTTGGAACTATTATCCATTTATTCTTCTAATCTCTAACATTTAAAAGAGTCTAAAAATAGCTCAGTGTAATAACACTCTATTCATAGATTAAGAATGGGCAATTTAATAATTCTGTGGCTTTCAGGTTTAGAACCCTTACTTTTCATAAAAAGTCATTACGGTTTATATTGTGAAAACACCGCAGGAAAATAAGCTATTGAATTATTTTACCCCTTTACCATATATATATATATATATACAGCCAGTCTGCAGCAGACGACTTTGAAAAGGTCGAGGCAAAATTATTGATTGATTGCTTGATTGGGGTTTAACGCCGTTTTTAACAATTTCTCAGTTATATCACGGCGGCCAGTTCACCTACTCATGCATTTCCTGGTTTTCTCACACCAGTACTCCACACAACAATCTTCCCAAGCAACTGATTGCTTTTCCACATAGACTTAGCCCAGTGGTGGAAGACGAATGAAGCATGACTTTTGTCAATCGTCGGAAAGAAAGTTGGCCAAGCCGGGATTCGAACTCACAACCCCTGGATTGACATCCTGCATCGCTACCGACTGAGCTACTGGGGCTCGGCTGCAAAATTATAGAAAAAATAAATCTCTATAAGAGACAGTTTAACTATTGAATCGAGTTGAAAACATTGCGGCACAAGGAGAACTTTCAACAATCAGCTGCATGTGAGAACCAGAAAATATACTAAAAGATAAGAGATAACCCAGAAACATAACAAATACAACTTTTTCACATGATGATGATGATGCATTTGAAGCAGATGACTTGAAAAACATTGAAAGAAAATGGAAACAAGCAATTCCTCTTTTTCAAACAATGTTTTCAACTCTGCAGCAAAACTGCACTTCTATGTTTACCAAATATTACATTTTTTTTTCCTCAATCGATTTCAAAGCAGACAACTGAGACTAGTCTGAAATAGCCTATGAGGTAATTGGTTAGCTCTCGGTGGGAAAATACAGGATAGGATGCATATATGATGACAGCAGAGCTCTAGATAGAAACATATTTCATGTTTTTATAATTCTTATTCGACCTTCAAACCCTATGTTGTGGGGACTCAAAAGAATGGTCTTACCGAGAGGATTCTTTTGAGCACCAAAAATATAAGGTTTCATTTGGTAATAAGGGCGATATCGCGAAGAAAAGAGCAGTCTCGTCCTCCATACCAAAGCCTCCGGATGAGTCACTCACCTGCTCGCAAATAGAGAGTTATAGGAGGTGGTATAATTATACTTTTCCCAAAATAACCACCTTTATACACTCTCCTTCATTCAAGAATCTAACAGGAAACCCAGATTAGTTTTCTGGTCACACTTGGTATGGTTTCGTTGACTTAGAGGAAATATGTGTTGACAGTAAACACAATTTTTTTCAGAGGACTAGATAAGGGGGAGTAAATCGGTCATTCCCCCCTCAATATCTGTCTTTAACCCTTTCCCTCATACGGCAATTCTGCAGCAGACGACTTTGAACGTATTTTGTCAAAAAATAGAAAATCTCCATAATTGAATGGATAACCTATGACAAAATGTGGAAAACATTATGACAAAAGGAGAAATTGCTCGTTTTGTGCAATTTCTTCTTTTGTCACTATGTTTTCAAAAAGCCGTCTGCTACAGAGGCGTCAGAAAGCGTCTGTATGAGGGAAAGGGTTAATAAGTACTCAACAAAACCATATGTTGTGGGTACTAAAAAGATTTTTGACCGAGACGAGTACACACAGCATTGGCTTTGAGTGTCAAAAAGGGATCTTAGAACAAGTAAAATTCCCCTTATCTAGAACTTTGCAATCCATGCAGATTTCAAAATATAGACTGTGAAAAGGCTGATGAATACTACGGCAGAATCACAAGTGATAGGAATCCTATAATATGCAATACAAAAATTGCACACTGGAGTTTCTCACAGGTTGTTATGAAATAGGCCACATGGAAAATAACTACGATTGTTTACAGAAAACAGTGAATCGTAGATAATAAGCAATATTCTCACTCATGTATCTATTTACTTACTAGCTGATGGCTTCATACAGAACAGTTGTAACTACATTTTATAACAACAGTTTTGCATGAAGCACATCAATTGTTTTTTCGGGAGTTTCATTTCAACTTTTATAATTTTGCATCAATTTATTTATATATTTATTGGGGTTTACGCCGTTTTCAACATTATTTTAGTTATATCACGGCGACAGTTCACTTATTCATAATCCCTCGGTAAACAAATCAGTACTAGGCTAGAAAATGTGCCTTGCCCAAGGGCACTCCACCATGACCATAGTGCCGCGACTGGGGATCGAACCCGGGACACCTGGTTTCGAAATCCCTGACGCTACCCACTCGACCACAGCGGATTCCTAATTTTGCATCAAAATACAAATGTATACAAAATGGGGACATAAGTTCACTAGAAGAAAGTAAGTAAGTAAGTGTGAGTAAGATCAAAATGACCTTGGCCATTGTGACTGAGGTATTAACCCTTACCCCTATATAGACATCATTTGATGTCTTAACCCTTTCCCACCTGTAGACACTTTCTGACGCTTCTGCAGCAGACAGCTTTTTGAAAAAATTGTGACAAAAGAAGAAATTGCTCAAAACAAGCAATTTCTTCTTTTGCCACAATGTTTTCCACTTTTAGTCATAGGTTATCCATTCAATTAGAGATTAGAATTGTCGTATGAGGGAAGTGGTTAACCCTTTCCTGCCTTGACACTTTCTGAAGCCTTTGCAGCAGACGACTTTTGAAAACATTTTCCAACTCTTTTCAGTAATTATACATACATTTACAGACCGTTTCTGTATGTTTGCCTAGATACTTTCAAAGTCAAATGCTGCTTGTTTGTTGAATGTGGGAAAGGGTTAAAAACATTGTCAGAAGAGGGATAATTATTAAATATGTTTTCATAGTTTATATCAAAATTGAAGTTTGCTGTCTCCATATTGTGGCACTTTTTCCTGTTACTTTTCAAAGCAGAATACATCAATTATCAATACAATTTGAAATTATTGTTGGAAAAGGAAATATTGCTGGGTTTGAGGAGAAATGTCTGTGTTATAACTATTTCTCAAAAAAGTCAAAAGTTTCAATCTTCATATTGGTAAAGTGATAAAAAGAATTGCTCAAGGCTCAGTGAAATCGTGACGCGACGTCACTTCCCAATTAGGTTTTCTTTTTTCAAGTTGAGTCGTGCACTGCAGTTAACCCGTTACCTCATTTAGAGGCTTTCTGACGCCTCTGCAGCAGACGGCATTTGGAAAACATAGTGACAAAAGAAGAAATTGCTCAAAACAAGCAATTTCCTCTTTAGCCACAATGTTTTGCACTTTTAGTCATAGGTGAGGTTTTCCACTTTTTGACAAAATATGTTCAAAGTCGTCTGCTGCAGAACTGTCGTATGACGGAAAGGGTTAAAATCACCATTTAGTATCCATCACATCATTATGGATAATGTTACATAATTGCGTGGTTACTTAACCACATAAAGACGCTTTTTTAAGTTTCTGACGCATCTGCAGCTGACAACTTTAGAAAACATCTGACGAAAAGGAGAAATAACATATAAATTAATGAGCAATTTCTTCTTTTGCCACAATGCTTTCATCTGAATTCAATTATCCTCCTTTTTATTTACAGTTTTTTCAGATTTTCCCCTTGATTTTTTCAAAGTCATCTACTGCAGAATTGTAATATATGTGAAAAAGGATTGAAATATTTAATGCTTTTATTTATTTTAAATTTATCAAAATCATTATCTTACACAAAAACACAGATATTTTGTATTAAAGTTTAAAAATTGTATTTGTACAAGTCCCAATGCTTCATTTCCCATTTTGTTATGATTAAGTTGATGTTTCAAGCCAGATTGTGCCAGACTGTTAATTTTCATGTGCTGATGTTTCAAATTTTATCTTTTGGTATACAGATTAGATCTGTATTTCATGTTCTTAACCCTTTCCCAACTGCAGACTCATTTTGATGCAATAGCAGCAGACAATTTTTGAAAACAAAGTGTTGTATGTGGGAAAGGGTTAAAGCAGTGTGTGACCAAAACAGTGTTCATTGAAGTAAATGCGTCATTCACCTTGCATGAAGTTAATCTGCATTAAACCTTTCCCCCAAACAACACATCTGCAGCAGACAACTTTGAAAACATCCATGCTAAGAATCGGAAAATCTCTATAAATGAAAGAAAATAATTGAATCGAGTTCAAAAGAACCCATTTAGGCCAATAAAAGAAGAAATTACTCATTATGAGCAGACAAAAAATTGTCCGCTGCAGTTGTGTCTGCATAAGTCTGCATGTTGGAAAGGGTTAACCCTATCCAACTACAGTCAACATTTGATGCCTTTGGACTTTTCAATAATGAGCATTTTCACATTTCCACAAAATATGGCAACTCTCTAGTGATGAAAGTGTAATTATTGAATGGAGTTGAAAACTTTGTGACAAACGGAGATATTGCTTCTTATAAGCAATTTCTCCTTTCTGTCACAATGTTTTCAAGAGATGCGCCTATAAGTGGGAAAGGGTTAAGTATTTAAGATTTTATTAATCAAGTACTCCTTTACTTGCAGATAAACTTTTTAAATGTCACATTAGGTAGAGGGTTGTTCATTAACCCTTTCCCACATACAACAAGTCTGCAGCAGACTACTTTGAAAATATCTAGTCAAAAATAGCTATAAATGAATGTATAACTGTAAACCCTTTCCTCCATATAGACACTTTCTGATGCGTCTGCAGCCGACAGCTTTTCGAAAACATAGTGACAAAACTAGAAATTGCTCAAAACGAGCAATTTCTACTTTCGGCCTAATGTTTTCCACTTTTAGTCATAGGTTATCCATATCATTATAGAGATTTTCTATTTTTAGACAAAATATGTTCAAAGTCGTCTGCTGCAGAATTGTCGTATGTGGGAAAGGATTAAATAAGAGTTGAAAACATTTTTGGCAAAAGGAGAAAATTCTCATTATGAGCAATTTCTCCTTTTGTCACTATGTTTTCAAAAAGTTGTCTGCTGCAGAGGCGACAGAAAGCATCTTATGTGGGAAAAGGATTAAGTTCAGACTTGTGTTTGGAAGGATAGAAATGATTGAGTCATTACAAGGGTAATTTGTAGGTGGTTATGTCATTGAATGACTTATCAAATATATATATATATATATGCCATTTCACCGTCTGGTTACCTCGTTAACCCTTTCCCACATACAGACGCTATTTAACGCCTCTGCAGCAAAGGACTTTTGAAATCATTGTGACAGAAGGAGAAACTGCTCATATAATGAGCAATTTCTCCATTTGTCACAATTGATTGGGGTTTAACGCCGTTTTTAACGATTTCTCAGTCATATCACGGTGGCCAGTTCACCTACTAATGCAATATCTGGTTTTCTCACACCAGTACTCCACACAACAATCTTCCCAAGCAACTGGCTGCTTTTCCACATAGAGTTAGCCTATTGGTGGAAGACAAATGATGCATGTCGCATTGACTCTTGTCAATCCTCGGAAAGAAAGTTGGCCGAGCCAGGATTCAAACTCACAACCCCTGGATTGACAGCCCGCGTCGCTACCGGGGTTCGGCTCCATTTGTCACAATGATTTTAACTCTTTTCAATAATCATACTATTATTTATAGTTTTTCTACATTTTTAACTTGATAATTTCAAAGACATCTGCTGCAGATTTGTTGATGTGGGAAAGGGTTAAAAAACACAAAAACTTGGCAACAGGCAACATTGAAAACACAATTATTGGATAAAGCTGAAAACATTGTGAGAAAAAAAGAAATTGTTCATTGTCCTTTTGAAAATCACAGTGTTTTCAAAAGTCATCTGCTGCAGGTGTTACAAACAGTGTGTATACTATTCCCACATCTAGACTTATTTTGACGCATTTTGAAAGCAATTGTGGCAAAAGGAGAACAAGAAGGAAAGGGTTAAAACATCATTTAGAATGCAATTGAGATGAGAATTGGACAGAGTGTTGTGAGGCATGGAAGGTATAAAAAATGTTGTTGACAAATGAGCCACAATCTTGCAAAACAATGACTTGTTTACAGATGTCTAGAGAAGGTGGAGTATACACATTTATTTATTTATTAGGGTTTTACGCCGCTTTCAACATTATTTCAATTATATCACGGCGACAGTTCACTTATTCATGATCCCTGGGTAAACAAACCAGTACTAGGCTAGAAAATGTGCCTTGCCCAAGGGCACTACACCATGACCGTAGTGATGCGGCTGGGGATCGAACCCGGGACACCCAGTTTCGAAATCCCCGACGCTAACCACTCGACCACAGCGGATTCCTGAAGTATACACAAGTACTTGTTCTGAAATATCTCCCTTATTACTTATTTAAACCCATGTTGTCATACGATTCCTTTGAGTACAAACAACATCCTATCTACAATTAAGTGATGACAAACTAAGATTCAGATCAGTTTGTGTCTCAGAGAAGTCTGATCAGGAGCTTCTGATTAGTAATTGTCATTTATTTTAAACGCTTGGAGAGCCAGTTTCCATGTGACATGGCTTTTAATGGCAAGTCTTGACCACAGTAAATTATTGACCGAAACATAGCATAGCAAGATAATGGGACAAAATGTCCCATCCCAGACACTCACTCTGATATAGCCCTTTCCCATACACAACAAATCTGCAGTGTACCTCTTTTCTTAAAAACCTAGGTAAAATATGGAAAATGCCATTGTATGAAAGTTTATTTTTTAAATAGATTTTATTAATTAATTTGTCAAAATTAATGGATTGCCAATCAAAATTATCAGTTAAAATTGATCTGTGAGTTGGCTACCCTGGGCCCCCTACTAGGGCTTTGCCCTTGACATGACCCCAGCCTGATTGGTTACTTTTTTTTTTATTTGATCTGTTTAAACAGAACATTTTGACAACAAATGTTATTGCAAGTTATTTGCTGCAGATGTGTCAAAATGCAACTTCATCTGGAAAAGGGTAAAATGACCTGAAGCCTTGGATTCTGGAAAACAACCAAGTAAATGCAATATAAGCAAAAACCTTTCCCCCTCCCCCCGTTTTTTCTTTCTTTTTTGTCACAGAAATCAGATGTTTACAATTGGAACTTTGTAAACAGCTGACAAGCAGTTTTATCTGGGAAATGGTTAAACCAATTCGTTAACTATTTACCTGATTTGGTACAATAGTTGACTGCATTGAAAACATTATCAGTTGATTGATCGGAGTTCATGCATCCTGCGTTGAAAACCCCTACAAGTTTGTAACGGACTGTTTTATAGCCGCAAAAAATAATGTAGCAAACAGTTAACCCTTTCCCTCATAAAGATGCTTTATGACGCCTCTGCAGCAGACGGCTTTTTAAAAACATAGTGACAAAAAAAGAAATTGCTCAAAACAAGATAAAGATGCCCTGTCTATGATGCAGTCGGCCTCTGCAGCAGAAAACTTCAAAACATTTTGGGAAAATGAATGGATCCTGGTCTAGCAACTTTCTGATGACTGCAGCAGATGGCTTTTTGAAAACATAGTGACAAAAGAAGAAATTGCTCAAAACAAGCAATTTCTTCTTTTGCCACAATGTTTTCCACTTTTAGTCATAGGTTATCCATTCAATTATAGAGATTTTCTATTTTTTGACAAAATATGTTCAAAGTCGCTACTGCAGAATTGTCGTATGAGGGAAAGGGTTAAATTGCTGCATGTTTTCAAAAGACCTCTGCATCATAGAAAGGGTTAGTATCTATCTAACAGTAACTATCGGATTTCAATTTGACAATAGCATATAAAAGTGTATATTGTTTAACCCTTTCCCTCATACGACAATTCTGCAGCAGACGACTTTGAACATATTTTGTCAAAACATAGAAAATCTCCATAATTGAATGGATAACCTATGACAAAAAGTGGAAAACATTGTGGCACATTTTGTGCAATTTCTTCTTTTGTCACTATGTTTTCAAAAAGCCGTCTGCTACAGAGGCGTCGGAAAGCATCTATATGAGGGAAGGGTTAATCCAATACAATTTGCCAGACCAGGATCCATTTATTTTCCCAAAATGTTTTGAAGAGTTTTCTGCTGCAGAGGCCGACTGCATCATAGACAGGGCATCTTTATATACCTCTCTAGTTACAATAGAACAATCACCTCCTAGTATAACCCTTTCCCACGTATAGACGCTTTCCGACGCCGCTGCAGCAGACAACATTTGAAAACATTGCGGCAAAGGAAGAAATTGCTCATAATGAGAAATTTCTCCTTCCACATTGTATTAAAACTTTTTCAATGGTTATAATTACCTTTATTTACAGAAGTTTACATTTTTGCCTAGTTGTTTTTTCATGTCATCTGCTGTGGAGTTGATGTACGTGGGAAAGGGATAACAATATAAAGTGTACATTGTTTGATCAATACCAGTTGCCAGGAAGGATCCAGTCCTATTTTATCTGCATGTATTGATCATCAATGATAAAAACACCCAACATAGGCCAATCCTCAACCACCAGAGCTCAGGGTAAACTGCACGTATTTCATGTTCTATAATCATCTGTATTTGATATTTTAAACCCTTTCCCTCATACGACAATTCTGCAGCAGACGACTTTGAACGTATTTTGTCAAAACATAGAAATTCTCCATAATTGAATGGATAACCTATGACAAAAAGTGGAAAACATTGTGACAAAAGGAGAAATTGCACGTTTGTGCAATTTCTTCTTTTGTCACTATGTTTTCAAAAGGCCGTCTGCTGCAGAGGCGTCAGAAAGCTTCTATATGAGAGAAAGGTTAAATCCCATTGTGTGGGTACTCAAAATAATCTCATTCAGATGATTCATTTAACCCCTTCCCTCATATAGACGCTTTCGGACTCCTCTGCAGCAGACAGCTTTTTGAAAACAGTGACAAAAGAAGAAATTGCTCAAAAAGAGCAATTTCTCCTTTTTCCACAATGTTTTCCACTTTTTGTCATAGGTTATCCATTCAATTATAGAGATTTTCTATTTTTTGACAAAATATGTTCAAAGTCATCTGCTGCAGAATTGTCGTATGAGGGAAAGGGTTAAACCCCATTTTGAGGGTACTCAAAATAATCTCATTCAGATGATTCATTTAAAGAACATGTACCACAACATCAAATTTGGTTTTAAAAAAGTGTTAAGAGAGATATTGTTGGGCGTAAACCAGTTAACTCCATTTATCAAAACATCTATTTTACAACTTTTGTTCTTCGATGCATTTTGAAACATCTGCAGCAGACGTCGTTTGACAACATAGTGTCAAAAGGAAAAAATGCTAATATATAATGAGCTTTTTTTTCTTCACTTCGCCACAACGTTTTCAATTCTATTTCAAGAATCATTTTAACTTCCATTTAACCCTTTCCCTCATATAGAAGCTTTCGGCCGCCTCTACAACAGACGGCTTTTTGAAAACATAGTAGCAAAAGAAGAAATTGCACAAAACGTGCAATTTCTCCTTTTTCCACAATGTTTTCCACTTTTAGTCATAGGTATGGAGATTTCTATGTTAAGACAAAATACGTTCAAAGTCATCTGCCGCAGAATTGTCGTATTCATGAGGGAAAAGGTTAAAGAGATATTTTGTTTTTTTGTCTAGATATTTTCCAAGATGTCTTCTGTAGATTTGTTGCATGTGGGAAAGGGTTAAGGTTTGGCAGTTTACTATTTTAAAATACATCATGTCACAAGAAATGTAACACCTGTATGTTCCAGATATAGACCACAGAATAATGATGATGCCATGGCAGCAGACGACTTTAGAACAGGATAGAGAACAATTGACCTTGATCAAGATTTTTCGTGCACCATATTTCCACAGCTCTGGGCTATCAGTTTAAAAGTAAGTTAGTGGAAATATACATGCCTGCAATGCATGGCTTTTAACCCTTTCCCACATACAACAAATAAGTAGCAGATGACTTTGAAAACATGAAGTCAAATTATGGAAACTATACAAATGAAAGAATAAGTTCTTTTTTTTAATAAAGTCGAGTTCATTGTGGCAGAAGCTGTCTTCTGTGAGATAGTGTCTGTGTGGGAAAGGGTAAATTGAGGCTCTTTACCCTTTCCCTCATTCTGCAGCAGACGACTTTGAATATATTTTGTCAAAAATAGAAAATCTCTATAACTGAGTGGATAACCAATGACTAAAAGTGGAAAACATTGTGACAAAAGCAAAAATTGCTTGTTTTGAACAATTTCTTCTTTTGTCACTATGTTTTCAACTAGAATGGAGTGCTCCCCGGAGCACGTGTGTCACCTGCCGGGGCCTTGTCAGAATATTTTATTTTTTGACAGAAAAGGGGCAATAACTCTGATATAAAAATATTTGGACTATCCCCCTTTTGTGAACCAATCACACACATTGATATAAACATTTGTCAGAAGTTTCAATGTAATCCTTTCAGTAGAAAAAAAGTTATTTGAAAGAGTGACGAAAAAGTGTGACGGACAGACAGACAGACGGATAAAGGGCGGACGGACAGACGCCGGACAAAAAAAAAGTAATCCCTAAGTGACACTACCATGCTACGCAGGTGACACAAAAAGCTGTCTGCTGCAGTCGTCAGAACGCGTCTATATGAGGGAAAGGGTTAAATAAACTAGAAATATCACTGAGGGTGATGAATACCCCCCCCCCCCCCCCTGCCCCCCCCAGCTGGTGCCTGACAATATACATATGTATGAGAAATTCAAGGGGCCATAACTCATCTAAAAATAATTCCAGTGCAACACGCCGACAATATGCACAACTAGGCTTGGTATCAATCATTCTTGTGAAGTTATATTGAATTCTGACAAAGGGTTGCTGAGAAATAGTGTTCACAAAAAATGTCTATAGACCGACTATGTATGAGAAATTCAAGGGGCCATAACTCATTTAAAAATAATTCCAGTGCAACACGCTGACAATATGCACAACTAGGCATGGTATCAATCATTCTTATGAAGTTATTTTGAATTCTGACCAAGGGTTGCTGAGAAAGTGTTCACAAGAAATGCCCAGACCAACAGACCGACCGTCAAGCATGACTCCTATATAGCGCACCATATACTACGTATCTGGGGGTATAATAACAACAATATCTTTCTTATTATCCATTCAAACCCTGTGAAGGGGATACTCAAAAGTACCTATGGTCAAATGTCTGACTGTTCTGTAACAAGATCATATCAGATCATCATTCAATGCTGTGTAACTTTACATAATCCATTGGACAAAATTTAATTCAACTTTCCCAAAATACAACAAATCTGCAGGAGAAAACTTGACGGAATCTTGAAAATCTCTATAAATAACAATTACATAAGACTTTCTATAGAGCTTAAACATGGTGGCAAAAAGAGAAGTTGTTCATTATTTGAAACTTCTCATTTTTGCCCCAATGTTTATGCAACATGTGGTCTGCTTAAATACTAATAGATTCTAGTTATATATAATTCATTTAACAGAAGGAAATGTTTCAACCCTTTCCTACATTTTGTAGCAGGGGGCTTTCGTAAACATTGTGGCAAATGGAGAAATTGCTGATGATGAACAATTTCCCCTTTTGCCACAATATTTTCCATTCTATACAACAATAATAATTGTTCTTTCAGTTTTAAAGGGATTGCCATAATATATTCAAGGGTCTTTTTAGTCTTCTACTAAAGAATTCTCGTTTGTAGGAAAAGGCTAATGAGTAAGGAAGTCACGAGTTGAAATATTAAAGCTGATGCTTTTGTAAGATGAAATAAATTTAGATCATTCAATTTTAACCCTTATAGACTCTTTCTGACGCCTCTGCAGCAGACGGCTTTTTGAAAGCATAGTGACAAAAGAAGAAATTGCTCAAAACGAGCAATTTCTCGTTTTGACACAATGTTTTCCACTTTTAGTCATAGGCTATCCAATCAATTATAGAGATTTTCCATATTTTGACAAAATATGGTCAAAGTGCTGCAGAATTGTCGTATGAGGGAAAGGGTTAAGTGAATGAGCAATTTCTCCTTTTGCCACAATGTTTTCAACTCTATTATATAGTTAAAATTTCATTTAGAGAGATTTTCTTTATCTTAGTGGCTATGTCTTTAAAGTCATCTGCTGCATATTTGTTGTATGTGGAAAAGGGTTAAAAAAACAGAGAAACAGACTGAGGTTATTTGGTTGTAATCCTCTTAATGTTCACTGGTGTCCACAGACAGACATAAAATAAGAGACTTTCATTATCATTCATTATCATATTAATTATTAAAGCAGATTATCAAGGTGAAAATCTGTGTTATTGGTGGTATCTAGATCGGTACAATTCCACTTTTCACCAATTATAACCAAGTAATATAGAAAAATAATTTAAAAATCCAATTTTAACGCTTTCCCTCATACAGACGCTTTTTTGACCCTACTGCATCAGATGACTTTTTGAAAAGCATTGTGGCAAAAGAAGAAATTGCTCATAATGATTAAAACTTCATTAAGAGATTTTCTATATTTGTAAAGTCAGCTGCTGCAGATATGTTGTATGTGAGGGAGGGTGAAAATATTTATAAAAAGATGTGTGCATGCAAATCATATAAAAAGACAAACACATATATACACAACCGCTGTTCCTAGGACAGGATAACAAAAGTTGTTATGTGCAGGTGTGACACTGCAATGCAATATTGGGCAGCACACAACATTTCTTAGCTCAGAGTATGCAAAATGTTTGAAACTGTAAGCAGAGCCCTACAAATTTCACATTCCAAAAGCCTCATTCGACACTTAAAATAGCCGATTCTTTTGAGTACCCACAACATAGGGTTTGGTTGAACCATAACAGAGATATTGGTGGGAAAAGACCAGTTTATTCCCTTGTATCAAAAGTTAAGAGACTTGATCAGTGAGCTTTTTTTTGGACCCTACATAAAATTGCAAAGATTCAATCCAATTAAAAGACAGTGGTGCAGTGGTAGAATGTTAGCCTCTCGTTCAATAGGTATCAGGTTTGAACCCCCCTAATATGCAGGTTGTGCATTTTAGATCCCCTCCCCCCACAAAAATACAACAAACAAGAGGGCCATGATGGCCCTGGAATCGCTCACCTGATTTTTTTTTTCACTTTAGCTATATAAGCCCCGCCATCTGGCGGGCATAGTTTCCAACCAATCAACTTGGCTTTAAGGAATCTGATAGAGGGTCACCCTAGGAACATTTCTACAAAATTATTTGAAAATCGGCCTGACACTTTTGAAGGAGAAGATTTTTTAAGTTTTCACTATAGCAATAAAAGACAAAATAGCCCCGTCCCCTGGCGGCCATGTTTTTTGACCAATCAACATGGCTTGAAGGAATCTGATAGAGGGTCATCCAAGGAACATTTCTACAAAATTATTTGAAAATCGGCCCGACACTTTTGGAGGAGAAGATTTTTTAAGTTTGCACTATAGCTATATAAGGCAAAAAAGCCCCGCCCCCCCTGGTGGCCATGATTTTCGACCAATCAACATGGCTTAAAGGAATCTGATAGCGGGTCATCCAAGGAATATTTCTACAAAATTATTTGAAAATCGGCCTGACACTTTTGGAGGAGAAGATTTTTTAAGTTTTCACTATAGCCATATAAGGCAAAAAAGCCCCGCCCCCCCTGGCGGCCATGTTTTTCGACCAATCAACATGGCTTCAAGGAATCTGATAGAGAGTCACCCAAGGAACATTTCTACAAAATAAGTTCAAAATCTGCCAACCAGTTAGGGAGAAGTAGAATTTTGAAGTTTTTTTCGTTTCGTTGCCATGGAAACCAGAATTCTGCATGGATCCCAAAAATTTGAAGGAATTCTGGTGAGGTCATTGAGAGGATGCTTTCTGTGAAGTTTCATCCCAATTGACCCACCGGTTACTGAGGAGAAGATGTTGAAGATTTTTTAAGTTTGCACTATTTATAACCATAAAAGGCAAAATAGCCCCGCCCCCTGGCGGCCATGTTTTTGACCAATCAACATGGCTTGAAGGAATCTGATAGAGGGTCACCCAAGGAACATTTCTACAAATTTATTTGAAAATCGGCCTGACACTTTTGGAGAAGAAGATTTTTTAAGTTTGCACTATAGCCATATAAGGAAAAATAGCCCCGCCCCCCCTGGCGGCCATGTTTTTTGACCAATCAACATGGCTTGAAGGAATCGGATAGAGGGTCACCCGAGAAACATTTCTACAAAATTATTTGTAAATCGGCCTGACACTTTCGGAGGAGAAGATTTTTTAAGAATTTTGAAGTTTTTCATTTCGTTGCCATGGAAACCAGAATTCTGCATGGATCCCGAAAATTTTAAGGAATTCTGGTGAGGACATTGAGAGGATGCTTTCTGTGAAGTTTCATCCTAGTTGACCCACCGGTTACAGAGGAGAAAATGTTGACGGACGACGAACGACGGACGCCGGACATAGGGCGATCACAATAACTCACCTTGAGCAAAGCTCAGGTGAGCTAAAAACACCAGCAAGGTTCTCCTTAAGTTTCAAGGAAGTAGAAAACAAGTGTGATTAATGAAAGCTTGTTTTGCACTTGAAGTTGATGTAAAATAAAAAATAAGTTTAAACCCAAAATGTTACCTGTAATAGCTTTCTATATATATATATATATATATATATATACTGTATTTTTTAAATACAGTAGACAAGTTGAACAAATATCACCTGAAAACCATGACGAAAGTCTTACAAGGAATCCAACCCTGACCCCCACATTCTAACAATCAAAACAATTTACCTCAC
This sequence comes from Serripes groenlandicus, assembly GCA_031761405.1. NCBI lineage: Eukaryota > Metazoa > Mollusca > Bivalvia > Cardiida > Cardiidae > Serripes > Serripes groenlandicus. The sequence continues at coordinate 26,555,804 of JASEVX010000010.1, forward strand.
ATTCACAAGTTGCAATGCCATCATTATTCATCTCAACCATTAATGCAAGGACAGAAGCCATTTCCTCAGGTAATAACCCAAGCATGATAGAAATATACATTTTCCCATATAATGGGTTATTTAATGCTCTAATATTCTTTAACCCTTTCCCACTTGCAAATGCATCCTGCTGCATCTGCATGCAGCATAGGTCTTTTGAAAACATACTGAACAATTTCTACATTTGCCACAATGCTTTCAGTTATATAGTTTCAATGTTTTTGACCAGATATTTTTAAAGTCGTCTGCTGAAGATGTGTTATAAGTGGGAAAGAATTATAAAGAATGAAAACATTGTGGCAAAAGGAGAAATTGCACGTTTTGTGCAATTTCTTCTTTTGTCACTATGTTTTCAAAAAATGTTCTGGAACATATGATTTAAACCTTTCACACATACTAGAAATCTACTTTGAAAACATACACACAAAAACGTAGTAAATCTCTATAAATGTAAGAATTAATTGTTGAAACGTTTTCAAAACATTGTAGCAAACATTGAAATTACTCATGATGAGCAATGTCTCCTTTAAGCTTTTGCCAAATTTTTTCAAAAGCCATTTGCTGCAGATGCGTGAAAATGCATAATGTATGCAGTGTTTTCCGAGTCCTAGAATCATTAAAATGAGAAATAACTTTATTTTTACACTGTACTCATTGATTTGTGAAAAACATTTGATATGAGTCATTACGACTCATTGATAGAAATTTCGAAAATGAAACACTATGTTGTAAATGTAAATTGAGTCATGAGAGAGATATTAATTATTATAGACTAAAATGTTCTCTACAGCTTCAGATCAAGGTCTCTTAATCTAGTTAATGGACAAGAACAATCCCTAGCAGGTTATTTCCAATTAATAGTTTCAGGCAAACTTACCCATCTCTACCTTTGCTGATTATTTTAACTTCAAAATAATAAATCCCACATGATGTTGGGATTGGGTGGGAAGCCCTCACACTAGCTGCATCTTTATGGGTTTTCCCAACACCTTAAAATAGATAAATGCATGTGAAAGACTCACAAAGCTGTCTGATTTCCATGGCATAATCTTTATTAAAAGTATTAAAAGATTTTATACAAAAACGAGGTATGAAATAACTTTGTAACACCCACCACCATTTCCCACAAAAAACAAATTTGCAGCATACATATTTTGAAATATATAGTCAAAAATATATTATGTACTCTCTAGTCTCTATAAATGAAAGAATAATAATGTACTAAACACTTTAACATTTATGGAAGACAAACATGTGCAAAGATCAATTTTCTATTTGCTTACAGGATTAAGCCTTTCCTAGACTGATGTGTCCATCTTAAGAAAGTAATCATAAATTATTCTGTTAACAATTCATCAGATTCAGAATGAAGAATTGTAAGAAAGGTAGCAATAGCCAAAAAACACGCAACTATAAATACATAAACAAGGAATTCAAAGTACTAAAAAATGCTCCTTAACCCTTTTCCATATTGTTACACAAATCTTAACCCTTTCCCTCATACGACAATTCTGCAGCAGACGACTTCGAACATATTTTGTCAAAAAATAGAAAATCCCTATAATTGTATGGATAACCTGTGACCAAAAGTGGAAAACATTGTGGCAAGAGGAGAAATTGCTCGATTTGAGATATTTCTTCTCTAGTCACTATGTTTTCAAAAAGCTGTCTGCTGCAGAGGCGTCAGAAAGCATCTATATCAGGCTAAGGGTTAAGGTGATAACCTATGTCAAATTATGGAAATTTCTTTAAACCCTTTCCCCAAAAACAATTAATCTGCAGCAGACGACTTTGAGAACATTTGTTCAAGTATATTGAAACTGTATAAATGAAAGAATAATTATAGAATAAAGTTGAAAACATTGTGTCAAGAGGAAAAATTGCTAAATTTGTAATTATGAGCAATTTTTCCTATTGCCATAATGGTTTGAAAGTTTCAAAATTCATTTGCTGCAGAGGAATCAAAATGAAGGGTTAAAATATAAGTATTGATTCTTACAAGTTAAATACAGTGTGGCAATTTAAGCAAATGATTGCAATTTCTCATTTTTTCACAATGTTTTCAAAAGTCAAAATGTGTCTGGATGAGAAAAAGGGTTAAATGCAAGACAAGTTACAAAATTAAATAGAACATTAAGCCCTCTTTTTCAACAACAAAAGTAAACATACAGATCTATTAAAAAAACATATAACAATATCTTTTCAAAAACTAAAAATTTATACATTAACATTTCAGTAAAGGAAGTGTTGCTAAGTAAGTAATGCCATAAGAGGAGTAATTCATTCTTAGTCACTGATGGCCCGATCAGCTGATTCATTACCAAACAAAGGGAATATTATCCGAATAAAATAAATGGACCACGACGATTCCCCTTCATTAGTATGCAAATATCTTTACCCACTTTTTGATGAACACAATCAAAGACATTTTGTACACGCAGTTGTTTAAGACGGAACCAGTGTTTAGATGAATTAGGTACAAAGTTGACAAGTCACAATTCTTTACAACGCAATAAGGTCAATGACAACTAAGTCAGTCGTCGTCAAAACCAAAACAAACCTACCTTTGTAGTGAACTCGAAGGTTTTCTTGTGATAGTCCTAGGTAATTGAACTTGTCTTTGGCACTCCATGCGCGTGGTAGTGGAGTCTCATCCTCATCTACAGCTGGATAAAGCTGCCTCAGACGTTCATCTGGGTCAAGAGAAGGCGAATTACTTGGCTCGCTAGGTCCGATTTCACTACCCGTAGCCATTTTCCTTTCTCTTCGGAAATGCCCGGATGTAAATGTTGTATGTGGTTTTAGTAGATGAAACAACTTACCTCATTGGACCATATTCAGATATAATGGCCAATGAAAATTGACGACAGTGAACATTTGCAATTATCCTTCTTACTCCTTTAAACAAGGATATTTATTGCGCGGTATAATATAAAAAAGAGACGTTTAAAAATACATATTAATATGTCTCCGTATAAAATCACTGACATGTAAAGAGAGTGAATATCGAATATGACATAATTTATACAAAAACTGATGATGACAACGACGATGATGATTCTACTTTTATTGCATACTTTCATATTGTCCCGTTAACTTTTATGGAACGCAAATCTACATAAACTCAAATATTTGAAGGGCTCTACAAATATTTAGAGAGCTCTCTAATTGAATAAATGATATCATCCATTCAATTAATGCTCTCTACAAATCATTTGGAGAGGTCTCCAATGCAATTGAAGATATCTCCAAATCAACTTAATTGAAGATATCTCCAAACCATAGAGATATCTCCAAATCAATCGGAGACCTCTCCAATTCAATTGTAGATATCTCATAATCACTTAAGAATATGTCTAATTTGGAAAAATTGGAGATATCTCCAATTCATTTGTTGCTCTCACTAATTGAATTAGAGATATCTTCAATTGATTTGGAGAGCTCTCTAATTCAATAAGTGAGAGCAACAAATGAATTGTTGCTTGCAATATTTATATAGTGATAGCAACAAAAAAATCAGAGGTCTTCAAATCAATTAGAGAGCTCTCCAATTGAATTGGTGATATCATTAATTCAATTTGAGAGCTCTCTAATTATTTGAAGAGCTCTCTAAATATTTGAAGAGCTCTTCAAATATTTGACTTTATATGGAACGCCGAATCATAAACTCAAATATTTGAAGAGCTCTACACATATTAAGAGAGCCCTCCAATTCAATTAATGATATCATCAATTCAATTATTACTCTCTACAAATCATTTGGAGAGGTCTCCAATTCAATTGTAGATATATTCGAATCAACTTAATTGAAGATATCTCCAACTCCATTAAAGATATCTCCGAATCAATTGGAGACCGCTCCAATTCAATTGGAAATATCTCAAAATCAATTATGGATATATTTAATTTGGAATAATTGGAGATATCTCCAATTCATTTGTTGCTATCACTAATTGAATTAGAGATATCTCCAAATGATTTGGAGTGCTCTCTTATTCAATTAGGATGAGCAACAAATGAATTGCTGTTAGCAATAATTATATAGTGATAGCAACAAATAATTAGAGAGGTCTTCAAATCAATTAGAGAGCTCTCCAATTGAATTGATATCCTTAATTCAATTGGAGAGCTCTCTTATTATTTGAAGAGCTCAATTTGAGTTTGTGATTCGGCGTTCCATACAATGTGCAATGGAGAAAGTGGTCATGATTTGATCATGACCGGTGTCAATGAGTGAATTCCGTATAATTAACATGCGAGGGACTAATTTTTTATGTAAATAAACATAGCTGTCCTAAATATCATGATTATACCTCACGTGACTTTGTAATGTTAAATTCTCATATACTGATCATGGACAAATTCTTACTGTCTCATGCTAACAGTACGTTTTTAACCGGATAACAGTATACTGTTACATGGCACGCGCGTCTAAAATGTTGGTCATTCACGTCAGCGGTTTGACGTCATACCGTTAGTCCCTTTGGCGTTAAATACCTATATCACTCACAATGTGGGTGATATGGATTTAATTTCACTGATAGAACACAGTATCTTATCATTTAGCATAACATAAATAGAGGATATTTGTTTGTTTTCAGTGGATATGGAATATATCTCATTGAGAAGTGATACAATTGAAAATGTTAAAATTGTATTACTTCGAGTTGAAATATAGTCGATATCCACTCAAAACAAACACATTTTCTTTTGATTTAATGATAATTGATGACGAAAAAGTAATATACCCATTACGCATTTCGTTATATATATAACGTGTGTAGTATAACCTGACCGATACAAGGAAAATGACGTCACGTCAGCGGTTTGACGTCATAGCGTTCGTCCCTTTAATTGGTCCCATACCTATACCACTCACAGTGTGGGTGATATGGATTTTATTTCACTGATAGAACACAGTATCTCATCATTAAGCATACAATGAATAGAGGATATTTGTTTGTTTTGAGTGGATATGGAATATATCTCATCGAGAAGTGAAACAATTAAATATTTTGAAGAGCGCGTAGCGCGAGTGAAAATGTTAAAATGTTATAACTTCGAGTTGAAATAAATTCCATAGCCACTCAAGACAAACACATTTTCTATATATTTTATGATAATTGATGATGAAATAATGGAACTATTTAGTGTCTTCGTACCTGTTCACACGCGGACCAATCTGTGTGAATGTATTTGTTTACTACACAATGTCAGACAATGACAATAAGTCGGATTTGTTAAATTTACTGAATACGGAATTATACATGGGTATAGATAAGATCAGGTTGTTATCAGATCTAATAATATACCCATTACGTATTTCTTTATATTATATACTCAATGATAAAATATAGAGATTTCTCAACTTGAGAAAACCTATAACATGCTTTTTGTCTACTGAGCAATATCGCCTAGTGTGCGATATAGCTCACTAGCCGGATTTTCGGAACTACTTTTTTAAATCTCTAATTTAAACACTTTTAAGCTCCGTTTTCATTAAATTATCCACAATTGCACTTTTAAATCCGCAAAAATAGAGCTTGAATCGACATGACACATTTATTTCAACCAATGTACACATATGTCGGTGCGCGCGTAGTGACGTCACTGCAACATTGGCAGATGACGTCATTCAGATCTCTCCGCTTCTGAGCTAAAAATAAATGAGCTGCACAGGGGTATTGTCGTTTAAAAACGAAAATTATTGCCGAGTATATAATATATAGTTTAATAAACATTGTTTTCATGATTTGGGAATTAAATCCCTCGAGAAAGAGATTCTTGCATATAAAAACTTGTGCGCTATGGCGCACTCGTTTTTATATCGCAAGAATCTCTTCCACTTGGGATTTAAATCCCGTATCATGAAAACAATGTTAATTAAACTCTATATATATAACGTGTGTAGAATAACATGACCGAATACTAGGAAAATTACGTCACGTCAGCGGTTTGACGTTATAACTTTAGTACCTTTGGCGCCATACCTATATCACTCACCGTGTGGGTGATATGGATTAGATCTCACTGATAGAACTCGGTTACAGTATCTCATCGTTTAGCATAAAATAAATATTAATACATTACTTCACGTAACTTTTCAACGGCCGTCTGCTTTACAATCATCAGACGAACAATTTCAACAATCTAGAAACCTGAAAAGATTTATATTGATAAAGAGTTGAAAATATTGCAATAAAAGGTAAAATTGCTGGTTTTGAGCAATTGAATTCACCTTTTATTGCAATGTTTTCAAACGTCATGTTCAATGGCAGGTGTCAAATGTCGTCTGTGTGAAGTAATGGGTTAATACATATATCGGCTATACTGATTTCACATTTAAAAGCAGCGAAGCATACTTCCGATCAGAATGGTTATTTTTTTTTTTTAAGCGATTTCAATATACATACAGTAAGTAAGTAAATATTTTATTATAGTGACATGTGTATGTACATCAACAAAACAATGGTACAAAAAGTAATAAATAACACCTGGCCCCATGGTCCTATAAGTCACTTTCAAAAACTTTTTAAGAAACAAAAAAACAAAAAAAACAAAAAGGTTGTGTTGGTATCGTTCTACCTGATAACGACACTATCAAATAGGCAGATATGGGCAGTACCATTTGAAAACATCCATTCCAGAAACTTTATCTCCAAAAGAAGAAAAAAGTAGATATAAAAAGTACTTAAAATAGGGTTTTCTAATTGCACAGCATACTGTCCTAAAAACAGCACTGTTGATGTATGTATAAATAAACGGGTTGTTATAATTATAAGAGCGAGGTCTGTGCTATCTTGAAACATTTCAATGTGGTAGTTTAGCAAGGTCTTTGGTTTGTAGAGGAAGTCAGTGGTAGCTGGGCTATGACTTTTTTTCCAGTAGGTCGATTGCATTTGTAGCTAGTTATAATGGAGGACAATTGTACTGTCTTGCTATATTCAGAGAAATAAATCACATGTGAATGGCTTCATTGACAATGCGTTTCCTAGGTTACTTACCAGTCAATTAATCCTGACACCAGCCAGTCAGTCGTAATGCTAACCCTGCAACCCTGAGCGCCAAGGAGGGCCGCCATAACTAAAGTATAATGTGAACAATTCGTGACACGTAAACATAAATTATCTATAGCCGTAAATAGTCGAGAGTCTCAGACTGTATAAACAAGTATAAAGATATGAACTTTTAAATATCTAGAAATGTTCAATGTTCTGCCTTTTGGTAAACCATATTTTTTAAACATTGCCAGTGTAAGTACAATAAAATTACATTTACGACATTGTTGTAGCTTACAATGTTTTACCATATATTAGTGTCCTGGTACATATAAAACATAATCATAATCAATATGTTAAAATATTTAATAAGAATAGCAACTGACAACTTCATTTTTTTTCTTATTGTTTGTCGTTATAAAAAGATGATAGATGCAATACCGCAAAGCAGTTCGTCTGTTTACATCGTCATGACAACTCTTGGAAGTTAAGTTGCTGGATTTTAGTTTCCTTTTAAAATGAGTGACGGTAGACTTGCTGTTGCAAGGCTTCCGCCTTTAGGGTGAGTATTTCATCATATTTGAAACGTTTGATCCAAAATTTAAAGACGAATGTTTATATAAATAACAATTTAAAGCAATTTTGCTCGTCCACAATAACCGGCATGATATCCGGATGACATACGATTCGGATACACTCACACTGTATGAACAAGTGAACTTGAAGCTTTGCTGAAAGCGAATTACCCTTGGTTTCTTGTTCGCCTTTTTGTAACACCATGCACTGTTTTCAGAAAACACTGGTTCCTGAAAATTCCAGTGCATTTTGCATGTAAAAATATGTCAACAAATCAGTTATCGACATAGAACTTAGAAGTAATAGCAACTTTTAATGCAAAAACCGGTTATATTTATTTATTCTCTCTCTCTCTCGATCGATCGATCAATCGATCGTATAAAGGAGCCCTCGATTATCCTTAACAAATTCTATTTTTCCTATAATGATTCAATAATTTATGAGCGACTGAATGTGATATAGTTATTCCATTCCTGTAATCTTGATTGAGTCGAAAGCTTGGAAACGGTTATAAAAATGTTGACATTATTCTACGTAGTTCTTCTTTTCCCACAATTGTGATTGTTATAGTCAAAAACATGGAAAAGGCTACATACAAGCTCCGTCTATAAAAGATGAACCCATAATGTAGATATATAAGAAGTCGATTGCTTGGGAAAGGTTACAAAAAACGTTGACATTTTTCTCCGTAATTCTTCTTTTCCCACAATGTTGATTGTTATAGAGTCGTAAACATGGAAAAGGTTACATACAAGCTTTGTCTAAAAGATGAACCCATAATGTCGAAATATATGAAGTGTATAATTTGAATTGAGGAGTGACTGAACGTGATATAATTATTCTATTCCCGTAATCTTGATTGAGTCGAAAACTTGTAAAATGTATTATTCATGTTAGAAAAGGAGCCGTCGCTAATTTTTAACGACTGCTATTTTTCTTCTTTGAAATGGCGAGTGATTGAATGATATATTATAATTCTATTCCTGTAATCTTCATTGAGTCGAGAACTTGGAAAAGTTATAATTCATGTAAGAAAAGGAGCCATCGCTAATTCTTAACAACTTCTATTGCAATTTGCTCTTCTTTGAATTGACGAGTGACTGAATGTGATATAATTATTCTATTCCCGTAAGATTGACTGAATGTGATATGATTATTCTATTCCCGTAATCCTGATTGAGTCGAAAACTTGGAAAAGGTATAATTCATGTAAGAAAAGGAGCCGTCGCTAATTTGTAACGACTTCTACTTTTCTTCTTTGAATTGACGAGTGACGGAATGATATATAATTATTCTATATCCCTTAAACTTCATTGAGTTGAGAGCTTGGAAAAGGTATAATTCATGTAGGCCTAAGCTAGAAAAGGAGCCATCGCTAATTTTTAACGACTTCTACTTCTATTTAAACCATTGAGGACAAGTATTGAATTTACTTTAAATAATAAATTATATGATAACAAGTACAAATTACAAATTAAAATTAAAAATTAAAATTACAAATTAAAATTAAAAATGAAAATTACAAATTACAAATTAAAATCATAAAATTGAAATGGTTAGTTGTCTTTCACTGTAATCGGTCAATTAACACCTTACAATAACACCTTCATATCGATATAGATTATATTGTACTATAATCGATAAGTTAGACGAAATCTCTACCCCATTTACTCTATAGTATCAGTTAGACGAAATGGTAGTTAGACGAAATCTCCAGAATCCAAAAACAAAACAAAAGGTTACATTTTTTAAGCAAAACAGTTGTCTTCATTTCTTCTTGTTAAGAGTGTAAAAATACTTAAAGTCACACATACTTGACCATAGTGTCTGGCATTTTCCGATCAATGACAATGGCAGTTTTTCTAGTTATATTTTGTGGTATGACAGTTTTTCATCAGACATTTTTTTCCTCTTGAATTTTGACATATGACAGTTTTTTCCACTGGCATTTTTGCCTGTCACAGTTTTTCTTCTGAAATTTTTGCCTCACTGCTTTTAATATTCACCTATATTGATAAATGTTGCTCATCAAATATCAAGAAAATGTAACATTAAATGTAAATTGTATACAAGAAAACAAAGATAATTCTAACTGGTGTAAACAATTACTGATTATTTTTTCAGTGTCAAACCTGTTCCTAATATGTATCCACGACAGAATGAAAGACTTCAAGGCTTTTCTGGTCCAACATACACTGTAAATGGAAAAGTTCATGCGTTGCCACCCCCAAGAGTTTTACGGGTAAGTACTCCAAAAATAAATTAAAATTTATGCCTTCATTTGGGTTCCCTTTCCCACATACAACAAATCTGCAGCAGATCTATGCCTTTGAAAACGTCTTGTTAAAAATATGAAGAATCTTTGTAATTAAAAGTATAATTATTGAATACAGTTGACGACATTGTGATAAAAGGAGAAATTGCTTATTATATGCCATTTCTGCTTTTGCCACAATGTTTTCAAAACTTGTCTGCTGCAGAGATATCAAAATGCATCTGTATGAGGGAAAGGCTAAGATAAGATATTTTCAAAATTGTACCCAGCTATTTTCAATCAGAAACTTATGCATGGTAACACAGTGAGATTTGGGTATAACTATTTCTCACGCAAATTGAACTGTCTTAGTGTCAGTGTACATTGTATTTTCAACTGACCTTGTAAGCTCACTTGAGCATGAAGTGCTTGAAGTGACGATTGTAATCACTCACCATATGTTGTATGTCATTTATCGTTTTCTTCTCTGAAACTACTGGCCCGATTTCAAAATAATTACACAGAAATGTTCCCTAGGTGGCCTTAGTCAAAAGATTTTCAAAGTATTTAATTCCAAATAAAATTCTGTTGCTGCGGATTCAGAAAGTGGAAACTTTATATATCTTTAAAGATCTTCTTCTCCAAATAGTATTTTTTTACCACATGGAGACACAATTTGATGCACCTGAAGCAAAATTTTAAAAATGTTGTGTTACAAAACAATTATCATTTTGCTGCAATGTTATCTTTATAAATTTAATAATTATTCTGGAGATTTTCCGTGTTTTTGCTGAGATGTCTTCAAATTGATTGCTGCAGATTTATTTTGTATGTGAGAAAGGGTTAAAATAAATATCAATACAGATCTTCTTATGTCCTTCTGATCTAGTGCTTTTTCTACGTTCATTTTAGCCTTATGTTGATACAAAATCTGGAGAACTTGACCCATGGCCAGCTCATGCCAGTGGTCATTCAATTCCAACAACATCCTTAGTAATGACCAAGGACAAGCAACTGCTATTGGTCAGTGATGACCAGATCGGGAAACCAAGCATGATCCCTAAGCCAAGGTTCCTCGATCAACTAGAAAATTACCTGAAGAAAGAATTGAGAGCATTAGATGCTGTAGTAGTGGAGCCAAATGAACTCAGATTACAGGTAGAGTACTTGAACAGAGTCCTAGATCATAAGGATCATCAGATGTCCAGATAAGGAGCATTTTTCATGCTCTAAAATCCTTATTTGACTTCCAAAACCTATGTTGTGGGTACTCAAAAGAATCGTCTCAGTGAGACGATTCTTTTGAGTACCCACAACATAGGTTTTATTGAGTGCTAAGAGAGATATCACATAAGAAAGACCCGTTTACTCCTCCTTAACTAGTCCTCTGTTTAAAGGATCATCAGAGGTCCAGATAAGGAGGGGTATACAGCTCTTTTCCCTATAATAGCTCTCTCGTTATGCAACTGAACCCTATGATATAATTGAGATGCTTCTTTTTAAGAACGCACAACATAGGGTTAGAGAGTCAAATCAGCATTTTAGAACGTATAAAAACGCCCCTTATCTAGAGCTCTAGACTACTAAGGAGGAGTTAACATATATCTTTCCCAGGGATATCTTGTTAAGCATATGACTAGAGTTGAAAACATTGTGGCTGTTGTAATCTCGGTAATTAGTGTTATTCCACAAGCGTGGTAACTATAACGTAGACGTGTGTTCGGTTCAACGGTTTATTAACAACTGCCCTGGTCAGAGCTGGCGCCCTGAAGGGTGGGAAACATTAGGAATGCGCATTGAGTATTATAACCACATGTTACAGTGGCAAAAGAAGAAATTGCTTATATATATACTTGTCAAAATGCCTCTGCAAGTGGGAAAGTGTTTAAAAAGCTATATAGTGTAGGTATGCAAAAAACATCTATTCATGTGTCACAGTTTGATTGAGTACCCAACATAAAGGATTTGTAGATGGAATAAGGATTTTAGAACTTGACATAACGTCTTTTATCTAGAGCTGTAGTTGAAGCAACGTTTCAAAGGCTTTTAAAACCGTTCTCTGACAAATCAATTTTTCTTTGCACTGCAACCAACACTTTCAGAAGACATTTGGCAAACAATAAAAGAAATTGTAACACTTGTTACGGGCACTTCCTCCCTTTTATGTCCCCAACTTCCAAGAAGTTAGTGATGAATATTGCTTTGCTTTTGTTTGTTCAATCAATTGTTTGAGCATGCAATTGTTTATCATGGTTTAACCCTTTCCCTCATATAGACGCTTTCCGACGCCTCTGCAGCAGACGGCTTTTTGAAAACATAGTGACAAAAGAAGAAATTGCACAGAACGTGCAATTTCTCCTTTTGCCACAATGTTTTCCACTTTTTGTCATAGGTTATCCATTCAATTATGGAGATTTTCTATGTTTTGACAAAATACGTTCAAAGTCGTCTGCTGCAGAATTGTCGTATGGGGGAAAGGGTTAAATGAAACATAGTATAAATACTGGACTCTCCGGTCCCTGCCTTTATGAGCAATTTGGTAAAACAGATAAAACTTATCCAGTGATAAAATGTACTAGTTTGTCAGTCAGATATATTTCAGGCATGCATCTGATTTCCGCACCGCTGATTACATACTTTGAATTAGCTTTTAAAATATTTAATACGTGTACCATATAAGCTTCCTTGCAGAAAAATGGGCCTTATCTGATATTAGGTAAAGGGTAAAAGGCCCACTGACTTGATAGTTAATAGTGTAGATGCTTGCCGATCAGACTGTGCATTATCTTGTACAGTCTGATCTGGATCAATACTGTTTACAATTGTCCAAAGACCTATTTCCCTGCTTTAGAAGCATACATCTTTTTTAAAGACAGACGATAAACATAATTTAAATGCATGTACATTGTAGGCCCATCGAGAAGTGTTTGAGTATTTGATTGAAGACTTCAAAACCTACAAGCCATTACTCTCAAGCATTAAAAATGAATATGAAATGATGTTTGCCTTTCATAGACAGCAGATCAGAGAGCTTGAACCATTAAAAGTAAGTAATGTTCATGTTCATGTTCACAAAACCTTTTTTTGTTTTCACCTGTTTTGTATTTGTTTTCTTACTTTCCCATTTCTTTTTATTCGTTCTTCTATTTTTCTGCATTTCTGCAAGCAAAATGAATAGTAAAATTGTTTATCCTGTTGTGTCCTAGTTTCGTGACCTTTAACATCCATTTTCGGGCATGCGCATTTCGATATGAAGAAGCGATTGGTCAAAATATTATTTTATTTTAGATAAGTATCAACATAAACTGGTAACATAAAAAAAATAAGAAATATTTTGAAAATGATGATGTCTCAAATGTATGCCTGTTTATCGGTTGTGAACATTTAAACGCTTTCTCCTCAGCTCATGACCTAGTTTCATATTGCCAAAATATAAAGGTAAGTAACCGGAAGTAAAATGTAAACTTAGAAAACGCTTCCATGACATTGACGAGTTATGCAGACAAAAAATGTCGCTCAAAAAATTTATTTCTTATACGTCACGAAACGAGTGCAAGGGCTGCATGTAGGAGAAAGAAAGATATCTGATAGGATATAGATCTTCTAGTACATGTATTTGCGTGTTGAAAACATTTCAGGTCAAATAGTGACATATGGAAAATTGAAAACAGAACTTAAACCCTTTCCCTCATACGACAATTCTGCAGCAGACGACTTTGAACATATTTTGTCAAAAAGTAGAAAATCTCTAATTGAATGGATAACCTAGCTATGACTAAAAGTGGAAAACATTGTGGCAAAAGGAGAAATTGCACGTTTTGTGCAATTTCTTCTTTTGTCACTATGTTTTCAAATAGCCGTCTGCTGCAGAGGCGTCAGAAAGCATCTATATGAGGGAAAGGGTTAACCCTTTCCCACATGTAGACACAATTTTACACATTGGCAGCAGACAACTCTTGTAAACATTTTGAAAAAAGACTGTATTGCTCATCATGACAAATTTCTCCTTTTGTTAACAATGCATTTAAATTTAATTCAATGATTTTGCTTTCATTTATAAAAGATTTATAAATTTCCCTATATGTTTTTAACCCTTTCCCTCATATAAACGCTTTCTGACAACTTTGCAACAGACAGCTTTTTGAAAACATAGTGACAAAAGAAGATATTACTTGAAAAATCTCTATACATGAAAGTATAATTACTAAAAAACAAGAGGGCCATGATGGCCCTGGAATCGCTCACCTGATTTTATTTTTTTTCACTTTAGCCATATAAGCCCCGCCCCCTGGCAGCCATAGTTTCCGACCAATCAACTTGGCTTGAAGGAATCTGATAGAGGGCCACCCTAGGAACATTTCTACAATTTTTTTTTAAAATCGGCCAGACACTTTTGGAGGAGAAGATTTTTTAAGTTTTCACTATAGCCATATAATGCAAAATAGCCCTGCCCACTGGTGACCATGTTTTTTGACCAATCAACATGGCTTGAAGAAATCTGAAAGTGGGTCATCCAAAGAACATTTCTACAAAATTATTTGAAAATCGGCCGGACACTTTCAGAGAAGAAGATTTTTTAAGTTTTCACTATAGCAATATAAGGCAAAATAGCCCCGCACCGCCTGGGGGCCATGTTTTTCGACCAATCAACTTGGATTGAAGGAATCTGATAGAGGGTCATCCAAGGAACATTTCTACAAAATTATTTAAAAACCGGTCTAACACTTTCGGAGGAGAAGATTTTTTAAGTTTTCACTATAGCCATATAAGGCAAAATAGCCCCGCCCCCCTGACAGCCATGTTTTTTGACCAATCAACATGGCTTGAAGGAATCTAATAGAGGGTCATCTAAGGAGCATTTCTACAAAATTATCTGAAAATCTGCCAACCAGTTTGGGAGAAGAAGATTTTTTATGTTTTCACTATAGCCATATAAGGCAAAATAGCCCTGCCCACTGGCGGCCATATTTTACGACCAATCAACATGGCTTGAAGGAATCTGATAGTGGGTCACTTAAGGAACATTTCTACAAAATTATTTGAAAATCGGCCAGACACTTTCGGAGAAGAAGATTTTTTAAGTTTTCACTATAGCCATATACGGCAAAATAGCCCCGCCCCCCTGGCGGCCATGTTTTTCGACCAATCAACATGGCTTGAAGGAATCTGATAGAGGGTCATCCAAGGAACATTTCCACATTGACATTTTCGGAGGAGAAGATTTTTTAAGTTTTCACTATAGCCATATAAGGTCATCCAAGGAACATTTCTACAAAATTATTTGAAAATCTGCCAACCAGTTTGGGAGAAGAAGAATTTTGAAGTTTTTTTCATTTCGTTGCCATGGAAACCAGAATTCTGCATGGATCCTAAAAATTTGAAGGAAATCTGGTGAGGTCATTGAGAGGATGCTTTCTGTGAAGTTTCATCCAAATTGACCCACTGGTTACTGAGGAGAAGAAGTTGACGCACGACGCACGACGCACGACGGACGACGCACGATGGACGACGGACGCCGGACAAAAGGCGATCACAATAACTCACCTTGAGCAAAGCTCAGGTGAGCTAAAAAGTTGTAAACATTGTGGCAAAAGGTGAAATTGCTCGTTTTTAGCAATTTCTTCTTTTGTCACGATGTTTTCAAAAAGCTGTCTGCTGCAGAGGCGTCAGAAACTGTCTATATGAGGGAAAGGGTTAATGTTTTCATTTTATTATCATTTCAGCAAATGTTAGTCACTGTATCAGAACAATGTGATCAAAAGATAATGGCCATCAGGGATGAAGAAAAACAAGGTAAGCTGCTGTGCATTCAGTTAGACGTCATATTTAGCTGGCTGTCAATCCAGGGGTTGTGAGTTCGAATCCCGGCTCGGCCAACTTTCTTTCCGATGATTGACAAAAGTCAATGCGACATGCGTCATTCATCTTCCACCAATGGGCTAAGTCTATGTGGAAAAGCAGCCAGTTGCTTGGGAAGATTGTTGTGTGGAGTACTGGTGTGAGAAAACCAGGAAATGCATGAGTAGGTGAACTGGCTGCCATGATATAACTGAGAATTTTTTAAAAACGGCGTTAAACCCCAATCAATCAATCAATTATATTTAGCTTTTGGCATATAACATCTATCCAGTACTGATAGCTGTAACTTAACCCTTTCCCACATATCATGAATCTGCAACAGACGACTTTAAAAACATACTCAAGTTTTTTTGGAAACTCCCTTTAAATGAAAGTACAATAATTGACAAGAGTTAAAAACATTGTGACAAAAGGATAAACTGCTCGTTTCAATTGAGCAATTTCTTCTTTTGTCACCCTGTTTTCGAAAAATCTGTCTGATGCAGAGGCATCAGAAAGCAACTGTATGGGGGAAAAGGTTAAATATTCACGACATAAGGGACAATTGTGTAATAAGGTAAGATACTGCTGAGCAAAGACCAGAATTGTCCTATTTTCATATTCGGGCATGTGCAAGCCAAATGAACCTATCTGTTACAGTATTTAACTTCGACGGTCATGGTGGATTGCCCATGGGCAAGGCACATTTTCTAGCCTAGTACTGGTTTGTTTACCCAGGGATCATGAATAAGTGAACTGTCGCCGTGATATAACTGAAAAAATGTTGAAACAGCGTAAAATACCATTAAATAAACAGTTTTTGACTTAAATTTTAACACTCACCAAGCTCTTTAACCCTTTCTCAGCTATAGACACATTTAGACTCATCCGCAGCAGACGACTTTTGAAAACATAGTGTCAAAAGGAGAAATTGATCAAAACAAGCAATTTCTCCTTTTGCCACAATGTTTTTTAACTTTTTCAGTAATTATACCTACAAATATAGAGATTTTCCATACTTTTGATTAATCATTTTCAAAGTCGTCGGCTGCAGATTTGCTGTATGTGGGAAAGGGTTAAGTGTTAGGACACAGAATACACCCCTGTTTAACCCACCATATCTCGGATTGCGCTTACAGTAAGTCACTGCAATGTTTGGTCTACACAAGTTTGAGAATTTGTCTTAACTATAACTTTGCAAAAAAAAACTAGGTATTTATCCCTTTCCCTCATATAGACGCTTTCTGACACCTCTGCAGCAGATGGCTTTTTGAAAACATAGTGACAAAAGAAGAAATTGCACAAAACGTGCAATTTCTCCTTTTGCCATGATGTTTTCCACTTTTTGTCATAGGTTATCCATTCAATTATGGAGATTTTCTATGTTTTGACAAAATATGTTCAAAGTCTTCTGCTGCAGAATTGTCGTATGAGGGAAAGGTATAAACCCTTGGTAAGAGGGTGTGGTTGACTTGGCCTTTTTGTTCAAATCACACTTTAATAAAATTTGTGCTCAAGTATCTGAGCAAATTCCTTCTCGAAATTAACTATCATAAATCTTATTTTGAAGAACATAATTCATTTCTGAGCAGTGAACACATAGAACATTTTCAGAGTTTTATAGTTTCTGGCCCTGGGCATGAAGGATGATCCTTTCCTGCATTTGTCCATCTTCGCAAGCCAAGGGTAATTTGTCCTTTTCATTTTATTACCATAATTACTTATGGGAATGCAAATGTACAAAGTCACTAAGCCTTGACTAGCGAAGATGGCACTTGTCCGAAATACCTCAAAGGTTTCCCCCCCTTGAGCACAACAGACATAGGTTATTTTATTCAACAGAAATGACAGACATGAAGAAAGAAAACAAGGGTTTATATAGGAGGATAGAAGATTTAAAGAATGAACAAAAAGACCTTCATACCCAGGTCAACAAAATGGTTGATGAGTTGGCCAATGTTTATAAACAATACAGGGACGAGAGGGACGCCCGTAAATTATTACAGTCCGACATCAATGACCTGCGATACCAACAGGAAGATTATCAAATGTCACAGAAACAAGAAACCGAAGTGGAGGAAGATCCTGTCATGCTAAAAATAGCTCTCAAGTTAGTAAACTGATTGATTTGGGTATAACGTCGTTTTCAACAATTTTCAAGTCCTATCAAGGCTGCCAGTTCACCTACTTACGCGTTTCTTGGCTGTTTTTCCACAAAGACTGTTAGCCCATTGGTAAAGGACGAATGACACATGTCACAGTGACTTTTGTCAAACGTCGGAAAGAATGTTGGCCAATCTAGGATTCAAACTCACAACCCCTGGATTCACAGCCCACTTCGTTAAATTATAATTTCCCTCTCACCCTTTCTCACATGTATACAACACAAATGCAGCAGTCGACTTTGAAAGTCATCTAGACAATAATATGGAAGATCTCTATAAGGGAAAGTATTAACCCTTCACCTCATATAGACGCTTTCTGACGCCTCTGCAGCAGACAGCTTTTTGAAAACATAGTGACAAAAGAAGAAATTGCACAAAACGTGCAATTTCTCCTTTTGCCACAATGTTTTCCGCTTTAAGTCATAGGTTATCCATTAAATTATGGAGATTTTCTATGTTTTGACAAAATACGTTCAAAGTCGTCTGCTGCAGAATTGTCGTATGAGGGAAATGGTTAAATTTTAAAAGATCGGAAAACATAAGTATTTAAATAACAAATTTACAGAAACGATTTTGAAATCATCTTGACAAAAATATGGCTGGGTCATACCAAAGGCTTTAAAAATGGTAGTAATGGCTGCCCTCCTAGGCACTCAGGGTTGCAGAATTAGCATTACAACTGACCGGCTGGGACCAATAGTACTGGTTACGAACCCAGCAACGCTGTGGTATAACTGAAAAATTGTTGAAAGTGGCGTTTAAACACCATACAAACAAACACAAGGGGCAATTTATGTCTGTTTAACCCTTTACCTCATACACAGCAGACGACTTGGAACATATTTTGTCAAAAGATAGAAAATCTCTATAATTGAATGGATAACCTATGACTAAAAGTGGAAAATATTGTGTCAAAAGGAGAAATTGCTTGTTTTGAGCAATTTCTTCTTTTGCCACTATGTTTTCAAAAAGCCGTCTGCTGCAGAGGCGTCAGAAAGCGTCTATATGAGGGAAAGGGTTAAAGGTTTAAGCTGACTTGAAAATTTAAGACATTAGTACAGTCTAACCTGTGCTAGAGACTACCTTGGAAAAGCGATTCCCTGTCTATAATGATCATAATTTTAGTCTCCCAAATACTCATTTCCTGTATAAATGACCCTGCAATTAACTACCACCTGTCAACAAAGACCAGATTGTTCAGATCCCATGGGTGGTCTTTAAACACAGGTTTGACTGTAGTTGCATCCATGCTTTTTTGGTTTTGTTTACAGAAAAGCTAGGGAAGATGAGAAGTCGGCCACTCAGAGACTTCATGAGATAGTCGCAAACTACGGTGATGTCATACCTAGGAGAGATTTTGAGGGCTTGGAAAAGACACACAATGTAAGATACGATTAAAGCTGATGACTAGATAAGGAGGAGTCTTCTGATCTATATATCTCTTATGACTCAACCAAACCCACATACAACAAATCTGCAGCAGACGACTTTGAAGACATAGTGACAAAAACCTGAAAAATCTCCATAAAAGATAGCTTAATTGTTGAATAAAGTTGAAAACATTGTGGCCAGAGGTGAGAAGATCTTGGGGTGATGTCCGTCGTCCTTCGTCCGTCCAATTGCTTGAGAAACGTGATACTGTCTTCAGTTTTGATTGTATCTCAATCAAACTTATACAGTAGTTAAATATCCATGAGAGCTCGGTTCCTTTCGCAAACCAGCCAGATCCGCCTATGCAAGACTTGATTATGGCCCTTGAAATTGTCAAAATTGCTATAATACAGCTTGTGAAAACAATAGAGCCTCCATTTACTATCCGATCTTCACCAATCTCTGATAGTAGTTAAATATTGATGAGAGCTCTGTTCCTTACGCAAACCAGCCAGATCCGCCCATGCAAGACTAGATTATGGCCCTTGAAATTGTCAAAATTGCTATAATACAGCTTGTGAACACAATAGAGCCTCCATTTACTATCCGACCTTCACCATACATACATGCTCTGGATTGAAAATGACCAAAGAACCATACCAGTAGAGCATAGGCCCTCATGGGCCTCTGGTTCACAATGTTTAAAAGGTTTTCTGCGATAGACGCGTCAAAATGTGTCTGCAGGTGGGAAAAAGATTATTACTGTTTCTTTTATTAAAGGAATTGGTGGAAAGTGTCAGTGTGGTACAGAATGACTTTGATAAATTAAAACAAGAGCATGAGTAAGTACATGATATCACTTTTTTTAACCCTTTCCCACGTATGACAATTCTGCAGCAGACGACTTTGAACATATTTTGTTACAAAAATGATGTATCTCTTTAATTGAATGGATAACCTATGACTAAAAGTGGAAAACATTGTGTCAAAAGGAGAAATTGCTTCTTTTGAGCAATTACTTCTTTTGTCACTATGTTTTCAAAAATCCGTTTGCTGCAGAGGCGTCAGAATGCGTCTATATGAGGGAAAGGGTTAACTTTCGGAAATATTTCGCGCATCTTTTCAATACGAGGCAAAACCGTATAATTATGAGAAATTTCTACTTTTGCCAAAATGTTTCCAAATGTTTTTAATAGATATATATTGAAGATTGCTAAAAATAAGCAATTTCTCCTTTTCCTACATTGTTTTCAGCACTATATCACTGATACAATTCCAGCTTTTCCTGCAATTGCTCCTTTTCCTGCATTGGTTTCAACTCCATATCACAATTATCATTCCAGTTTTCCAGACATATCATTATCAACGTCCTCAATTGTTTTTAAAGCATGCTATTAAAGATCATCATATTAAAGTTATCTTTTAGTTCATTATAAGATGAAATGATTTAATGTTTACATTATGAAAAGTGCAGTTATAAAAAAGAATAATCCAGTAAGTTAATCCTTCCCCTAATATAAACGCTTCCTGACGCCTCTGCAGCAGACGGCTTTTTGAAAACATAGTGACAAAAGAAGAAATTGCTCAAAACGAGCAATTTCACCTTTTGCCACAATGTGTTCCACTTTTAGTCATAGGTTATCCATTCAAATATGGAGATTTTCTATGTTTTGACAAAATGCGTTCAATGTCGTCTGCTGCAGAATTGTCATATGAGGGAAAGGGTTAAGATCATCATACTAAAATTATCTTTAGTACATTATAAGATGAAATTTTTTAATGTTTACATTATGAAAAGTGCAGTTATAAAGAAGAATAATCCAGTAAGTTAACCCTTTCCCACCTGCAGACGCATTCTAACGCATCTGCAGCAGACGGCTTTTTGAAAAACATAGTGACAAAAGAAGAAATTGCACAAAACGTGCAATTTCTCCTTTTGCCACAATGTTTTCCACTTTTTGTCATAGGTTATCCATTCAATTATAGAGATTTTCCATTATTTGACCAAATATGTTCAAAGTCGTCTGCTGCAGAATTGTCGTATGAGGAAAAGGGTTAAGCTCAGACATTTTTTTTTTTGGTTTCCACAAAAAGTGGTCTACAGACACAGCCAATAGATGGTGAATGATCACAACAGCTCATGCTGAACATGTCGTCTGCTGCAGAATTGCTGTATGAGGGAAAGGGATGAATGGTTGATATTTATATTTCAGTGCCCTGTTAGAGGTTCACAAACAAGTTGTAAAACAGAGGGATGAGTTCTACACAGAATGTGAAACACTTCGCAGAAGTTCTACACCCAGGTATGCTCCATCATTTTTGCTACATAAATAAGAAAAACTTGCTGGTAACAATTAACCCTTTCCCTCATATAAACGCTTTCTGACGCCTCTGCAGCTTTTTGAAAACATAGTGACTAAAGAAGAAACTGCTCAAAACGAGCAATTTCTCCTTTTGCCACAATGTTTTCAACTTTTAGTCATAGGTTATCCATTTAATTATAAAGATTTTCTATTTTTTGACAAAATATGTTCAAAGTCGTCTGCTGCAGAATTGTCGTATGAGGGAAAGGGTTAATGTTTGTCATAGTGACTTTGGTGGATTCTCCTGGTAGCCCAAATTTTTAACATTTAAAAAACAAAAGTGTATGCATTCAAGTCCGTATACAGTCAAACTTGTCTTAACCCTTTCCCTCATATGACAATTCTGCAGCAGACGACTTTAAATATATTTTGTCAAAAAGTGGAAAATCTCTATAATTGAATGGATAACCTATGACTAAAAGTGGAAAACATTGTGGCAAAAGGAGGAATTGTTCGTTTTGAGCAATTTCTTCTTTTGTCACTATGTTTTCAAAAAGCCGTCTGCTGCAGAGGCGTCAGAAAGCATCTATATTAGGGAAAGGGTTAAGTCCGTATACAGTCAAACTTGCCTTAAGCAGCCACACAGGGAGAGTTAAAATTCGGCTGCTGAACACAGGTGGCTGCTGAACACAGGTGGCTGCTTAATTAATACAAGTCAATCAAAGAAGAAAATATTGTTTCTGTTAATCTTTATGTTGCTGCTGAGTACAAGTTGGCTCTTTAAGAAAGGGGACCACTAACACAAGTTTGACTGTATTCACAATCTTGTTTTACGTTCAACTGCAATTACATGAAGTAGTTAGAAAATTAAAACAGTTGCATATGTGTTATCACTTTGTGTTTTGTTTGCTTATTATTATTATTTTCCCTGATACAGATGAATTATCATATATCTGCAGCAGACAGCATTTTGAAAAAAGTTGTGGAATAAGAAGAAATTGAAAATTGTATTTGTTTTATACACACAACAAATCTGCAAATGACAACATTGAAAACATTTAGTAAAAAATTTGGAAGCACTCTTATTTATGAAAGAAGATTAAATGAAAAAAGTTAAATATATTTTGGCAAAAGGAGAAATTGATCTCCAATTTCTCCTTTTACCATTATGTTTTCAAAAGCTGTCTGCATGTGCAAAAGGGATAAGATAAATACCTTTCTTTTTAACCCTTTCCCACATATAGCCGCTTTCTGACACCTTAGCAGCAGAAAACTTTTGAAAACATTGTGACAAAAGGTGAAATTGCTCAAAATAAGCAATTTCTCCTTTTGCCCAAATGTTTTTTTCAACTCTATTTATAATTAAACTCTAATTTATGGAGATGCTCCATGTTTTTTTTGCCAATTAGTTTTCAAAGTTGTCTGCTGCAAATATAACCCTTTCCCTCATATGGGCGCTTTCTGACGCCTCTGCAGCAGACAGCTTTTTGAAAACATAGTGACAAAAGAAGAAATTGCTCAAAACGATTTTTGCCACAATGTTTTCCACTTTTAGTCATAGGTTATCCATTCAATTATAGAGATTTTCTAGTTTTTGACAAAATATGTTCAAAGTCGTCTGCTGCAGAATTGTTTTTGAGGGAAAGGGTTGATGTATGTGGGAAATGGTTAATATTTTTGTTATTCTTTGAAGGCCTGACTGGGATAAATGTGCTGACAATGTTAAAGGTGGAATGAACCGCTGGAAGGAATTGTCAGAGGGAAAGACGAGTAACGAGATTGTTGATATTATTCTACAAGAGATGGCTTCGGGAGAAGTTGTTGATTCCGGAGGTGCCGAATATTTTGATGGACAGGTCAGCTTAAGTTCTTTTTCCTAGCATTAAGGTGTCCTGGATTATACGACATTACAGCCAACTTTTGAAAATTTTGTGGAAAGCGGAGCAAATGTTAAAAATACACAGATTCATGCATTGTTTTATATTATTGCATAAAATCTATGTTTTAAGCCCGCTTAAGGGATACAGAAACATTTCAAAAACCGGGCGTAAACGGCAAGAAAACGTGTATAAACAAAGCGATTCTCGCACGTACGTGCCGTTTCAGACCGGTTAGATGTTTTACATATGCATTACCCGGGCACCGTTAGTAAACAAAACATGGACGCTCCATCTCCCCTAGAATAGGAGCAATTGTTGGGTTAACAATAACATCAGCTTCTTGAACTCGATAATCGGTAACATGCAATAGACTCACAGTTAAAGAGCATAACATAATCCAAAACCATTCGAGTCAGCGATGGCAACCTTGATGTAGGACCGGTTCGTGGATATATAAAACATAACTTGTTTACTTTATGACGTCACATTTGTCAATCCTTATCGCGTCATGTTCATCGGCGGTTATCGTACAACTGAACGTTACAGCGGACTATATGTTGGATGTTTGCTCTTATTTTATGCAATAATAGCGAAAATACACATTTTCTCGGGCGTGAACATCTGCGGGTGTCCGCAGATATTCACGCCCTCGAAAATGTGTATTATCCCTATGTTAAGCTTATTTAGAATAGAAATAACTTCTTGTGAAATGTTAGATTCCAAAGTGTTGACCCAGCACCAAAGTGTTGACCCAGCACAAGCAGTTGATCATGATGTCTGCTGAAGGACTACAAGTGTTGACACATGAAAAATATTTGTTTTATCCAGTACCATAATTTATTAACATACCAAGTTAAATATAGTGAATTCTAGGTTGAATTTTGTCTCTTTGAAATTTAGAATTTCTTGAATTAGAATTAATTTATAATGGTTGGTGAATAAGGACCTGCATGTTTGTATATCTCTGGACTTATAAATTAGATTCACCAGACAAAAACCTAAGTTTGTGACCTTGCAACCAGTGTAAATCCAGATCAGCTTTCATCCCTTCATAGACTGATCAGGATCTTCCCTGTTCATTATCTTTACCCTATTCATGCATATGAAAAAATCTGCACCGGACATCTTTGTAAACATTCACACAAAAATATAGAAAAATCCTTTAAGTGAAAGTATAGTTAGATAATAGAGTTGAATTCTTTTTGCATCTATGGTATTAAAAGTCGTCTGCTTCGGAAATGTCAAAATTTGTCTGCATGTTGGAAAGGGATAATTATTCAAGCATTCTGCATGCCTCAAGAGAGCATTGTTATGATAATAATCTGCCTATACAGGTATGCACTTTTATCATTTTGTTATTAATCTAACCCTTTCCATCATACAGACACTTTCTGACGCCTCTGCAGAAGACGACTTTTGAAAACATTGTGGCAAAAGGAGAAATTGCTCATAATTAGCAAATCCTCCTTTTGCCACAATGCTTTCAACTTTATTCAATTATTATACTTTCATTTATAGTTATGACCTATTTGCCTAGATCTTTCCAAAGACGTCTGCTGCAAATTTGTTTTATGTAGGAAAACTCCTATGGTTGGTTCTTCTTGTGACACGGCTCACATGAAGTTTCTTTTATCAAATTGTATTAACTTTTTAATTTTTAGGGTACTGGTCCAGCTGTCCCTAAATACTTACAACATGAGGGTCCTGTGAGAAACCGTCGACTTGGAAAACGAGATTCTTCGTTACTTATTAAAGATATTTGGAGAGAGAAAGGGGCACATGATGCTGCGGTAGGTATAAGTACAAGGTTTAACCCTTTCACACATGGAAATGCATTATGACCCAGCAGTTGACAACTTTGGAAAACATTGTGGTTATAGGAGACTTTGCTCATAATGAGCAATTTCTCTTTTTGCCACATTGTTATTCTTTTTCAATGATAATACTTTTCTTAATAGGGGTTATTTCATATTTTGCCTTGATGTGTTCAAATTCATCTGCTGCATATCTGTGGCATATTTTTATTTTTTTGAATTCAAATTAATCTCTTAATGTGATGTGATTAATCAAAATATTTTTGAATCATCTCCTATGAATTTGATAAGATATTGAGTAACCATAGAGATATTATAGGTCATAGGCCCATTAACCCCACCTGCGGTTCATTGAAAATCAACCTTCAAACATTTCGAGGGCTTGGCGTGAAACGGTTGTAACTAAAAACCTATTTTGAAATCCCTGGTTTAGGGGCAATTTTGACCCCTTTGTAAACAATGCAAATGTAGGTGCCATTGCTCAGAACGAGCAATGGCACCTAAATATCCATTGTTTACCAAGACAAATGATTTAATGCTTATAAAGATCTTATGGCGAGGTGATTAACCTTGGTAAAAAAATACCAATTTTAGTTACAACCGTTTCACGCCAAGCCCTCGATTTGTGACCAGTAAAGATTCAAATCATCCCGTACCTGATCTGGTTCTGCCCTGTTTCCTAATTTAGTCACATCAATATTCAGGTAGCCTTCGACACATATTTGGGTCTCATAGTAGGAATGTGCAGTTAACCCTTTCCCTCATACAACAATTCATCAGCAGACGACTTTGAACGTATTTTGACAAAAAAATGGAATATCTCAATAATTGAATGGATAACCTATGACTAAAAGTGGAAAACATTGTGGCAAAAGGTGAAATTGCACGTTTTGTGCAATTTCTTCTTTTGTCACTATGTTTTCAAAAAGCCGTCTGCTGCAGAGGCGTCAGAAAGCATCTATATGAGGGAAAGGGTTAATGTTAACCCTTTCCCACTTATAGACGCATCAGCAGCAGATGTCTTTTGAAAACAATGTGACAAAAAGAGAAATTGCTCATCATGAGCAATTTCACCGTTTGCCACACTGTTTTCAACTCTTTTTAATAAATAAATGTAATCATTTAGGAAGATTTTTCACAGTTTTACAATTGCCACAATGTTTTCAACTTGATTCAATAAATGTTCTTTCATTTAAAAAGAGTTTCCCCATTTTTGCCTATATATTTTCAAAATCATCTGCTACAGATTTGTTGTATGCGGAAACTCTATATCCGCAAGAGTAGTAACAAAAAGAATTTAAGGTTGAAAATTCCGGGAGTGTGTGACTCATATATTATTTCAATCTATTGTAGAAGACGGATGGAGTCCGTGAAAAGATGGGAGATTTCCTGTTCACTTATTTGCAAAGACGGTTTGGTTTGGAGCAGATGATCACAGAGTGGGGCTATAACTTACACGACGCCTGTCAGAGATACAACCACGATGAACATATTGGACTCTTCCAAGGTGTTCTCACAGAAGAGGTAGGTTATTATTATTACTGACCACCTCAATGGTGTAGTGGTTTTAGATGTTTTCTAACGCCTCTTTTGAACACATTATGGCAAAAAGAGAATTTGCTCATAATGAGCAATTTCTCCTTTTACCACAATGTCTTCTTTTCAATGATTAAACTTTCATTTAAAGTATATTTAACCCTTTCTCTCATACGACAAAATTTCTGCAGCAGACGACTTTAAACTTATTTTGTCAAAACATAGAAAATCACCATAATAAAATGGATAACCTATTCATGACGAAAAGTGGAAAAACATTGTGGCAAAAGGAGAAATTGCACGTTTTGTGCAATTTCTTCTTTTGTCACTATGTTTTCAAAAAGCTGTCTGCTGCCGAGGCGTCAGAAAGCGTTTATATGAGGGAAAAGGTTAATGGACCAGTAATACTGAAAAACTTTCGCGGAAAGTGCTGTGATATAAGTGAACAATTGTTTAAAGCGGCGTTTAAAACACCATACATAAGAAATACAAAAATACCAAATCATTATAGTCTGAGTCACATCACATGAAAACAGACATTGTGTGACCAGCATTTTGATGAGGAATATTTCCTTTTGCCACAATGTTTTCAGCTCGATTCAATAATTATACTTTCATTTATAAAAAGTGTCCCCATACTTTGCTTGCATATTTTCAAAGTCGTCTGCAGATATGTTACATGTGGGAAAAAGTTTAGTTTAGTTTAAACTTATTTATTTTACATCGATTGCGAAACAAGCTTTAAGCTTATTTTAATCACACTCGATGTCAGCTTCTTGGAGAATTAACCAAAGTCAGAACCCGCATATCAGAGGACTCAAACCCGGGACCTTTGGTACGAGGGGCTGACGCTCTACCTCTACACCACCGTCTTCCACAGGAAAATGTTTAACCTAATGAATTTCTTTTATTATTATCACCCTTGAATTTTTATAGTTTCTGGCTGACATAATAATAGATTTTACCTGTTCCATCTTACAACAAATCTTCAGCAGGCTACTTTGACAAGATCTGGGCAACAATGTTGAAAATCAGCATAAATTAATGTGTAATTATTGAATACAGTTGAAAACATTGTGGCAAAAGAAGAAATTGCTCATCATGTTTTCAAAAGACTTATGCTTCAAAATGTGTCTATAAGTTGGAAAGGTTTATTTAACCCTTTCCCTCATATAGCTGCTTTCTGACGCCTCTGCAGCAGATGGCTTTTTGAAAACATAGTGACAAAAGAAGAAATTGCTCAAAACGAGTAATTTCTCCTTTTGCCACAATGTTTTCCACTTTTAGTCATAGGTTATCCATTCAATTCTAGAGATTTTCTATTTTTTGACAAAATATGCTCAAGGTCGTCTGCTGCAGAATTGTCGTATGAGGGAAAGGGTTAAACCTTTTCTACATGCAATAATATTCTGATGCCCATGAAGCGGACTACATTGTGAAATTATTGTGACAATAGGAGAAGTTGATCATAATGAGCAATTTCTCCATTCGCTACAACAATTTTGACTCAATTCAATATTTCTATTTTCACTTAACGAGATTTCCTATATGTTTGCCTTTGAAGTCGTCTGTTACAGATATGCTGTATGTGGGAAACGGTTAATGAGTTTGAAACAATGTAGTCCAAGAAAAGACTACATTAATATTGTTTTCAAATATTGTTTACAGTGGTGTATGATATTTCCTTTAGAATGACAAGATCTATTATTCCCTAGCCGAGTTACAGCTGATTCCAAAACTGATAAAAGAAATAAAACCATGTTGAATTGTTGTTTAACCCTTTCCATCATATAGACACATTTTAACATCTGCATCAGACGACCTTTGCCACAATATTTTCAATATTTTAACACTTTCATTTATTCATATTTTTTTTAATTTTGCCTAGATGTTTTCAAAGTCGTCTGTTGAAGGTTTGATTGTACATGTATGAGGAAAGGGGTTAATCCTTTCCCTCATATAGACGCTTTCTGACGCCCCTGCAGCAGACGGCTTTTTGAAAACATAGTGACAAAAGAAGAAATTGCTCAAAACGAGCAATTTCTCCTTTTGACACAATATTTTCCACTTATAGTCATAGGTTATTCATTCAATTATGGGGATTTTCTATGTTTTGACAAAATATGTTCAAAGTCGTCTGCTGCAGAATTGTCGTATGAGGGAAAGGGTTAACATCTGAATGATTTATTTTCTGCAGAATGATGAAGAAATATATCATGCCCAGTTACAGCTGATACAAAAACTGATGAACCATTTAACAAATGTCGACATGGACAAAGGAAACCAAGGAAAACTCACCAAAGCGGATTTCAGGTTGGTACGATTTTCATTATTTGTGACCTTGATTTGATATTATGAGAGCCATAAATTGGGGGAAATAACCCTTCATACAGTTGTGAGCCAGTGCACAAAGTCTGACTAACATCTCCACAATGTTTTCAACACCATTAAACAAGAGGGCCATGATGGCCCTGGATCGCTCACCTTAATTATACAATGTACTGCAATGCAAAACACATCAAGACAATTATTCTGAATGCAACCTCCACAGTGCTAACAATATTTTCCTTCATTTGGCCTAGTGATCTATATTTTTTTTACCCGATATGATTCATATTCCAACATGGACTAGATATCATCAAGACAGCATTCTGACGTTTCAACTTGCTCAAAGTAAAAATGCGGCCTCCGGAGTTTGAACAATATTTTCCTTTATTGACCTAGTTTCTGATCCAATATGACCCATATTCGAACTTGACCTAGATATAATTCAGACAAACATTCTGACCAAATTTCAAGCTGCTGAAGCAAAAAATGTGGCATCCAAAGTGTTCACAAGATTTTCCTTCAATTTGATCTAGTGACCTAGTTTTTGACCCAGCATGACCCATATTCGAACTTGGCCTACATATCATCAAGAAAAACATTCTGATAAAGTTTCATCATGCTGAAATTTAAAATGCAGTATCCAGAGTGTTAACAAGATTACCCTTCAATTTGGCCTAGTGACCTAGTTTTTAACCCGGCATGACCAATATCCAAACTTGGCCTAAATATCATTTAGACAAACATTCTGACCAAATTTCAAGCTGCTGAAGCAAAAAATGAGGCATCCAAAGTGTTAACAAGATTTTCCTTCAATTTGGCCTAGTGACCTAGTTTTTGACCCGGCATGACTCATATTCGAACTTGGCCTAGATATCATTCAGCTCAACATTCTGAACAAATTTCAAGCCGCTGAAGCAAAATATGCGGCTTCTACAGAGTTAACAAGATTTTCCCTCAATTTGGCCTAGTGACCTAGTTTTTGACCCGGCATGACCCATATTCGAACTTGGCCTAGATATCATTCAGCTCAACATTCTGAACAAATTTCAAGTTGCTGAAGCAAAAAATGAGGCATCCAAAGTGTTAACAAGATTTTCCTTCAATTTGACCTAGTGACCTAGTTTTTGACCCGGCATAACCCATATTCGAAATTGACCTAGATATTTTTAAGACAAACATTCTGACAAAATTTCAAACTGCTTAAGCAAAAATTGCGGCCTCTGGAGTGTTAACAAGATTTTCCTTCAATTTGACCTGGTGACCTACTTTTTGACCGGACGTGACCCATGTTCGAACTTGATCTACATATCATTAAGACAAACATTCTGATAAAGTTTCAACATGCTCAAGTTGAAAATGTGGCCTCCAGAGTGTTAACAAGATTTCCCTTCAATTCGACCTAGTGACCTAGTTTTTGACCTCGTATGGCCCAGTTTCGAATTTGTCCAAGATTTTATGGAGATGAACGTTCTGATAAACTTTCATGAAGATTGGATGCAAAATGTAGCCTGTAGAGTGTTAACAAGCTCAAATGTTGACGACGCACGCCGGACGGACGCCGGACAAAATGTGATCCCAATAGCTCACCTTGCACTCCGTGCATAGGTGAGCTAAAAATTAAATTTTTATTTCCTTAAGAGATTTTTCATAGTTTTGCTTCAAAGTCATTTGCTGGAGATTAGTAGTAAGTGAGAAAGTAAAAAGGGAGATGTTACAGGAAAAATCCCATTTGTTACATAAGGATATAGGTCTTTGTTTTCAAGTACAGTCTGTGTTTGAAGACCACCCAGGAAAAGAGAACAATCTGGTCTTTGTTCACAGGTGGTCTTTAATTATAGGTTCAATTATGCAGAAAATGAGTTATTGGGAAATTAAAAGTGTGGTTGTTATAGACAGGGAATTGCTAAACAAAGGTGGTCTTTAGCACAGGTTTGGACTGTATGTATATTGTTCTTTATAGGGAAGGGGTTAACAGTTACCTTGGTGAAGTTGATGCCGAGAGCTTAAACAATATGATGAAGGCAGCCGAATCCGAGATGGATAATAAGGAACAGGATGAGATAGAATACAAAAATTTATTCATGGAGGTAAACACTCTTTCTGACCTTTATGACAACAATTTTATCTACCGGTATTCATCTGTTACCAGTGCCGAGGCCTCAGTAGTAACGTGGGCTTTCAATCCATGAGTTGTGAGTTTGAGCCCCAGCTCAGCTAACATTCTTTCAGATGATTGACAAAAGTCAATGTTTCAAGAATCGTTTGTCTTCCACCAATATTCTAACAGTTGATGCGGAAAAGCAGCAAGTTGCATGGAAAGACTGTAATGTGGAAACTGGTGTGAGAAAGCCAGGAAACATGGGCAGGTAAACTGGTTGCCATGTATTGCCTGAAAATTGTTGTTCCAAAGGTACTGGGTTCAAATACTGTGATGAGCTTGTTCTCCATTTTTTGCTCACACAAATGGAGCATGTACTGGTTTAACCCTTTCCCTCATACAACAATTATGCAGCAGATGACTTTGAACATATTTTGTCAAAAAATAGAAAATCTCTATAATTGAATGGATAACTAAAAGTGGAAAACATTGTGGCAAAAGGAGAAATTGCTAGTTTTGAGCAATTTCTTCTTTTTGTCACTATGTTTTCAAAAAGCCGTCTGCTGCAGAGGCGCCAGAAAGCGTCTATATGAGGGAAAGGATCAAGACAACAAATATCATGTAAGCATCTAGACAAAAATATGAAACATCTCTTTAATTGAAAAAGTAACTGTTGAATTAGGTTGAAAACATTATGGCAAAGGGAGCCCTTTTTTTTAACAATTTCTTCTTTTCTCACAATGTTTTAAAAAGTCGTCTGTTGCTGAAGCAATAGAAAGTGTCTGTATGTGAGAAAGGGTTGACCGCTTCCCACAGCAGATCATTTTAAATTCCTCTGTTGAAAAATATGAAGACATCTATAAATAAAAGAACAACTAATGATTAACATTTTAAGCATTGGGGGCAATATTTGCAAGTTGTCTCCATGCAGGAAAGTGTTGAAAGACAAGACCGACATTAAATTATCTTTTAGGATGATGAAGGCAGAACAGGTCCATTCTTAGATGAAGTCAGAAAATGGGATTTAGTGCAGAGAAATAAATATGTAGACGACATTAAAGCACAGTTAGATACAAAGTAAGTGTACCTGGCATATTTTATAAGTTACGAAACATGGAGTGTAACTGCAAGAAAACTCATATAAAGCGTTTTATTGTACTGGGTTTTCAGTGTATTTAGCTTAACCCTTTCCCTCATACGACAATTCTGCAGAAGACGACTTTGAACGTATTTTGTCAAAACATAGAAAATCTCCATAATTGAATGGATAACCTATGACTAAAAGTGGAAAACATTGTGGCAAAAGGAGAAATTGCACGTTGTGTGCAATTTCTTCTTTTGTCACTATGTTTTCAAAAAGCTGTCTGCTGCAGAGGCGTCAGAAAGCGTCTATATGAGGGAAAGGGTTATATCACAGCCAATCTCATTAAAACCAGACATTCACTTCGTTTGCTTGAATCTAGATATGATGACTGAGATTGACCTTTGCATCAGTCAATCAAATTGTAGCTTACCAAATAATTTGGTGTGAAACAGGTTTGAAATCTCCGATGGTTTCGCACAGGAGTTTGTTGAACTGTGCAGTTTCATTGGACATAAAAAACAAGCAGGTGCTTATTTATTCTTAAGTGTATACCGTAACATGAATTTTCAGACGCCCTCTTATGCTGGGTAGACAGATCTAATATACGTACAGCAAAGTATCTTTGTCTGATTTTAATGAGATTATATCACAGCCAACCAGTGATGGACTAGGATTTGGGCCTGATCCAACTTGACTGTTAAGAGCAATATGAGACTTGGGGTCGCCAAGTCTGAAATCAGCATGCTACCATGGCAGATTCCCATCAATGGGAAAATGAACAAGTTTGCTTTTGTGAACAGTGCATAATCCAGATCAGCCTGATCAATACCTACCCTGTTTGGATAAGCTTGTTAGAAGCTTCTGCTAACTTGTGTCGATTCCGATGTGACCTGGCAGTGTTATCTGAACCTACACTAATTACCAATGCCAACTTGTACCTTTTCGCATGTACACTCATATTAAACACTCTATCATATGTCTGTATGACATTTTTGATGTTAAAATTCTTATATTGTAGCAGATAAATATCTTCCAACATACAAAAGATTTTCAGCAGCATGTCTATTCCTTGTGTTTGTTTTGTTGGGATTTTACACCATTTTCAACATCATTTCCGTTTTATCACGTTTTCATGATCCCTTGGTAAACAAACCAGTACTTGGCTAGGAAATGTGCCTGGCCCAATGGCACTCAACCTAGACCATCATGCCACGACTGGGGATGTAACCCGGGTTTCAAATCCCCGATGCTAACCACAGCAGATTCTTCTATTCCTTGTGACAAGTCTGTTTAACCCAGATATTTGAAAACACTGCGACAAAAGGAAAAATTGCTCAATTTTGATTAATTTCTCCATTTGCCACAATGTTTTCCCTAGTAATTAAACCCCCAGGCTTCCCATGTTTTTGCCCTGATGATTTCAAAGTCATCTGCTGATTTATTATATGAGCCGTCCTGTGAGAAAATCAACATTGCGTAAAGTATCGATCCGGATCAGTTTTAGCATGCCGCGCAAGCCAACCCAGAGACACACTTTTCGCCTCCTGTGGATTTTTCTGTTTAAGGAATCAATACTTTATCCCCGAGATAGAATGTATCGGCCCGAATTAGCCTGTGTGGATTGTGCAGGCTGATCTGGGTCCATACATTACACAGAGGCCATAATGTTGGTTTTCTCAAGGAACAGCTCATATGTAGGAAAGGAATGCTTTACTAACATTTCTGATGTTGTGACATTGGCCTGTGACCCATTTTGTTGCTGCCTAAGCGTGCCCGGGCCTTTTGGGCGTTTCTTAAACAGATTTTGTTCTTATTTCCAGCCCTGTGTCTGTAGACGATCTGAAGAGGGCAATAATTCAAGCAGACATGGACATTGATGGACCAAAAATGGAGAAATACATAAAGTGGGTCTTTAACTCGGAAACTCCTTATGAAACAGAACCCCTAGATGTGTCTAAAGTCGGTGAACGATTACAGAAAGGAAATGTGTCGCGCTCCGTCAAAAAAACATGATCATGAACCTTTGATTTTGTCATCAATGTTTTTTTCATTTGTTGTTATATTTAAATTTTATGTATACATGTTTTGTCTGCTGAAATAAGCATTATGGATTTCTTTGTATCCAACCTGTGCATTTTAAAGGATTATGGAATTGATTTTTGTTTAGTTTCATTTTTTTTGAGACTTCACATTTGGCCCCACTTCTTAAGTCAATCATTAGCTCGTCTGTATTTCGAAGAAAAGGAGTTTGGGTATTGTGGGCGTCGTCGTCACAAAACTTTAACCTTACCTCACAACTCAAAAAGCGTTCCAACATTTTAAAATGGAACTTGTTTTTAAACATGGTTCTAGGAACAATACGGCATATGCATGTCTATACCAAGTCACATTTCTCTGGATTTAATTATTATTAAGTAATGCCCCTTTTTTCACTTAGAAAAAAGCAGAGAACGTTGGCCTTCCCTTGCGGCGCTCTTGTTTTGAAATTTAATGTCAACAGCTAAATGAGTCAAAACTTATCAACTGTTCTACAATTGATTCCGGGTTGGGCGGTTGTGATTAAAGATTACAGGTATAATACTGTATCTTCCATAGTCTTAGTATATATTTAACTCATTTAGAGTGTACCAGTACTTTAAAAATTGTCTGTGATAAAATATTTTATTTTGAGCTTGCAAGGACATTGTCCGAGTCAAGCTTTTGTTGTCACCCTGCCATTGGTGGTGTTAAAGAAATATGTTGAAGTTCGACATTTGACCCTTTCCCACATGTAGACAGACGCTTTCTGATGCCTCTGCAGCAGACTACTTTTGAAAACATTGCGACAAAAGGAGAACTTGCTCAAAACAAGCAATTTCTTCAATTGCCACATCATTTTAAACTTTTTTTCAGTGATTATACCTTCACTAATAGAGATTTTCCATGCCCCCCCCCCCCCCGCAGATGTTTTCAAATGTTTAAAAGACGTCTGCTTCAGATTTTTTGTATGCGGGAAAGGGTTAATTAATCCTTTCCCACTTTATAACAATTCTGAGGAAGACGACTTCAAAAACATCCTAATTATTCTATAATTATTAAATTGTGGCAAAGGGAGAAATTGCTTATTATGAGGAATTTCTTATTTTGTCTTAACGTTTTATAAAGTCGTCTGCTGCAGATGCGTCAAAAGCATCTGTATATGGGCAAGGTCTAAGCTTTGATTTACAAGCAAGTTCCATCCAGTTGGCTGTCGTGTGCCAGCTCCTGTTATCCCCTGCTGCAAGGGAAAGGGACAAAGTAATGGTAGATCTGTGCCACTGCGTGCGTATACACTTCACGTCATACTGTGGCATGTGGAAAACTACAGTTTTACTTTAGAAAACATTGTGGGAAAAATAATTTATTGCTGTTTGAGCTATCTCTCCTGAAATGTTTTTTTCAAAACCATTGTACTGCAGAGATTTCAGATGACATCTACATGTATATCAAGAAACAGTTAAAAATGTCAATAAAAGATGGAACAGCTAAGACAAATTAGTGTTTAATTTTGAGACAAGATTGGCAAATAGGAATTGCCTTTTATGAGGTGTTTCTCCTTTTCCTACTTGTTTAAAGCTGCATAAAACACTTATCAATCAATCCTTTTCATACAATGTTTTTCAAATTTTGGGGAATGAGTGAAAAGTTGTTTATATGTGGATAAAGATTAACCTTTTATGCTTCCAAAGACCGATAAGGGTGATGAAATATACAGGTGTATACCATTATCGCGGAGATCAAGTATTTAAATCTATTAATGGTGTTTTTAGAATAAATTTTATAAAACATTAGATTCTAGTTGGCTCATATTTTATTACAAAATATACATCAAAATAACCATTACCCACATTTTTTACAAGTTTAAAGCTTTCAAAAATTGCGACAATTTCTCCTATTGCCACAATGTTCTTCTAAAAGTCGCCTAATGCAGATTTGTTGCATATTGAAAAGGTTTAATTGGTTATATTCATTAAGTTTTAATAACATGAGTTAACCCTTTCTCTCATATGACAATTCTGCAGCAGACGATTTTAAACATATTTTGTCAAAAAATAAAAAATCTCTATAATTGAATGTGACATTCACCTATGACAACAAGAGCGCCAAATGTCACAAAATACGCCCGTCCTGTTTTTTTGAGACCAAGTATAGTGATAATTGGTTGTACGACAGCCAAACTTTGTTAGTACAGTTTTGGCCATTTCGAGGGACATGATTGTGTAGATAAAGGCTTCACAAGTTATTTAGCTGATAAGACCAATTTTAGGTCATTTCTATAATTAAAAGGCAATAACTCTCTATCGACTGGAGCAATATGGCTAGTCATCGAACTTGTCCGACATATCACGCCAATACACATTCTGAGCAAATTTGTTGATGATTGGACAAAGGCTCCTAAAGTTATTGAGCTGACAAGACCAATTTAAGGTAATTTCTATCATTAAAGAGCGATAACTCTCGATTGACTAAAGCGATATGGCTAGTTATCGAACTTGTCCGAGATATTAAGCCAGTACACATTCTGAGCAAATTTGGTGATGATTGGATAAAGGCTTCTAAAGTTATTGAGCTGACAAGACCAATTTTAGGTAATTACTATAATTAAAGAGCAATAACTCTCAATTAACTTAAAGAGATATGGCTAGTTATCAAACTTGACCCGAGATATTATGCCAATATACATTCTGACCAAATTTGGTGATGATTGGACAAAGGCTTCTAAAGTTATTGAGCCGACAAGGCTAAATTTAGGTAATTTCTATAATTAAAGGGCAATAACTCTTAATTGACTGAAGCGATATGGCTAGTTATCAAACTTGTCCGAGATATCATGCCAATACACATTCTGACTAAATTTGGTGATGATTGGACAAAGGTTTCTAAAGTTATTGAGCCGACAAGACCAATTTAGGTTAATTTCTATAATTAAAGGGTGATAACTCTCGATTGACTAAATCGATATGGCTAGTTATCGAACTTGTCCGAGATATTATGCCAATACACCTTCTGACTAAATTTGGTGATGATTGGACAAAGGCTTCTAAAGTTATTGAGCTGACAATACCAATTTAGGTTAATTTCTATAATTAAAGGGCGATAACTCTCGATTGACTGAAGCGATATGGCTAGTTATCAAACTTGTCCGAGATATTATGCCAATACACATTCTGACTAAATTTGGTGATGATTGGATAAAGGCTTCTAAAGTTATTGAGCTGACAACATACTGGACGCCACCAGCCCTTACGCCGCAGGTAAAACTATAATACAATCCGTTTTTTTAAAACGGTCGTATAAAAAGTAGAAAACATTATGGCAAAAGGAGAAATTGCTTGTTCTGAGCAATTTCTTCTTTTGTCACTATGTTTTCAAAAAACTGTCTGCTGCAGAGGCGTCATAAAGCGTTTATATGAGGGAAAGGGTTAAGATGTAGTAAAATGGACATGAAATCAGTATATAGATTCCTACAGCCTGATCAATGTTTTTGAGTATCTTCTAAAATACTCTAATGGTGCATTTCGCCGAGGCCAAGTGGTTAAGCTTCACAGGTTTGAAACCGGGGGGGGTCCAGGATTCGATGCTCAGTGCCGCCCAGTTATGGTTGAGTGTCCTTGGGCAAGCACATTTCCTTACCTAGTACTCAGTGTTGTGAAAATGTTTTGTTGTAACAGATAAAATGAGAAAAAAAAAAGATCAGGCTGGGGGTCAGGGCCCCTTTTTGGTCAAGGGCAAAGCTCTGGTAGGCCCCCCAGCCGAGCGAAACTTACTGATCAAAGAGCGATTTTAACTGATAATTTTGATTGACAATCGGTTCATTTTGACAACCCTGAGAACTGTTTTGTTTACCCCTGGATAATGAATAAGTGAACTGTCACCATGATATAACTGAAATAATGTTAAAAAACGGCCTATAAATCAATTAAACAAACAAACTGTAATGGTCAACTGACATGATGGCCATCAGTGTAGATTTCTGATCTTAATCGACTGTTAGAATATGCGTAGAGGCTTATTTATGGTTTAACAAATTTTGATACTGACTACTGAAATAGACAACTTTTGATAATAACAATGTTCATAGGATTTTGGTGTTTATCATCAATATTATGTCATCTGTTTTCTTGATTGATTGGGGTTTAATGCCATTTTTCAGTCATATCATGGCAGCCAGTTCACCTACTCATTTGTTTCCCGGCTCTCTCACACATGTATGC
Source organism: Serripes groenlandicus (assembly GCA_031761405.1). Classification (NCBI taxonomy): domain Eukaryota; kingdom Metazoa; phylum Mollusca; class Bivalvia; order Cardiida; family Cardiidae; genus Serripes; species Serripes groenlandicus. The sequence continues at coordinate 26,594,321 of JASEVX010000010.1, forward strand.
CAATGCCACACAAATCATTCCAAGCAACTGGCTGCATTTCCACATAGACTGTTAGCCCATTGGTTGAAGATGAATGACTTTTGTCGCACTGACTTTTGATAATGATCAGAATTAATGTTGTCCAAGCTGTGGTTCAAACTCTTGAGTTTGACACTCGAACCCTATGATGTGGGTACTCAAATTAATCGTCTCATTGAGACAATTCATTTAAGTACCCACCACGTCATAGGGTTTGGATGAGGCATCCAGAGCACTAGATAAGGAACGTTTTGCATGTTTTAAAATCCTTATTTGACCCTTTAACCCTATGTTGTGGGTACTCAGTGAGATTATTCATTTGAGTACCCCCACAACATAGGGTTTGCTTTAATAATAAGAGAGAAAATGTGGGAAAAAGAGCTGAATACCCCTCCTTATCTGGACCTCAGAGAACTATAGGTGGTAAACAACCGGAATACCCTTCCTGATCTAGTCCTCTAACAAGATATTTTTTGCTTTCTGTTTTATTCAAGTCCTGACACGGTCACAACTTCCCCGTAATGGTCTCTCACAGCTTGGTTTAACACATCATGAATGTCTTTGCATCCTTTGACGGCAAGATCTAAAACACTGTTCAAATTATCCTCATGTAGTCTCGAGTTCATCTCCAAAAACACAATCTGTTCGGATTTCGGTAGAGTGGCCACAATCAATTCAGCGCCACCTGAAGATTCTTCCAGGTAGCTTATGTCCACAATCGGTTTGTCGCTGACAAAACTTGCTGAACAAGCGCACACAAAATCTTTCATGGGTATCCCTGCATCAATAAGAGCTAATGTGGCTGCGTTCACGCTAGCACAGTAATTGCCGCCATCTGATTGTAGAACCTGTCAAATTGATTAAATTGTCAGACTTATTTACACTCTAAACATTCTAATTACAACAAATCAAAAACACTTTTAACCCTTTCCCTCATATAGACGCGTTCTGACGCCTCTACAGCAGACGGCTTTTTGAAAATATGGCGACAAAAGAAGAAATTGCTCAAAACGATCAATTTCTCCTTTTGCCACAATGTTTTCCACTTTTAGTCATAGGTTATCCATTCAATTATAGAGATTTTTCAGTTTTTGACAAAATATGTTCAAAGTTGTCTGAGGGAAAAGGGTTAATAATCAAATTGGCTAAAGTGGCACATTTTCGAATATCTAACGTCTGGACATTATTCTGAAGATAATGAATTCGCAAATATTAATGTAACAAGAATAAATTCTGTGTTTAACCCTTTCCCTCATATAGACGCTTTCTGACGCCTCTGCAGCAGACGGCTTTTTGAAAATATGGCGACAAAAGAAGAAATTGCTCAAAACGAGCAATTTCTCCCTTTGCCACAATGTTTTCCACTTTTAGTCATAGGATGGATATCCATTCAAATATAGAGATTTTTCAGTTTTTGAAAAAATATGTTCAAAGTAGTCTGAGGGAAAAGGGTTAATAATCAAATTGGTTAAAGTAGCATATTTTCGAATATCTAAAACGTCTGGACATTATTCTGAAGATATTGAATTCGCAACTATTAATGTAACAAGCATAAATTCAGTGTTATAGAAAGCGGTGCTCTAACAAAATCAATCAACAGAGCTCTAGATAAGGGGCGTTTTGCATGTTCTAAAATCCTTAATTTATTTGACCCACTAACTCTATGTTGTGGGTACTCAAACGAATTGTCTCACTAAGACAATTCCTTTGAGTACCCACAACATAGGGTTTGCTTTAATAATAAGAGAGAAATTGTGGGAAAAAGAGCTAAATACCCCTCCTTATCTGGACCTCTGAATCATGGCATATATTTATGACAAGTACAGTAAAGTTCTGCCTGCGCATTCATGCTGAACCCTTTCCCTCATACGGCAATTATGCAGCAGACGACTTTTAACGTATTTTGTCAAAACATAGAACGTCTCCATAATTGAATGGATAACCTATGACAAACAAGAGGGCCAAGATGGCCCTAAATCGATCACCTAATTGATAGTAAATTAGTAGCAAATATTTAACTGCAAATATCTGGGAAAAATTTATCAGGGAGTGTAAATGAAACTGCAAAGGAGTGGACACTTCTCAAGAAACAGCTTATCAGTAAAGGCCATTTATATCTTGAAATCTAACAAGAACTTTAATAAGAATGGAATTATAAAGTTTTTGTCATTTTGCACCTTTCCTGATGCCGCCTTGCTGCCCTGTTTTTCAACGAAATCAATATGGCTTCAACAGTTTATTTAGAGGGTCACTTAAGGAACATTTCTACCAAATTATTTTGCAATCGCACAAGTAGATTATGGAGGAAAAGGATTTTAAAATTTAGGTATTTTTCTCACTTTCTGATGCCGCAGCAACCAAAGTTATCAATGGAATTTAAATCTTTGAACAATTTTGAAAGAGGACCACCAAAGGAACATTCTTGATTCGTATTATATTTTCTTAAAATCAGACAAACACTTTCATAAAAATGGAATTTTCAAATTTTGTCATTTTACCCCTTTTCTGATGCCGCCTGACTGCCATGTTTTTCGACCAATCAGTATGGCTTGAACAATTTTTATAGAGGGTCACCCAAGGAACATTTCTACCAAATTATATTTGAATCTGACAGGCAGATTCGGAGGAGAAGATTTTTAAAGTTTGGACATTTTGTCCCCTTTCTGATGCCGCAGCAACCAAAGTTCTCATTGGAATTTTAATCTTTGAACAATTTTGAAAGAGGACCACCAAAGGAACATTCCTGTGATGTTTTGTGGAAATTGGTCTATTGGAATGGTAGGAGTTGGTTGTCATTTGTAGCTAAAAGTTCAATTTACCCCTTTTGAGATGACGCCTGGTTGCTATGATTGTGTAACCAATCAAAACGCCTTAATCAAATTAAATAGAGGATCATTACAGTAAGATTCATATTATATTTTCTTAAAATCAGACAAGCACTTTCATAACAAGAGCTGTCGGAGGACAGCGCGCTCGACTATTCCACCGCTTATTTAAGTTACCGAGATAATGGACTCTAATGTAGTTGCATGCAAAACATTAACCACAATTTCTTAGTGGGTGATAATTTGCATTATATGCAGGATAGTGTTATTTAACATGATTATTTTCATAGGTTTGATGGTTAGATAGGGTTGTATAACCTTTCAATGGAATGCATCAAGTAGTTACTAAGATATGGACTCTTAATGTAGTTGCACGCAAACCTTTAACCATAATTTCTAAGTAAAAAAAGGGCAACAATTTGCACCATATACAGGATAGAGTTATCTTAATTGGTTGTGTTTATAGTTGTACAATTGGGAAAGGTTGTATAAAGTTTCAATACAATTGTTCAAGTTGTTACTGAGATTACACTCTAAATGTAGTTGCAAAACTTTAACCAGAATTTCTAAGTCCAAAAAGGTCCATAACTTGCATAAAATGCTGGTTGGTAAGGGCTGTATAACGTTTCAATGCAATGCATCAAGTAGTTACTAAGAGATGGTCTCTTTATGTAGTTGCATGCAAAACTTTAACCAGAATTTATAAGTCCAAAAAGGCCATAACTTGCATAAAATGCAGGATAGAGTTATTCAGTTATCATACTTGATAATCTACATAGGTGTGATAGTTGGGTAGGGTTGTATAAAGGTTCAATGCAATGCATCAAGTATATACTGAGACGTGGACTCTTAATTTAGTTGCACGCAAAACTTTAACCAGTATTTCTAAGTAGAAAAAGGGCCATAACTTGCATAAAATGCAGAATAGAGCTATCATACTTGATAATCTACACAGGTGTAATAGTTGGGTAGGGTTGTAGAAAGTTTCAATGCAATGCAGCAAGTAAATACTGAGATATGGACTCTTAATTTAGTAGCACGCAAAACTTTAACCAGAATTTCTAAGTAAAAAAAAGTGCCATAACTTGCCTAAAATGCAGGATAGAGTTATCTAACTTGTTAATCTACATAGGTGTAATAGTTGGGTAGGGTTGTATAAAGGTTCAATGCAATGCATCAAGTATATACTGAGATATGGACTCTTAATTTAGTTGCATGCAAAACTTTAACCAGAATTTCTAAGTAAAAAAAGGGCCATAACTTGCATAAAATGCAGGATAGAGTTATCTTAGATGATAATCTACACAGGTGTGATAGTTGGGTAGGGTTGTAGAAAGTTTCAATGCAATGCATCAAGTAAATACTGAGATATGGACTCTTAATTTAGTTGCACGCAAAACTTTAACCAGAATTTCTAAGTAAAAAAAGGGCCATAACTTGCATAAAATGCAGGATAGAGTTATCTAACTTGATAATCTACATAGGTGTGATAGTTGGGTAGTGCTGTATAAAGTTTCAATGCAATGCATCAATTAAATACTGAGATATGGACTCTTACTTTAGTTGCACGCAAAACTTTAACCAGAATTTCTAAGTAAAAAAGGGCCATAACTTGCATAAAATGCAGGATAGAGTTATCTAACTTGATAATCTACATTGGTGTGATAGTTTGGTAGGGTTGTAGAAAGTTTCAATGCAATACATGTAGTATTTAAGAACTTGCATGCAAAACCTTAACCAAAGTGTGACGTGGACGCCGACGCCGACGCCAGGGTGAGTAGTATAGCTCTCATATTCTTCGAATAGTCGAGCTAAAAATGGAATTTTCAAATTCTGTCATTTTGCCCCTTTTTTGATGCCGCCTGACTGCCATGTTTTTCGCCCAATCAGTATGGCTTGAACAATTTTTATAGAGGGTCACCAAAGGAACATTTCTACCAAATTATATTTGAATCTGACAGGCAGATTCGGAGGAGAAGATTTTTAAAGTTTGGACATTTTGTCCCCTTTTCTGATGCCGCAGCAACCAAAGTTCTTATTGGAATTTTAATCTTTGAACAATTTTGAAAGAGGACCACCAAAGGAACATTCCTGTGATGTTTTGTGGAAATTGTTCTATTGGAATGGTAGGAGTTGGTTGTCATTTGTAGCTAAAAGTACAATTTACCCCTTTTGTGATGACGCCTGGTTGCTATGATTGTGTAACCAATCAAAATGGCTTAAACAAATTAAATAGAGGATCATTACAGTAAGATTCATATTATATTTTCTTAAAATCAGACAAGCACTTTCATAAAAATGGAATTTTCAAATTTTGTCATTTTGCCCCTTTTTTGATGCCGCCTGACTTCCATGTTTTTCGCCCAATCAGTATGGCTTGAACAATTTTTATAGAGGGTCACCCAAGGAACATTTCTACCAAATTATATTTGAATCTGACAGGCATGAGGAGAAGATTTTTAAAGTTTGGACATTTTGTCCCCTTTCTGATGCCGCAGCAACCAAAGTTCTCAATGGAATTTAAATCTTTGAACAACTTTGAAAGAGGCCAACCAGAGGAACAGTCCTGTGATGTTTCACGGAAATTGTCCTTGGAGTTTGGGAGGAGATGATGTTTAAAGCTAAAAGATAACGCCGGACGGACGACAGACGACGGACAAAAAGTGATAGGAATAGCTCACCTGAGCCTTCGGCTCTGGTGATCTAAAAAGTGGAAAACATTGTGGCAAAAGGAGAAATTGCACGTTCTGTGCAATTTCTTCTTTTGTCACTATGTTTTCAAAAAGCCGTCTGCTGCAAAGGCGTCAGAAAGCGTCTATATGAGGGAAAGGGTTAAACAATTACACAACCACGCAGAGGACTAGATAAGGAGGAGTAAACTGGTCTTTTCCCCAAAACATCTCTCTTATTACTCAACCAAACCATATGTTGTTGGTACTCAAAAGAATCGTCTCAGTGAGACGATTCTTTTGAGTCCAACAACATAGGGTTTGAGTGTCAAATAAGGATTTTAGAACATAAAATACGCCCCTTATCTAGAGCTTTGACTACATTGTAAGGTGTAGAGCCATTTCAAACTCCATTGGTGCGCTGTTTGATCAGGATCTATACATGTTGCAAACCTAATGTACTATATATATGGTTTTCTGAGGGCAGGACTAAATAGATTTTCATGGTACCTCAACAAAAATATCAATCTGAGAGCGTGGATATAGATTTGTGAGAATGGCAGCATCAAATGTCTGTTGAAGGTGCATCGTCATTTCCTTGGACTTTCTGTCCCCCCTTGGCCGTCTCTTCCTTTCTCCCGTACTAAATGTCGCCATACTGTACTGGCAGTTCACCAACACTTTGTTATGCAAAGCTTTTGATCGAGCACCTCTTATCTGCAATGAAAAGAAATTCTTACATATTATATATTATCTCATTTATTCATTGCACCGTAAGTTCCATAATTTACATTATACAGAACTTTGCAAAGTCAAGAAATCTCAAATATATATTTTTTTATTTCTTTTTTCTTACAAGGAAAAATGTGTCTAAGTTCTAACTGGGTTTCTCTGTTAAAATTTACCAAGTTAAGTAGGGTCTATATACTTAACAACAATAGTATTAATTTTGTTTTACACCACCTTGAATCCTATTTCACTTTCAATCATATCAAAACTCATTTTCCTACCAGCGCAGGGATGTGAATATTTCTTAAATGCTACTCACCCTGTCAAACTAGTGATTCGAAAAATTGATATATTTTCTGAAATTTTATACATGTATATTTATTTGTATGCAACGAAACACTCAAGTGACTCAACCCAAACTTTGATACATGCCGAGAAATAATTAATCCCCAATCTAGATAATCTGTCGCGTGTCAAGTAATTATCTTCGATATGTTTACACCTAATTAACAACTGACACTTCGTTACTTATCACAAAACCGCCAACTATATGGCCGTAATCTTTTTACTTATTTATTAATAATACAGTGAACTCGACAGTTCCGGGTCAGTAACCAAATAAACAAATCTTAATTGTCTCTTTGAAAGGAAAGTTGAAAGAAACAAAACTACATAAAACGTTAAACAAATAGTTAATACTTCCTCCCCTCGATGATATAATTCAACAATTATATAAATTTGTTAATATGTTTCTTTAGTGTCTTTAATTGCAAGCTGTAAATTTGACAGTTTCGGGTCGAACTTGCCATTTCCGGGTCACGTGACAAATGTTTATTTCTGTTATCAGAGGTCACCTCAAATAGCTTTTTTTTTAATAACAAGATATTCATTTAACATTTTTATTCAAATAATATGGAAAAGAAAGAACTAAAATATATCACTTGCAATTACCTATTGCATAAAAAACAGAACAGTGATGGGGCCAAATTTACTGTACACACTTTCATGCACGAAAACTGATGCATTTTTCAACCAACTAATAAGTCATATTTGACAAAAATGTGAATTTTAATAACAAATTTTTAACATTGATTTGTCACCATAATTTTTAAATTATTATTAAAAAGTTACCAAAATAGTTTTACTAATAAATTGATAATTTTGAGAAATTCCTTTTGGCTGACCCGAAAGTGTTGTATGTGAACTAGGTCAAATTTATCCGCTAGTTTGGCATAAATTACATTGACAAGTCAATAAAAAATATGAATCTTGTTCAGTAGTAAATAACCTACACATTTATGTGCAAAACTTACCTGTTTTTCTAAAATTATGACTACAATCAGCAATTTACGCTGAGACAGGTAAATAAAAATATTGAGATTTTGCTTTCGCAGGAATCGATGCAGTCAAGCGTTTCGAGATTACGACTCAGTTCTTGAAATGACAACATCCTAAATCAAAGTGAAACAAGCCAAGCTAATGGGAAATATGACTTGATAATCAAATTGTCAAAATTATCATTCTCGAATAGGATGGGACTCCCTATTATCGGTGTACTTACGGTTTTTTCGAAAATTTTGTCCATCCGCACCCATTTTGAAATTGACATTCAAGGGAGGCAATCACTCACCGGTATAATTACAAAAAGCATTAGTACGGTGGTCCTGTTGTATCAATCCTTACAAGATTTTGATATTTAACGTGAAAATGACTATCCTATAAAACATTTGTCACTAGAACAATTATATTTAATTTAAATGTTAATTTATTAACTGTTCCATACTATGAACTTATTTACACGATATTTTCAGAATCAATTTGTTAAATTTTCTTATTGGCACAATTTAATCATATTTTCCAAAAATGACCCATTTCTTTGTTATTTTTTTAGTCCTCTTAAAAACATCCTTAATTTTTGTAACACAGTATATGATTTAGAAGTTTAAAAATAGCATATATGTTAAAAGTTATAACCACCACAAACATACAGGCAAAAATAACAATTTTTTTTTTTAGAATTTTGGTCCTTAATTTCTTCCATGTTTTCTACAGTCGAGAAAACTTCACGGAATGTAATCACGTGACTTGAAATTCCTATGATGTCATAAGCAGTTAATACACAACATGTTCAAATGTGAAAGAAAAAATCAACAACAGGTTTTCTACTAAAAAAATGACGATTTTGTTGGTGAGGGGTCAGGGCATGTCGGATTTTCTTTTTAATATGGGTAACAATCATGATGTGTCGTAATTTCTGAGAATATTGATTTTTTGAAAAAAAATATTGTAGCATTTGAAAGTCGTGATGACCGAGATTCCTGATGGAATCATACGGCATCCGGTTGTGCGCGCGCAACAAAGAAAACACCGGTTTTGTGTTTACCTTGGTATTCGTGATAACACGGTATTCGTAGAACCTACCATACTAAACATTTTTTTCCAAATGTGACCCGGAATTGTCGATGACCCAGAACTCAGTTCACATCAAAATATATTAAAAAATATTTCGTAAACGCAAATTCTGCAATATAAACGTAAAGATCAAAAAGGTTACATAAACATTTACGATAGGTTACGAATTCACTTATACTAGGGTACGAATTCACCAAAATATACAGGTTACGAGTTTACCAGGTTACGAATTCACTGGCACTTCTGATGCCGCAGCAACCAATGTCGCTACATGGAATTAAAATCTTTGAACAATTTCGAAAGAAGACCACCACAGAAACATTCCTATGCAGTTTGGTTGATATTGGTCCTGTGGGTTAAGATTAATTGATGTTTAAAGCTAATAGAGCTCAGAATTAGATGGATGACGCACCTCATGCGGCCCGTAAACTGCTGCCAGTACTTTTGTGTTTCCTTGTTCTATGTAGGCCGATCCATCTGCTTGACTAAATACGCCCATCCGACACTGTAATCTCCTCAATTCAGTCGGTTTTCGACCATCAATCCTAAAACCCTGATCTGACAACAGTTCTAAACCCGCCATGCTCGACACTTTGTTTACCTTCCGATTAACACCGAGTTTTTCCAACGTTGAAGCTAGATCCAGTTCGCTAAGCCGGCTAAAAACAATTCGATAAGCTTGTTTTCACTTCCTGCCGTAAAACGGCAGATATTATTTTTGTAGTTCCTAACTGTATAGTAAAAATATATGTTCTCTTGCCGTAAACCGTTAGATTCAAATTAAACCGGAGAGTGATGACATCTTTAAATTGTTCTTCAAAACAAATATTGATTCAGAACTTTGAGTAGTTTGAATACTGGTAAGATTTTTATATGCATTTAGACAAGTTGTAATTGGCTGGAATGTATTTGTGACTCTTTTATAAATGAATTGTTTGGAAATGGAAATGGGTTTTCGTGAACTAAACTTCAGAATGGCAGCATTTCATTTCTAGGTTATTTTCGTTTAATACTTAATGTTGCATGTTCAAATGTTCATTTCACTTTACTTAACTATGGCATGTCCTACTTACAGCACCACAGCACTTTGGCATGAATACAAGAGTAGAATATTGGTATGAAAGAATACATTCAGTTTAATAAATTGGTAAGTTAGCCTTTGTTTTTCCACTTTCAACTCTACATCGATGTTAAAACCTTATTACTGTGTCAGTATAGTTAATGTAATTGTATAGAAGTAACTTGTTTCATTTGTATACTGTCTTAATACTCTTATGACCATCTGTTGGTTTGTCTTAGTCGTAAGTTCGAACCAACTGATTGTCATAAATAAGTTAGACATAACCAGTCTTATTATTATTTATATAAAAGGTATTTTCATTACATGTAATTAGTAAGTTTATTTATTTCTTTTTACAGATGTAATGCACATCTGGAATAAACTATTTTAACCAACCGAGGAATTCCATTTTACTTTAGTAATCACCCCAATAGGTTACATTTAAACAACTGAAATGAAACCATTCTTCACAATTTGAACACTCGATCATTGTGGAATTCAAGTCATCATGAAGCAATCTACACTAGTACAGTTTCCTTTACAATTGCAAAAATTTACTGTAAACTTTACACAACTAGAGACATGTTTTTATATGTCCCGACACAACTTTCCATACTTGGTAGCAATAAGAAAAGACAATTCATGAAAGACAACTCGGGAAAAGTATGTGGTTCTAAATCTCGCAGCTTTAATTGACTGTTGATTGAGTTGAACAATTTAATCAATAATTGTACGTTTCAGGAGACAATCCAATAAAGGCTGTGTACGTAGTAAGAGATTCTACGAAAATGTATAAAAACATCTATATAACTTCATTTATAAGAGTTTTGTTTCTATGGCAGCAGTTGAACTCTGGTTGTGATTGAAAACAGAATAAAAGTAACTATTTTATTTGATTAACATATATGCAGATCATTGATTATAAAAGTTCCTTTTCACAAAATTATTCCATGAATTATTTTTTTGATATGTTTGAACAAGGGCTTGTTTTTATAGTAACAAGCATCTATTGAATCAATTATGCCACGTCATTAGATAACAATTCAACCTTTGCATGATTCTTAGCTGGACTCCTACTTAAAAAGATCATTGCAAAAAGGAGTAATTCCTATAAATAAGTGATGACATCTTTAAATTGTTCTTCAAAACAAATATTGATTCAGAACTTTGAGTAGTTTGAATACTGGTAAGATTTTTATATGCATTTAGACAAGTTGTAATTGGCTGGAATGTATTTGTGACTCTTTTATAAATGAATTGTTTGGAAATGGAAATGGGTTTTCGTGAACTAAACTTCAGAATGGCAGCATTTCATTTCTAGGTTATTTTCGTTTAATACTTAATGTTGCATGTTCAAATGTTCATTTCACTTTACTTAACTATGGCATGTCCTACTTACAGCACCACAGCACTTTGGCATGAATACAAGAGTAGAATATTGGTATGAAAGAATACATTCAGTTTAATAAATTGGTAAGTTAGCCTTTGTTTTTCCACTTTCAACTCTACATCGATGTTAAAACCTTATTACTGTGTCAGTATAGTTAATGTAATTGTATAGAAGTAACTTGTTTCATTTGTATACTGTCTTAATACTCTTATGACCATCTGTTGGTTTGTCTTAGTCGTAAGTTCGAACCAACTGATTGTCATAAATAAGTTAGACATAACCAGTCTTATTATTATTTATATAAAAGGTATTTTCATTACATGTAATTAGTAAGTTTATTTATTTCTTTTTACAGATGTAATGCACATCTGGAATAAACTATTTTAACCAACCGAGGAATTCCATTTTACTTTAGTAATCACCCCAATAGGTTACATTTAAACAACTGAAATGAAACCATTCTTCACAATTTGAACACTCGATCATTGTGGAATTCAAGTCATCATGAAGCAATCTACACTAGTACAGTTTCCTTTACAATTGCAAAAATTTACTGTAAACTTTACACAACTAGAGACATGTTTTTATATGTCCCGACACAACTTTCCATACTTGGTAGCAATAAGAAAAGACAATTCATGAAAGACAACTCGGGAAAAGTATGTGGTTCTAAATCTCGCAGCTTTAATTGACTGTTGATTGAGTTGAACAATTTAATCAATAATTGTACGTTTCAGGAGACAATCCAATAAAGGCTGTGTACGTAGTAAGAGATTCTACGAAAATGTATAAAAACATCTATATAACTTCATTTATAAGAGTTTTGTTTCTATGGCAGCAGTTGAACTCTGGTTGTGATTGAAAACAGAATAAAAGTAACTATTTTATTTGATTAACATATATGCAGATCATTGATTATAAAAGTTCCTTTTCACAAAATTATTCCATGAATTATTTTTTTGATATGTTTGAACAAGGGCTTGTTTTTATAGTAACAAGCATCTATTGAATCAATTATGCCACGTCATTAGATAACAATTCAACCTTTGCATGATTCTTAGCTGGACTCCTACTTAAAAAGATCATTGCAAAAAGGAGTAATTCCTATAAATAAGTGATGACATCTTTAAATTGTTCTTCAAAACAAATATTGATTCAGAACTTTGAGTAGTTTGAATACTGGTAAGATTTTTATATGCATTTAGACAAGTTGTAATTGGCTGGAATGTATTTGTGACTCTTTTATAAATGAATTGTTTGGAAATGGAAATGGGTTTTCGTGAACTAAACTTCAGAATGGCAGCATTTCATTTCTAGGTTATTTTCGTTTAATACTTAATGTTGCATGTTCAAATGTTCATTTCACTTTACTTAACTATGGCATGTCCTACTTACAGCACCACAGCACTTTGGCATGAATACAAGAGTAGAATATTGGTATGAAAGAATACATTCAGTTTAATAAATTGGTAAGTTAGCCTTTGTTTTTCCACTTTCAACTCTACATCGATGTTAAAACCTTATTACTGTGTCAGTATAGTTAATGTAATTGTATAGAAGTAACTTGTTTCATTTGTATACTGTCTTAATACTCTTATGACCATCTGTTGGTTTGTCTTAGTCGTAAGTTCGAACCAACTGATTGTCATAAATAAGTTAGACATAACCAGTCTTATTATTATTTATATAAAAGGTATTTTCATTACATGTAATTAGTAAGTTTATTTATTTCTTTTTACAGATGTAATGCACATCTGGAATAAACTATTTTAACCAACCGAGGAATTCCATTTTACTTTAGTAATCACCCCAATAGGTTACATTTAAACAACTGAAATGAAACCATTCTTCACAATTTGAACACTCGATCATTGTGGAATTCAAGTCATCATGAAGCAATCTACACTAGTACAGTTTCCTTTACAATTGCAAAAATTTACTGTAAACTTTACACAACTAGAGACATGTTTTTATATGTCCCGACACAACTTTCCATACTTGGTAGCAATAAGAAAAGACAATTCATGAAAGACAACTCGGGAAAAGTATGTGGTTCTAAATCTCGCAGCTTTAATTGACTGTTGATTGAGTTGAACAATTTAATCAATAATTGTACGTTTCAGGAGACAATCCAATAAAGGCTGTGTACGTAGTAAGAGATTCTACGAAAATGTATAAAAACATCTATATAACTTCATTTATAAGAGTTTTGTTTCTATGGCAGCAGTTGAACTCTGGTTGTGATTGAAAACAGAATAAAAGTAACTATTTTATTTGATTAACATATATGCAGATCATTGATTATAAAAGTTCCTTTTCACAAAATTATTCCATGAATTATTTTTTTGATATGTTTGAACAAGGGCTTGTTTTTATAGTAACAAGCATCTATTGAATCAATTATGCCACGTCATTAGATAACAATTCAACCTTTGCATGATTCTTAGCTGGACTCCTACTTAAAAAGATCATTGCAAAAAGGAGTAATTCCTATAAATAAGTGATGACATCTTTAAATTGTTCTTCAAAACAAATATTGATTCAGAACTTTGAGTAGTTTGAATACTGGTAAGATTTTTATATGCATTTAGACAAGTTGTAATTGGCTGGAATGTATTTGTGACTCTTTTATAAATGAATTGTTTGGAAATGGAAATGGGTTTTCGTGAACTAAACTTCAGAATGGCAGCATTTCATTTCTAGGTTATTTTCGTTTAATACTTAATGTTGCATGTTCAAATGTTCATTTCACTTTACTTAACTATGGCATGTCCTACTTACAGCACCACAGCACTTTGGCATGAATACAAGAGTAGAATATTGGTATGAAAGAATACATTCAGTTTAATAAATTGGTAAGTTAGCCTTTGTTTTTCCACTTTCAACTCTACATCGATGTTAAAACCTTATTACTGTGTCAGTATAGTTAATGTAATTGTATAGAAGTAACTTGTTTCATTTGTATACTGTCTTAATACTCTTATGACCATCTGTTGGTTTGTCTTAGTCGTAAGTTCGAACCAACTGATTGTCATAAATAAGTTAGACATAACCAGTCTTATTATTATTTATATAAAAGGTATTTTCATTACATGTAATTAGTAAGTTTATTTATTTCTTTTTACAGATGTAATGCACATCTGGAATAAACTATTTTAACCAACCGAGGAATTCCATTTTACTTTAGTAATCACCCCAATAGGTTACATTTAAACAACTGAAATGAAACCATTCTTCACAATTTGAACACTCGATCATTGTGGAATTCAAGTCATCATGAAGCAATCTACACTAGTACAGTTTCCTTTACAATTGCAAAAATTTACTGTAAACTTTACACAACTAGAGACATGTTTTTATATGTCCCGACACAACTTTCCATACTTGGTAGCAATAAGAAAAGACAATTCATGAAAGACAACTCGGGAAAAGTATGTGGTTCTAAATCTCGCAGCTTTAATTGACTGTTGATTGAGTTGAACAATTTAATCAATAATTGTACGTTTCAGGAGACAATCCAATAAAGGCTGTGTACGTAGTAAGAGATTCTACGAAAATGTATAAAAACATCTATATAACTTCATTTATAAGAGTTTTGTTTCTATGGCAGCAGTTGAACTCTGGTTGTGATTGAAAACAGAATAAAAGTAACTATTTTATTTGATTAACATATATGCAGATCATTGATTATAAAAGTTCCTTTTCACAAAATTATTCCATGAATTATTTTTTTGATATGTTTGAACAAGGGCTTGTTTTTATAGTAACAAGCATCTATTGAATCAATTATGCCACGTCATTAGATAACAATTCAACCTTTGCATGATTCTTAGCTGGACTCCTACTTAAAAAGATCATTGCAAAAAGGAGTAATTCCTATAAATAAGTGATGACATCTTTAAATTGTTCTTCAAAACAAATATTGATTCAGAACTTTGAGTAGTTTGAATACTGGTAAGATTTTTATATGCATTTAGACAAGTTGTAATTGGCTGGAATGTATTTGTGACTCTTTTATAAATGAATTGTTTGGAAATGGAAATGGGTTTTCGTGAACTAAACTTCAGAATGGCAGCATTTCATTTCTAGGTTATTTTCGTTTAATACTTAATGTTGCATGTTCAAATGTTCATTTCACTTTACTTAACTATGGCATGTCCTACTTACAGCACCACAGCACTTTGGCATGAATACAAGAGTAGAATATTGGTATGAAAGAATACATTCAGTTTAATAAATTGGTAAGTTAGCCTTTGTTTTTCCACTTTCAACTCTACATCGATGTTAAAACCTTATTACTGTGTCAGTATAGTTAATGTAATTGTATAGAAGTAACTTGTTTCATTTGTATACTGTCTTAATACTCTTATGACCATCTGTTGGTTTGTCTTAGTCGTAAGTTCGAACCAACTGATTGTCATAAATAAGTTAGACATAACCAGTCTTATTATTATTTATATAAAAGGTATTTTCATTACATGTAATTAGTAAGTTTATTTATTTCTTTTTACAGATGTAATGCACATCTGGAATAAACTATTTTAACCAACCGAGGAATTCCATTTTACTTTAGTAATCACCCCAATAGGTTACATTTAAACAACTGAAATGAAACCATTCTTCACAATTTGAACACTCGATCATTGTGGAATTCAAGTCATCATGAAGCAATCTACACTAGTACAGTTTCCTTTACAATTGCAAAAATTTACTGTAAACTTTACACAACTAGAGACATGTTTTTATATGTCCCGACACAACTTTCCATACTTGGTAGCAATAAGAAAAGACAATTCATGAAAGACAACTCGGGAAAAGTATGTGGTTCTAAATCTCGCAGCTTTAATTGACTGTTGATTGAGTTGAACAATTTAATCAATAATTGTACGTTTCAGGAGACAATCCAATAAAGGCTGTGTACGTAGTAAGAGATTCTACGAAAATGTATAAAAACATCTATATAACTTCATTTATAAGAGTTTTGTTTCTATGGCAGCAGTTGAACTCTGGTTGTGATTGAAAACAGAATAAAAGTAACTATTTTATTTGATTAACATATATGCAGATCATTGATTATAAAAGTTCCTTTTCACAAAATTATTCCATGAATTATTTTTTTGATATGTTTGAACAAGGGCTTGTTTTTATAGTAACAAGCATCTATTGAATCAATTATGCCACGTCATTAGATAACAATTCAACCTTTGCATGATTCTTAGCTGGACTCCTACTTAAAAAGATCATTGCAAAAAGGAGTAATTCCTATAAATAAGTGATGACATCTTTAAATTGTTCTTCAAAACAAATATTGATTCAGAACTTTGAGTAGTTTGAATACTGGTAAGATTTTTATATGCATTTAGACAAGTTGTAATTGGCTGGAATGTATTTGTGACTCTTTTATAAATGAATTGTTTGGAAATGGAAATGGGTTTTCGTGAACTAAACTTCAGAATGGCAGCATTTCATTTCTAGGTTATTTTCGTTTAATACTTAATGTTGCATGTTCAAATGTTCATTTCACTTTACTTAACTATGGCATGTCCTACTTACAGCACCACAGCACTTTGGCATGAATACAAGAGTAGAATATTGGTATGAAAGAATACATTCAGTTTAATAAATTGGTAAGTTAGCCTTTGTTTTTCCACTTTCAACTCTACATCGATGTTAAAACCTTATTACTGTGTCAGTATAGTTAATGTAATTGTATAGAAGTAACTTGTTTCATTTGTATACTGTCTTAATACTCTTATGACCATCTGTTGGTTTGTCTTAGTCGTAAGTTCGAACCAACTGATTGTCATAAATAAGTTAGACATAACCAGTCTTATTATTATTTATATAAAAGGTATTTTCATTACATGTAATTAGTAAGTTTATTTATTTCTTTTTACAGATGTAATGCACATCTGGAATAAACTATTTTAACCAACCGAGGAATTCCATTTTACTTTAGTAATCACCCCAATAGGTTACATTTAAACAACTGAAATGAAACCATTCTTCACAATTTGAACACTCGATCATTGTGGAATTCAAGTCATCATGAAGCAATCTACACTAGTACAGTTTCCTTTACAATTGCAAAAATTTACTGTAAACTTTACACAACTAGAGACATGTTTTTATATGTCCCGACACAACTTTCCATACTTGGTAGCAATAAGAAAAGACAATTCATGAAAGACAACTCGGGAAAAGTATGTGGTTCTAAATCTCGCAGCTTTAATTGACTGTTGATTGAGTTGAACAATTTAATCAATAATTGTACGTTTCAGGAGACAATCCAATAAAGGCTGTGTACGTAGTAAGAGATTCTACGAAAATGTATAAAAACATCTATATAACTTCATTTATAAGAGTTTTGTTTCTATGGCAGCAGTTGAACTCTGGTTGTGATTGAAAACAGAATAAAAGTAACTATTTTATTTGATTAACATATATGCAGATCATTGATTATAAAAGTTCCTTTTCACAAAATTATTCCATGAATTATTTTTTTGATATGTTTGAACAAGGGCTTGTTTTTATAGTAACAAGCATCTATTGAATCAATTATGCCACGTCATTAGATAACAATTCAACCTTTGCATGATTCTTAGCTGGACTCCTACTTAAAAAGATCATTGCAAAAAGGAGTAATTCCTATAAATAAGTGATGACATCTTTAAATTGTTCTTCAAAACAAATATTGATTCAGAACTTTGAGTAGTTTGAATACTGGTAAGATTTTTATATGCATTTAGACAAGTTGTAATTGGCTGGAATGTATTTGTGACTCTTTTATAAATGAATTGTTTGGAAATGGAAATGGGTTTTCGTGAACTAAACTTCAGAATGGCAGCATTTCATTTCTAGGTTATTTTCGTTTAATACTTAATGTTGCATGTTCAAATGTTCATTTCACTTTACTTAACTATGGCATGTCCTACTTACAGCACCACAGCACTTTGGCATGAATACAAGAGTAGAATATTGGTATGAAAGAATACATTCAGTTTAATAAATTGGTAAGTTAGCCTTTGTTTTTCCACTTTCAACTCTACATCGATGTTAAAACCTTATTACTGTGTCAGTATAGTTAATGTAATTGTATAGAAGTAACTTGTTTCATTTGTATACTGTCTTAATACTCTTATGACCATCTGTTGGTTTGTCTTAGTCGTAAGTTCGAACCAACTGATTGTCATAAATAAGTTAGACATAACCAGTCTTATTATTATTTATATAAAAGGTATTTTCATTACATGTAATTAGTAAGTTTATTTATTTCTTTTTACAGATGTAATGCACATCTGGAATAAACTATTTTAACCAACCGAGGAATTCCATTTTACTTTAGTAATCACCCCAATAGGTTACATTTAAACAACTGAAATGAAACCATTCTTCACAATTTGAACACTCGATCATTGTGGAATTCAAGTCATCATGAAGCAATCTACACTAGTACAGTTTCCTTTACAATTGCAAAAATTTACTGTAAACTTTACACAACTAGAGACATGTTTTTATATGTCCCGACACAACTTTCCATACTTGGTAGCAATAAGAAAAGACAATTCATGAAAGACAACTCGGGAAAAGTATGTGGTTCTAAATCTCGCAGCTTTAATTGACTGTTGATTGAGTTGAACAATTTAATCAATAATTGTACGTTTCAGGAGACAATCCAATAAAGGCTGTGTACGTAGTAAGAGATTCTACGAAAATGTATAAAAACATCTATATAACTTCATTTATAAGAGTTTTGTTTCTATGGCAGCAGTTGAACTCTGGTTGTGATTGAAAACAGAATAAAAGTAACTATTTTATTTGATTAACATATATGCAGATCATTGATTATAAAAGTTCCTTTTCACAAAATTATTCCATGAATTATTTTTTTGATATGTTTGAACAAGGGCTTGTTTTTATAGTAACAAGCATCTATTGAATCAATTATGCCACGTCATTAGATAACAATTCAACCTTTGCATGATTCTTAGCTGGACTCCTACTTAAAAAGATCATTGCAAAAAGGAGTAATTCCTATAAATAAGCCAATTCTCCTTTTGTCACAATGTTTTCAAATGTTCACTGCTGCACAGGCGTCAAACTGCAGGTGGGATAGGGTTAACTACTGTATGGGAGATGCCCCTTAACCCTTTCCAACATACAATAATTCTTAAACAGACAACTGAATACATATTAGTTAAAATATAGAAATCTTTATCAATGAAAATATTATTTTTGCTCATGAATCATAAGCAATTTCTTATTTTTAGCTCAATTATGATCTTCTTTAGTCCGGCGTCCGGCAATTTCTTCTCCTCAGTAACCAAATTTTTTGGATCCATGCAGAATTCTGGTTTCCATGGCAACGAAACAAAAAGAACTTTAAAATTCTTCTTCTCCCAAACTCGTTGCTTGATTTTCAAATCATTTTGTAGTAATGTTCCTTGGATGACTCGCTATCAGATTCCTTCAAGCCATTTTGATAAATAAAAAAATCATGGCGGCCACAGGGCGGTGCTATTTTGCCTTATATGGCTTAAGTGAAAACTTAAGAAATCTTCTCCTCCAGAAGTGTTTGGCCGATTTTTTTAAATAATTTTGTAGAAATTTTCTAGGATGACCCTCTATCAGATTCCTTCAAGTCTTGTTGATTGGTCGAAAACTATGGCCACCAGGCGGCGGGGCTAAAGTGGGAAAAAAAATCAGGTGAGCGATCCAGGGCCATCATGGCCCTCTTGTTTCAATGTACTTTTCAAATGTAGTCTGCTGCAAATGCATCAAAATGCTTCTGCCAGCGGTTACTTTTGTAACAGGCAAATTTTGTGGGCCACAAATTGATTATTTATTTCAACTACATGATTCAAATCAGCATTGAATATAATAGCCTATTCTCTCTTTTTAAACTGCTTGTCTGATTCCTAGATAATTTGGTAGAAAAATTCCTTGGGTGAAAATCTATATTGGTTGAAAGAGATGGCAGCTAGGTGGAATCAGAAAAGGAGCAAAATGACAAAACTTTAAAAATCACTTTCTTATGAAAGTGCTCCTGATTTCAAGATGATTTTAATAGAAATGTTCCTTCAGTGACATTCTACATAATTTGTTCAAGTCATATTGATTGGTTGAAAAACACATCCCTCTGACAGCATCAGAAAAGAGATGAAATGAAGTTATCTATAGCTTCAAACGAATTTTGCATGGATATGAAAACTTCTTTATCACATATTCTTTGATCAACAGGAAGTGTTGAACGATCCATGAATAAAAATGTTCCAAGTAAAAAGCGTCGACTGGTTGAGTCATGATAAGGCGATCAACTGAATAAGAAGATCCTTTGAGCCCATTATAAATTATAACAATCCTTGAAAGAGAAGCACAGGAGAGATCAGTTGCCAGCTGCCATGGGATTGTCTGTATTCATACAGAGATACAACTTTGTCACAGCAATGTTTATGATGTCTGACATCTTGCCTGTTCTGTCCCAGCTTTAAAAACCAATGCAGGTAAGAAAACGATCTATTTGCTATCATAAATATATCTTTGTAGGTGTTGATACTCCAATAGAAAAGGGAAATAATTTCATGCAATTGTTTATACTCATGCTGCTTTGATTCATGATGGTGAGTGGGCTTTATACAAGGCTGATTTGACCCATGATGGTGAGGGGGCTATGTACAATGCTGTTTTGACCCTAGCTGGTGAGTAGAAGAAGTCGCATGGGTACACATCCTGGCTTTAAGGTGCGTGGTTCAGAAGCTCAAACCCTTGTTGATGTATGGCTGTCTGTATTGATGCTGCTCAGTGAGACAGGGGCGAAGCTTGTTTTCCTTATATGTGCACAAATGTTCCTTGGGGTAGCTTCTACCAGGGTTGTTCAAATATTTCCGATCCGTTGAAAAACATGGCCACCAGGGGCGGAGCTTGTTTTCCTTATATGTGCATTGTTAAAACTTTAAAAAACTTCTTGTCCAAAAGTACGGGCCCGATCCCGATTTGAAAATTATTTTGCACAAATGTCCCTTGGGGCACCCTTTACCAAGATTGTTCAAATATTTCCAATCCGTTGAAAAACATGGCCACCAGGGGCGGAGCTTGTTTTCCTTATATGTTCATTGTTAAAACTTTAAAAAACTTCTTGTCCAAAAGTACGGGCCCGATTTGAAAATTATTTTGCACAAAGGTCCCTTGGGGCACCCTTTACCAAGATTGTTCAAATATCTCCGATCCGTTGAAAAACATGGCCGCCAGAGGGCGGAGCTTGTTTTCCTTATATGTGCATTGTTAAAACTTTAAAAATCTTCTTGTCCAAAAGTACTGGCCCAATTTGAAAATTATTTTGCACAAATGTTCCTTGGGGCACCCTTTTACAAGATTGTTCAAATATTTCCGATCCGTTGAAAAACATGGCCACCAGGGGGCGGAGCTTGTTCATAGACTCATATAGGGAAACACCTTTAAAAATCTTCTTGTCTAAGAGTAGAGGGCCCAGGCCTTTAATATTTCGTATGTAGCATCATATAGTGGACATCTACCAAGGTTGTTCAAATTATAGCCCTTGGGTCAAAATTAACCGTCCCTGGGGGTCACTTGTTTTACATAGACTCATAAAGGGAAAAAAAATAAAAAATCATCTTGTCTCAAAGTAGAAGGCCCAGGCCTTTTATATTTTGTATGTAGCATCATCTAGTAGACCCCTACCAAGATTGTTCAAATTATAGCACTTGGGTCAAAAATGGCCCCACCTGGGTCACTTGTTTTACATATACTCGAATAGGGAAAAACTTTAAAAATCTTGTCTAAAAGTTTAATATTTGAAATCTAACTTCATCTAGTGGACTTCTACCAAGATTGGTCAAATTATTATAGCCCTGGTCTCAAACATGGCTCCGACCTGGGGATCACTTGTTTTACATAGACTTGTTACGGTAAACACTTTAAAAATATTCTTGTCCATTTGCCATGAATTTTCTTTGGGTGCCCCTCTACTAAGACTTCAAATTATTTTGATAGGATGATAAACATGGCCACCAGGGGCTGTTGCTTGTTTTCCGTATATATGTATAGACAAAGAACAATGAAAACCTTTTAATTTTGATTAAATCAGGTGAGCAATATAGGACCATCATGGTCCTCTTGTTTAATTTCATTTTACTACAGGTTTGGCACTTGGCAGTGTGTCTATACAGATTTGAATTGATTTTTCTACCGGTTCGACAAAGTGCCTATACAGATTTGAATGATACAGGTTTGCCTTCATGTAAAAAGAAGTCTTTACCGATTTAGGTCTCAACTCATGTAGTCTCTCAGTCTTTAATATTTGTTGAAAACTATCTATATAGATCTAAGAGGACACTAGTTACTCGTTAGTCATTTTAAAATGCGTGTCTATACAGATTTGAATTTGATTTTTCAAAAGGTTCAACAGTATGCCTATACAGATCGGAATTTGATTGTTCAATAGGTTCGACAGTGTGTCTATACAGATTTGAATTTGATTTTTCAATAGGTTTGACAGTGTATCTATACAGATTTGAATTAGATTTTTCAAAAGGTTCAACAGTGTGTCTATACAGATTTTAATTTCATTTTACTACAGGTTTGGGAGGTGTCTATACAGGTTTGAATTTGATTTTTCTACCGGTTCGACAGAGTGTCTATACAGATTTGAATTTGATTTTTAATAGGTTTGGCAGTGTATCTATACAGATTTGAATTTGATTTTTCAAAAGGTTTGACAGTGTGTCTATACAGATTTGAATTTCATTTTACTACAGGTTCGGCAGTTTGTCTATACAGGTTTGAATTTCATTTTTCAAAAGGTTCGACAGAGTGTCTATACAGATTCGTATGTCATTTTAATACAGGTTCAACTTCACCTCAAAAGAAGTCTTTACCGATTAAGGTCTCAACTTATGTAGTCTTCAGTATTTGTTGAAAACTGTCTATATAGATCTTACAGGACACAATATACTTGCTAGACATTTTAAAATGCGTGTCTATACATATTTGACTTTGTTTTTTCAATAGGTTTGACAGTGTTTCTATACAGATTTGAATTGAATTTTTCAATAGGTGTCTAAACAGATTTGAATTTGATTTTTCAATTGGTTCCACAGTGTGTCTAAACAGATTTGATTTTTTAATATGTTCAACAGTGTGTCTAAACAGATTTGAATTGAATTTTTCAATAGGTTCGACAGTGTGTCTATACAGATTTTAATTTCATTTTACTACAGGTTCGGCAGTGTGTCTATACAGGTTTGAATTTGATTTTTCTACCGGTTCGACAGAGTGTCTATACAGATTTGAATGTCATTTTAATACAGATTCGACTTCATGTCAAAAGAAGTTTTTACCGATTAAGGGCTCAACTCATGTAGTTTCGACAGTGTGTCTATACAGATTTTAATTTCATTTTACTACAGGTTCGGCAGTGTGTCTATACAGGTTTGAATTTGATTTTTCTACCGGTTCGACAGAGTGTCAATACAGATTTGAATGTCATTTTAATACAGATTCGACTTCATGTCAAAAGAAGTTTTTACCGATTAAGGGCTCAACTCATGTAGTTTCGACAGTGTGTTTATACAGATTTGAATTTGATTTTTCAATAGGGTTGACAGTGTTTCTATACAGATTTGAATTGAATTTTTCAATAGGTTCACCAGTGTGTCAATACAGATTGAATTGAATTTTTCAATAGGGTTGACAGTGTTTCTATACAGATTTGAATTTGATTTTTCAATAGGTTTGACAGTGTTTCTAAACAGATTTGAATTGAATTTTTCAATAGGTTGGACAGTGTGTCTAAACAGATTTGAATTTGATTTTTCAATAGGTTTGACAGTGTTTCTAAACAGATTTGAATTTTTAATAGGTTCGACAGTGTGTCTTAACAGATTTTAATTTTTAATAGGTTCGACAGTGTGTCTATACAGATTTTAATTGAATTTTTCAATAGGTTCACCAGTGTGTCAATACAGATTGAATTGAATTTTTCAATGGGTTCGACAGTGTGTCTATACAGATTTGAATTCGATTTTTTTAATAGGTTGGACAGTGTGTTTATACAGATTTGAATTTGATTTTTCAATAGGTTCAACAGTGTCTACACAGATTGAATTGAATTTTTCAAAAGGTTCAACAGTATGTCTATACAGATCGGAATTTGATTTTTCAATTGGTTCCACAGTGTGTCTAAACAGATTTGATTTTTTAATAGGTTCAACAGTGTGTCTAAACATATTTGAATTGAATTTTTCAATAGGTTCGACAGTGTGTCTATACAGATTTTAATTTCATTGTACTACAGGTTCGGCAGTGTGTCTATACAGGTTCGAATTTGATTTTTCTACCGGTTCGACAGAGTGTCTATACAGATTTGAATGTCATTTTAATACAGGTTCGACTTCATGTCAAAAGAAGTTTTAACCGATTAAGGGCTCAACTCATGTAGTTTCAACAGTGTGTTTATACAGATTTGAATTTGATTTTTCGATAGGTTTGACAGTGTTTCTATACAGATTTGAATTGAATTTTTCAATAGGTTGGACAGTGTGTCTATACAGATTTGAATTTGATTTTTCTACCGGTTCGACAGAGCGTCTATACAGATTTGAATGTCATTTTAATACAGGTTCGACTTCATGTCAAAAGAAGTTTTTACCGATTAAGGGCTCAACTTATGTAGTTTCGACAGTGTGTTTATACAGATTTGAATTGAATTTTTCAATAGGTTGGACAGTGTGTCTTCACAGATTTGAATTTGATTTTTCAATAGGTTGGACAGTGTGTCTATACAGAATTGAATGTTTTAATAGGTTCCACAGTGTGTCTATACAGATTTGAATTTGATTTTTCAATAGGTTTGACAGTGTTTCTTAACAGATTTGAATTGAATTTTTCAATAGGTTGGACAGTGTGTCTAAACAGATTTGAATTTGATTTTTCAATAGGTTCGACAGTGTGTTTATACAGATTTGAATTGAATTTTTCAATAGGTTCGACAGTGTGTCTTCACAGATTTGAATTTGATTTTTCAATAGGTTGGACAGTGTGTCTATACAGAATTGAATGTTTTAATAGGTTCCACAGTGTGTCTATACAGATTTGAATTTTTTTTTTTAATAGTTTCGACAGTGTGTTTATACAGATTTGAATTTGATTTTTCAATAGGTTTGACAGTGTTTCTAAACAGATTTGAATTTGATTTTTCAATAGGTTCGACAGTGTTTCTAAACAGATTTGAATTTTTAATAGGTTCGACAGTGTGTCTTAACAGATTTGAATTTTTAATAGGTTCGACAGTGTGTCTATACAGATTTGAATTGAATTTTTCAATAGGTTCACCAGTGTGTCAATACAGATTGAATTGAATTTTTCAATGGGTTTGACAGTGTGTCTTTACAGATTGACTTGAATTTTTCAAGGGGTTCGACAGTGTGTCTATACAGATTTGAATTTGATTTTTTTTAATAGGTTCGACAGTGTGTCTATACAGATTTGAATTTGATTTTTCAATAGGTCCAACAGTGTGTCTATACAGATTGAATTGAATTTTTCAATGGGTTCGACAGTGTCACGAGTGTGTCTATACAGATTGACTTGAATTTTTCAGTGTGTCTATACAGATTTATATTTGAATTTGACATTGTATCTATACATATTTGAATTTGTTTTTTAATAAGTCCGACAGCGTGTCTATACATATTTGAATTTGATTTTTCAATTGGTTCGACAGTGTCTATACAGATTTGAATTGAATTTTTAAATAGGTTTGGCAGTGTGTCTATACAGATTTTTAATTCATTTTTATTACAGGTTTGGCAGTGTGTCTATACGTATTTGAATTTGATTTTTTAATAGTTTAGACAGTGTGTCTACAGATTTGAATTGAATTTTTCAATAGGTCTGACAGTCTGTCTATACAGATTTAAATTGGATTTTTCTACAGGTTCAACAGAGTGTCTATACAGCTTTGATTTAGGTCTAAACTCATGTAGTCGCTCAGGCTTTAATATTTGTTGAAAACTGTCTATATAGATCTAAGAGGATACTAGTTACTCGCTAGACATTTTAAAATGTGTGTCTAAACAGATTTAAATTTGATCTTTCCGTAGGTTCATCAGTGTGTCTATACAGATTTGAATTTGATTTTTCTTTTTCAACAGGTTAGACACTGTGTGTATATATATTTGAATTTGATTCTTCAATAGTTTCGATAGTGTGTATAAAGATTTGAATTTGATTTTTCCATAAGTTTGACATTGTATCTACATATTTGAATTTGATTTTTAATAGGTCCGACAGCGTGTCTATACATATTTGAATTTGATTTTTCAATAGGTTCGACAGTGTCTATACAGATTTGAATTGAATTTTTAAATAGGTTCGGCAGTGTGTCTATACAGATTTTTAATTTATTTTTATTACAGGTTCGGCAGTGTGTCTATACAGATTTGAATTTAATTTTGTTAAATAGGTTGACAATGTTTCTATACAGATTTGAATTTGATTTTTTAATAGTTTAGACAGTGTGTCTACAGATTTGAATTTAATTTTTCAATAGGTCCGACAGTGTTTTTATACAAATTTTAATTTTAATTTTACTACAGGTTTGGCAGTGTGTCTATACAGATTTAAATTGGATTTTTCTACAGGTTCGAGAGAGTGTCTATACAGCTTTGATTTAGGTCTAAACTAATGTAGTCTCTCAGGCTTTAATATTTGTTGAAAACTGTCTATATACATCTAAGAGGATACTAGTTACTCGCTAGTCATTTTAAAATGTGTGTCTAAACAGATTTAAATTTGATCTTTCCGTAGGTTCATCAGTGTGTCTATACAGATTTGAATTTGATTTTTCTTTTTCAACAGGTTAGACAGTGTGTGTATATATATTTGAATTTGATTCTTCAATAGTTTCGATAGTGTGTCTATTAAGATTTGAATTTGATTTTTCCATAAGTTTGACATTGTATCTATACATATTTGAATTTGTTTTTTAATAGGTTCGGCAGTGTGTCTATACAGATTTTTGAATTCATTTTTATTACAGGTTCGGCAGTGTGTCTATACAGATTTGAATTTAATTTTGTTTCTACCGGTTCGTCAGATTGTCTATACAGATTTGAGTGTCAGTTTACTACAGGTTCGACTTCATGTCAAAAGAAGTCTTTACCGATTTAGGTCTCAACACGTGTAGTCTCTCAGTCTTTAATATTTGTTGAAAACTATCTATATAGATCTCTAAGAGGACACAAGTTACTCGTTAGTCTTTTTAAAATGCGTGTATATATATATATTTGAATTTGATTTTTCTATAGGTTTGACAGAGTGTCTTTACAGATTTAGATCTCACCTCGGATAGTCTCTTTAACATTAGATGAAAACTGTCCATACAGATTTTGAGGGACACTAGTTACTCGCTATATATTAATACGTGTCTATACAGATTTGAATTTGATAATTATACACCCAGATACATAGTATAATGGGGGCTATATAGGAATCACACTTGTCGGTCGGTTTGTCAGTCCGTTGGTCTGTGGATATTTCTTGTGAACACTATTTCTCAGCAACCCTTGTTCAGAATTCAATACAACTTCACAAGAATGATTGATACCAAGCCTAGTTGTTCATATTGTCGGCGTGTTGCACTGGAATTATTTTTAAATGAGTTATAGCCCCTTGAATTTCTCATACATATGTATATTGTCAGGCACCAGCTGGGGGTATTCATCACCTTCAGTGATATTTCTAGTTCTTCATGATTGACTGATATATAGGCAATATTTAGATCAAAAAGAAGTATATAAAGATTCAGATCTCCCCTTGGGTAGCCACTTGGTCTATAATATTAGATAAAAACTGTTTTTACAGATCTCAAGGGACACTAGTAACTCGCTAGATATTAATGCATGTCTATACATATTTGAATTTCGTTTTTCTACCAGTGCGACGGTGTGTCTATACAAAGTTGTATATTTCATTTTACGACCGGTTCGACAGTGTGTCTTTATAGATTTGAATTTCATTTTTCTACTAGGTAGACAGTGTTTCATAATACAGATTTAAATTTTATTTACTACAGGTTCGACAGTTTGTCTATACAGATTTGAATTTCATTTTACTACATGTTCGACATCATGTCAAAAGAAGTCTTTACCGATTTAGATCTCACATTGGGTAGCTTCTTGGTCAATAAGCACAGCTATATTTCACATTTTGAAGCACTATGTTCTATAGAGTATGTAAAGGATTTTTTTTTGTAATTCCAGAAATAGGTTTCATTGAAATTATAGTCGGCGCATCCACACATATCGGTGGATAATGTAAATGATGTGGAAAATCACGTATACATCAGATGAGTATAGGTATATAAATAAACTATATATGACTGTTTTCACAATAGGGTACTTTGTCGGATACTATCAAGTTTTATCAGAATAAAATGATTTTCAAACAGACAGACAGACAGTCAGAAAGAGAGAGAGAGAAACACACACACAGATAAACAGAGACATATAGACATAGGGAGAGAGACGCACACTCTATCAAGATAGAGAGAGACAGCTTGATAAAGAGTACCCTTTCACTAACATACACTTAGACCTGTGATCTTCAAGTTGGTTTTGCTTAGAGAGTTTGGAGTTACTAGGTCAAAGGTCAAGGTCACTGTGACCTTTCTGTAAAGAAACAGTTAATGAAGTGTGTGTGAAAGCTAGCATTTACCCTTATAACTTACATACGCCTAGGCCTATGATCTTTAAACTTCATATGGACATACATCATAGCAAGTTGGTGATGCCTAGAGAGTTTGGTGTCAATAGGTCAAAGTACAAGTTCACTGTGACCTTCAATACAGAAACATTCCTTGCTTTAAAACTACTGATTGCTTAGGCCTATGACCCTGAAACTTAGTTTGGGTGATGGTCATGATCAGCACTTGACTCAAACAGGTCATGGGATCATAAGGTCAAAGGTCAAGGTCACTTTGACCTTTAACGAAAAAAACACTACTTTTTGCAATAACTTTGAACTAGTTGCATATGGTTAAAGGTTTGCGTGCAACTACATTAAGAGTCCAAATCTTGGTAACTACTTGATGCATTCCATTGAAACATTATACAACCCTTCCCAACCATCACACCTATGAAAATAATCAAGTTAAATAACTCTATCCTGCATATAATGCAAATTATCACCCTTTAAGACATTGTGGTTAATGTTTAGCATGCAACTACATTATCTCGGTAATCAAATAAGTGGTGGAATAGTCGAGCATGCTGTCCTCCGACAGCTCTTGTTTTACTAGCAAATAATAATTCAGAGTTCTAGATAAGGGGCATATTGCTTGTTCTAATATCCTTTTTTGACCCTCTAACCCTATGTTGTTTGTCCTCTATTGAGTACCCACCACATAGGGTTTGCTTTAATAATGAGAGAGAAATTGTGGGAAAAGAGCTTAATACCCCTCCTTATCTGGACCTCTTGAGTCATGAAACGTGATGGAGAAGGTAGACATTGCTAATCAGGAGCTGTGTCTCACTTTTCTACAATGATTAACCAAAAATGCATTGTTTTCACATTTAAATGACTTGAAACACTTCTTCAATTAAAGAATTTTCTCTTACCACCATTCAAGACTTCATTGATAAACATGAAATGAATACGCCATTATAAATTACTATCAGTTTGCAATTCAAAATGGAAACTTTATTCAACTGCTAACAAATTTTCATTAAATACATATTCTTTTTATAGGGGTTTTGCGCCATTTTCAACATTATTTCAGTTATATCAAGGTGGGATCCATGATGTTAACCACTCGGCTATGGCAGATTCCCTATTGTAACATGTATAATTAATGAAACCATTATTCAGAAGCGAGGATTAACTGGATGTTAAATAACAACATTGACATCTAGGGCAATGAGTAAGGTCTGTCAATGCGACAAGCCTCATTCATGATCTACCACCATTAAGCAAACAATCTATGTGGAACAGCAGCCAGTTACTTGGAATGTCTGATATGTGGAGTACTGGTGTGAGACAGCCAGGAAATCCATGGGTAGGTGAACTGGCTGTCATGATATGACTGAAAGATTTTTGAAACCAACATTAATTTTATCTCTAATCAATTCATCATTACATTCTGGCTAAGCTGCACACCCTGTACACACAATTCTTTACCTAGGGCTCAAATGAGTTTTTGTAAACAGCTATTATTAAAATTACTTTCGGATTTTAAACTTTAAATACATTTAAGCAAAAATATATATATATATGATTTTGAGTTAAATTACTTAAAAGCCTGTTGGACTTTAATGTCTTGTACAAATCAAAATTTTAAGTATGAATGATACTAGTTTGACCTGTCAAACAATAGAATTGGATCAACCCAGGTACTTAACAATTTTGTGTCAAAGTGTTAACATCTTGCTTTAATTTTTAGCTTGACTTTTCGAAGTAAAGTCAAGCCATAGTGTAGTAGGCATTCCTTGTCCGGAGCGTAAATCCCAAAGCATTACACTTACATAAATGATTATCTCACCTGAGCCAAAGGCTCAAGGTGATCTATTCTATTTTATTCTAATCACTCTCTGTCCGTCGTCCTTCATTATATTTTAGCTTTAACCATCAGCTACTTATTAACCACAGGACCAATTTCAATCAAACTTCACAGAAATGTTCCTTTGGTGGTCCTCTTTCAAAATTGTTCAAAGATTTAAATTCCTTTGAGAAATTTGGTTGCCGCGGCATCAGAAAGGGGACAAAATGTCCTTACTTTAAAATTCTTCTCTGAATCTGCTTGTCAGATTCCAATATAATTTGGTAGAAACTTATCCTTGAATGACCCTACAAAATTTGTAAAAGCCATATTGATTGGTTGAAAAACATGGCAGCCAGTGCTTGGATGATTTTAAGATTATATCATAAAAATCTTACTTCATTGGCCCTCTGCTCTAATTTCTTCAAGCCATATTGATTGTGTATAAAATTATGGAAACTAGGAGTCATCGCACATTCACTTTTAGCTTCAAATGATGACTCCTACAATTCCATTGGACCAATTTCAACTTCATTTTACAGGAATGATACTTTGTTGATCCTCTTTCAAAATTGTTCAAAGACATACATTCAGTGTAGAACTTTGGTTACTGCAGCATCACAAAGTGAGAAAAAAATGCCCAAACTTGAACATTCTTCTCCTGCAAAATCCGCTAGTCCGTTTCCAAGATAATTGGATAGAAATGTTCCTTGAATGACCCTCTACAATAATTGTTCAAGCCATATTGGTTGGTTGAAAAACAGGGCAGCAAGGTGGCATAAGAAAATAACATTGCAGATAAATATTTGCTACTATACTTTCACTCGGGTGATCGATTTAGGGCGATCTTGGCGCTCTTGTTATTAAAAAAAAAACTGTCTGAAACATAATTCTTAATTATTGATACGCTGCATGGTCCAAGAGCCAAAATAACTTTTGCCTGTTTTAAATTCTAATTGATCTCAGTACATGTAATAGGTTAGGAAAAATACCTTGCCTATAACCAATGAGACATGACCAGGGATCAAACATGAGACGCCTAGTTATAGATCCCTGATGCTAACCACTTTGCGAGGCTGGATTCCTTTCATGAGAGGAAAGGGACAAGGTTCCAGATATTTTCTAATACAGACTTGCCCTCCATTTCCTTTGTGGAATGTATGATTTGTGTGTGAATTAACTCCATGCCTAATAAGCTATATTTAGATTTCTTTTGAAATGGAAATATCTGAAAAAGTTATATAGCTCAAAGAGTTGAAATCATTGTGTATTGGAAGACATTTTTTATGATAAACGGTGTTTAAAAGCTTTCAGGTGCAGTGGCATCTTGTAATTGAAGGTTTTTAAGCTTTATAATAAAAAAAATACTTGCAGAAGGCTTATTAGTAAATCTGAAGTGTATTTTTAGCATGAAGTGCTCAAGGTGAGTTATTGTGATCGCCTTTTGCCAAGCGTCCGTTGTGCGTTATCCGTCAACATCTTCTCCTCAGTAACCAATGGTTCAACTGGGATGAATCTTCACAGAAAGCATCCTCTCAATGACCTCACTAGAATTCTTTCAAATTTGTGGGATCCATGCAGAATTCTGGTTTCCATGGCAATGAAACGGGACTTGTTTGCATTATATGGCTATAGTAAAAACTTAAAAAATCTTCTCCTCCGTAAGCGTCAGGCCGATTTTCAAATAGTTTTGTAGAAATGTTCCTTAAGTGACCCACTATCAGATTCCTTCAAGCCATGTTGAACAGTAGAAAATAAGGCTGTCGGGGGAGTGCTATTGTGCCTTATGGCTATAGCAAACACTTAAAAATCTTCTCCTCCGAAAGCCGTTTTTTTTGCCTTATATGCATTTAGTCAAAATTTTAAAAGAATTTTCTCCTCCGAAAGTGTCTTGCTGATATTTCAATTTGTAGAAATGATTCTTTGGTGCCCCTCTTACACTCCTTCAAGCCATGTTGTCAAAAAACATGGCCACTAGGGGGGTAGGTCTGTTTTGCCTTAAATGTGTGGCAGATTTTTTAACAATTTTGTATAAATGTTCCTTGGATGACCCAGATTGACCGTCTTCGAGAAAACTTCTAGCCATGGTTATTGGTATAAAAAAAAGATGGCCATCAGGAGGCAGGGCTGTTTTGCCTTATATGGCTAAAGTGAAAAAAAATTAAATCAGGGGCCATCATAGCCCTCTTGTTTTTAGCTCACCCGAGCTTCGCTCAAGGTGAGTTATTGTGATAAAATCCACTTTGCCATCTTTGAATTTATATTAGTGATTTCCTGTGTACAAACAGTGTATAAAGCTTAGAAACAGTCTATGATGAAATGATTTCACATTTAATAGTTCTCTTTGTCTAAAAAAAATAAAATAATTATACACAAAAACTGTGCTTACCGAGGTTAGGCCAGCATCCACAAATGATTCCACTCACTTTTTAGCTCACCTGAGCTTTGCTCAAGGTGAGTTATTGTGATCGCCTTTTGTGCGTCGTGCGTCAACTTCTTCTCCTCAGTAACCAGTGGCTTAATTGGGATGAAACTTCACAGAAAGCATCCTCTCAATGACCTCACCAGATTTTCTTCAAATTTTTGGGATCCATGCATAATTCTGGTTTCCATGGCAACAAAATGAAAAAAACTTCAAAATTCTTCTTCTCCCAAACTAGTTGGAAGATTTTCAAATAATTTTGTAGAAATGTTCCTTGGATGACCCTCTGTCAGATTCCTTCAAGCCATGTTGATTGGTCGAAAAACATGGCCGACAGGGGGGCGGGGCTATTTTGCCTTATATGGCTATAGTGAAAACTTAAAAAATCTTCTCCTCCGAAAGTGTCAGGCCGATTTTCATATAATTTTATAGAAATGTTCCTTGGTCGACCCTCTATCAGATTCCTTCAAGCCAATTTGATTGGTCGAAAATAAATTGGGCGCCAGGGGGGCACTTAGTGAAAACTTAAAAAATCTTCTTCTCCGAAAGTGTCAGGCCGATTTTCAAATAATTTTGTAGAAATGTTTCTAGGGTGACCCTCTATCAGAATCCTTCAACTTAAGTTGATTGCTCTGAAACTATGGCCGCCAGGGGGCGGGGCTTATATAGCTAAAGTAAAAAAGAAATGATCAGGTGAGCGATTCCACAACCTGACTAAAGTACACGATCTGACCAAATGTAAGATCTGATGGCGATCCATTCGAATTCATCTTCTTGTTTTATCGGATTTCCAATATCGCTATTTTTAGATCCACCAAGTTATTTTAATCTGAACCAATCAGAGGACTCGTTTCAACAAACGTTTGGCTTAACCTTCAAAATGGCGTCAATTGACGAAGTTGAGCATATTTAAAATAGACCATTTAAAACCAGAGCAAAGAACACTTTTCGATGCTGTATGGTCAGGGAAAGACTGTATCGGTGTTTTGCCTCATTTCCGCATTTGTAGCCATGATGCGGTCGTCATAAGAACTAAACACGCGTGTAAATCACTATGCAAAAATTGGGATCCCATGCTTAATATAGATTTTTTTGGTAAATATAGACTTTTACTTTCACTTTCAAAAACGTGAAAGCAAGGTTCTGATTGGCTAGCAGAAAGGTCGTCTGAACGTGACCCTCTATCGGTTGTCCTCAGATCCTATTCGTAGCGTTAATAGGAGATGATTTTAATGAGATTGAGCGATTCCAGGGCCATCATGGCCCTCTTGTTTATAAAGCTCTTATGTTTCCTTCACATTTTTAAAAGTTTCAGATGTTTCAATTGATGGATTAACAAGGGAAAAGGTTAAAATCCAAAATATATTTGTATTTTTAGGTTTGGGAGACATAGGGATCGCTATATGCATCAAAACATCTGTTGGTTTGTCCGGAGCATGACTTAAAGGCCATCCACCTTTGTACATAGACAGCGGAAACTAGAAGAAGTTCAGCACATAGATACATGACACTAGTAGTAATTGTTTGGTTATCTTATCATAATGATTTTTCCTGTTTGACTATTAATAAAGTACTTAACGATAGTAGTTTGCGCTTAGTGTTGAAAATATCTAAAAAAACAACAAGTATTCGGATGGTGAACTACTAAAAGTAGTACAGTGCACAACAACTTCACCGTTCATTGAGAAGACAAGCAAAAAGTGATTCATGTTTTGAGCTCTATATAGTTTCATCCTTAACTTAACCATTACCAAACAAACTATATTTAGACTTTTCCATTTTGAAAGCTGTAACAGAATGAACAAAATGAAAGACAGACAAATTTAAGGATAAAGTGGAAAACATTGTGGATTTTTTTTTTTTCCTATTTACAAATAATTCCTCCTTTCCTCCAAAATTTATTGAAAGTCACCTGCTGTGCCATCATTATATGAAAAATGGATAACTAATTTCTACAAAATATCTTCAAAGTCGTCTTCTGCAGAATTGTCATATGTGGGAAAGGGTTAAACTTGCTACGGGTGTTCACGGGCGTTGTGTAACAAGTAAGATCGATAGTCTTTTCTCTGCCTTGGACAGTTCTCAACACATGTTTATAACAGTTGCTGTGAATGTTCATGGGCATGAAGTCTCGGCCAAGTGCGATAACCATCCTTATTCCTCAAACTGTGAAGAGTTATATCCCCTGAACATAAGTTGCCACCATGTTTTTTTATTTTCCAGACTACAGACATCACACCTCAATTAATATATCTACTAATCAAGCCTCCATACAGCTACAAGTATCATTATGATGAATGAATTATATCACTTGATGTGTTATGTGACTCAAATCCAACTGAGTTCAGTCCACAGTTCAGAATGAGGCTACATGCTGTGTCATTGGAGTGAATTCATATGTGACTTGAATGTTAAAGATTAGAATTGTGCTGATATTGATTTTTATTCAGCCTGAGAACATGCATTTACAAGAAATGTGAAAGTAAGAAGCAGATAGTGGCTTTCTTTTGATTATTTATAAACCAGAGGACATGCAATGATAAGTTTTTCACTTTAACATGCACCACTATGTTGTTAGCTCACCTGAGCTTTGCTCAAGGTGAGTAATTGTGATCGCCTTTTGTCCGGCGTCCGGCGTGCGTCAACTTCTTCTCCTCAGTAACCAGTAGTAACCAGTAGGTCAATTGGGATGAAACTTCACAGAAAGCATCCTCTCAATGACCACACCGGATTTCCTTCAAATTTTTGGGATCCATGCAGAATTCTGGTTTCCATGGCAACGAAATGAAAAAAACTTCAAAAATCTTCTTCTCCCAAACTGGTTGGCAGATTTTTAAATAATATATTTTGTAGAATTATTCCTTGGATGACCCTCTATCAAATTCCTTCAAGCCATGTTGATTGGTCGAAAAACATGGCCGCCAGGCAGGGCGGGGCTATTTTGCCTTATATGGCTATAGTGAAAACTGAAAAAATCTTCTCCTCCGAAAGTGTCTGGCTTATTTTCAAATAATTTTGTAGAAATGTTCCTTGGATGAACCTCTAACAGAGTCCTTTAAGCCATGTTGATTGGTTGAAAAACATTTGCCTTATATGGCTATAGTGAAAACTTAAAAAATCTTCTCCTCCGAAATTGTCAGGCCGATTTTCAAATAGTTTTGTAGAAATGTTCCTGGATGACCCTCTATCAGATTCCTTCAAGCCAAGTTGATCGATCGAAAAACATGGCCGCCAGGGGGGCGGGGCTATGTTGCCTTATATGGCTATAGTGAAAAATTAAAAAATCTTCTTCTCCGAAATGTTCCTAGGGTGACCCTCTATCAGATTCCTTTAAGCCAAGTTGATTGGTCAGAAACTATGGCCGCCAGGGGGCGGGGCTTATATAGCTAAAGTGAAAAAAAAAAATCAGGTGAGCGATTTCAGGGCCATCATGGCCCTCTTGTTGATAATAATTACTATTTGCTTGTCTTGATTGGATGATTCTAATAATTACCCGCCCTCTGCTACAGGTATTTGTAAGAATCATTTCTTTGAGATAATAGGAATAAGTACCAACGCTTACAGAGAGAATAGTGGATTGAAATGATTCTGTTGACTACTATTTATATGAGATTTTAAGATATAGATTTTTAGATGTATAGATGATCTTTTGTGATCATTCAGTGACCGGCGCATGTGTGTCATCCATATGTCGTCCATTCCAATCTTCTCTGAAACTCTCAGTCAAATTTCAACCAAACTTCACGGAAATGTTCCCTTAGGTGACCCTCATCTAAACTTGCTCAAAGATTTAATTTTATTTACACGTTTCATGGTATATATCAAAGGGTTCAGTGCAAGGCTATTGTAACTTCCTCCTTTACTTTTTTTTACAGGAGAAGGGGGAAAAAATGTTTTGTTATACCCCAAAAAAACAAAGTTTTGGGGGGTATAAAGGAGTCACTGTGCCTGTCTGAAGCCATATTTTGTCCGGCCTATTTCTTACAAACCACTGGGAGGAATCCAATACAATTGTACATGAAGCTTCTATACCAAGAGGAGATATGCATACCCTTCAAGAAGGAATCCGCTGTGGTCGAGTGGTTAGCGTCGGGGATTTCGCGGCACTACGGTCATGGTGGAGTGCCCTTGGGCAAGGCACATTTTCTAGCCTAGTACTGGTTTGTTTACCCAGGGATCATGAATAATTAAATTTAAATGCGCGCTAAATGACCTTAGCTGTCGATGCGCCGTAAAACAATATACATTCATTCATTCATACCCTTCAAGGTCTAACAATTGCATATTATTTTACAGAGTTATGACCCTTTTACGTCTGTTCGTCTGTCTGTCTGTCAGTCCCACCTAACGTTGTCTGTCTGTCAGTCCCACCTAACGTTGTCTGGCTGGCATCTTAACCATGCATCATAGGATTGGAAAGAAGCTTGGCACAAACGTTCACCATGATGAGACAGCATGTCGCGCACAAGACCCAGGCCTGTACCTCAAATGTCAAGGTCAAAATGAGTACTATTTGATAGAACTGTACCTTGTCCGGCCTGCATTTCAACCATGCATCATAGTATTTTAAAGAAACTTGGCACAAACGTTCACCGTGATGAGGCGGCTTGTGACGCACAAGACCCAGGCCTGCACCTCAAATGTCAAGGCCACACTTGCATGTCAAAGGTTGATATGAGTACTATTTGAAAGGACTGTACCTTGTCCGACCCACATTTCAACCATGAATCATAGGATTTCGAAGAAACTTGGCACAAACGTTCACCATGATCAGACCTGTACCTCAAAGGTCAAGGTCACGCTTAGAGGTCAAAATGAGTAGTTTGATAGGACTACCCTTGTCCAGCTCGCATCTCAACCATGCATCGTAGGATTCTCAAGTTACTGGACATGCATGTTTACCATGATGAGGTGGCTTGTACCTCAAAGGTCAAAAGAGTACTGTTTGATAGGACTACCTTGTCAGGCTCGCATCTCAACCATGCATCTAAGGATTCTCAAGTTACTGGACACATATGGTCACCATGATAAGGTGGCTTGTACCTCAGAGGTCAAAATGAGTACTGTTTGATAGGACTACCTTGTCCGGTCCGCATCTCAACCATGCTTTATAGGCTTCTCAAGTTACTGGGCACACATGTTCACCATAATAAGGTGGCTTGTACCTCAAAGGTCAGAATGAGTACTGTTTGATAGAACTACCTATCGGTCGGTCAGTCGGAAGCCATATTTTGTCCGGCCTATTTCTTGCAAACCACTTGATGGAATTCAATTCAATTTTACATGAAGCTTCTATACCAAGAGGAGATGTGCATATCATAAAGGTCTTACAATTGCATGTTATGGCCCTTTTGTTGGTCGGTCGGAAGCCATATTTTGAGTCGAGGTGCTGTTTTGGGGGTATTTATCATCTTCAGTGATAGTTCTAGTTTCTTTTTAAATTGATTTCTGCAAGATCTCTTCAGTATATGATACACAAGAAGGAAAGTATTTATTATTAAACTGCAATGTTCCATTTTTGATTTTGATGTTAAAGTGAGGATCAATAATAGTCTTGCCTCTCTGGACAATCATTTTACTTTGGTGCCAGACTATTGTAACTTGACATACAATACAATACAATACAATACAATACAATTTCTTTATTGCCCCCTTTCTAGGAGATATTGTAAGTGAGAACATTTTACTTGATAAAGTTGCCTTTTGATGTTGAAAACTAGGCTGAAAAAATCTGTCTAATTGAAAATATAATCAATGATTAGGGAGACATTATAGCAAAAGTTGTCTGCTTCAGATAAGTCCAAATGTAAAAGGTTAAAGGAACATTTGTACATAATAAATGAAAACTTCCACATACAAAACATCTACAGCAGACGACTTTGAAAACATGATGGCAAAAATATGAAAGTATAGTAATTGCATAAGGTTAGAAACATTGTGGCAAAAGGAGAAAATTGTTTATAATGGTCAAAATGTTTTTAAAAGTCGTCTGCTGCAGAGGTATCAGAAGGAGTATGTGAGCAAGATTAAATGTAATTATCAACTTTGACTCATACGGAAAAAGTAAAATAAAAAGTAAGCAAGGTAAATAGTTGGGAATATCTTCGATCTGCACAGATTAAGCACATCACAATATTTTGCTATTGAGATGGGAATACAGTATCTTTCTATCTATATCTAATTTCATTTGTACATCATTATCAGAGTTGCTTTTAAATTAAAGGCAGTTGCCTCAAAGCAATAAAAGATCGGCTGAAACACTTAAGTTTTGTTACTTGGTAAAGACTTATATGCCATTCAGTTCAAATTGTAGTTTATATTTATGTTCAATTTGTGTAAGATGAAATTTTTGTTGGCAATACGAAAGCATAGCTTAACAGTTTTTAGCTCGTCTGTTTTTCTTTGAAAAACATTTGGGCTATTGAGAAACCCTTGGCGTCTGAAGCATCTGTTTTAACCCTTTCCCACATACAGCAAATGTACTGCTGATAACTTGGTAAACATCTTGGCAAAAATGTGAAAAATATCTATAGATTGTATAATAATTGAATAAAGTTGAAAAAAATGTGGCAAAAGGAGAACTTGCGCATATTGAGCAATTGAGTCACAGACTTTTCAAAAGACGTCTGCTGCAGAAGTGTCAGAAAGCCTCTGTTTAAGGGAAAAGGTTAAAATAAGCAAGGACCTCAATAATTAAAATGCATATGTATGCATATACAAGAGAAAGTTGATGCAAGGCATCAATGTCGCCGGAAAAGACTGCATTGATTTATTTATGTATTCTTGACTTTCCTTAGTCTATTCAAACATTAGGAACGTTGAAATGAAAACATTTGCTTATAAATTTTATATTCATACCTATACATTAGGGTATCTATAAAAAATTAACGAAATGTGTACACATTTATCTTGGCTTAAATTTAATTTTGCTGTTGTTAACTTATTTAAATAATAGTATTCATTCATATAATTTCAATGTTTGTCAATCTTATTCGAATCACAAGGTAAATATCCTGGTATTGCTTTAAAAGGAGGTAATTTGAAGAAAACAAAAGTCTTCAAAAGGAGAAATATATCAGCATTACCGTCTACAGTTTAAATTGTTCTATTGTTTGTGGATTTAAAAATGTTCTTTTTTTCTTATTTCTACATGTACAACGAAATATTGCGGCTTCTCTTTGACGCTTTGCGTCAAACATTCGTCTTGTACTTGTCTAAAATAAAATAATATCACTCGCTTTTTCATATCAAAATGCGCATGCGCGAAAATCAATGTTAAAGGTCACGAAACTACACAACAGAATAGGGTCTATATTTAGCTTAGAAACAGTTCCTACTTTAGATATTCATGGATTAACATTATTAAATGAATTCTACACAAATCAAGACATCTCTTTGAACATGAAAACAACATTTAGTAAGTTAAAATTGCTATTAAAAGGAGAATCCGAAATTGACCTCAATGATGACACATAAGAGTCTGCATTAGGGGGTGTTGGTTCACGTCTTGAAGGGACCACTTTTGTCTTCGTAAATAAGACAAAAGACTTAAATGCGAGTGAAATAAAAAAAACTGCAAACATTAAAAAATCGGAATATTTATTTCATTTTAGATGTGTCATTTATTAGTGTTCGTAAACAACCACAATTGTAATATGTTCAAATCATCTAGATTTGTTTCTTTCTAATAATAAGCCGCCCTCCCATGTGATTTCCGAAAACCTATTAAAAATAGAAGTCGCGAGCAGGTTATTATAATGTATCATTGCAGTCTTATGATCTCATATAAGAGCTGCCTAGTGACTTACAACCAAATTATAGTCAGTTATACTTATTTCACATGCAAGACTACTGTTAATTTACTTACAAAAATCTTATTTATGAGTTTTATCCAATGCAAGACTTTTGTTACTCAACTTACAATAGTGTTGCAATTGAGGAATTATTTTTGAGTTACAAAGCTTTAAGTTTTGTCATATTATCAGGCTAGTTTCAATTGTCTTGCGCTGAATCCTCAATATATCTTTTAATGCCTATGCAACCAACAATCATTGGCTCAGCATTTCATTCTTCTAATGATGTTTAGAGGGCATTCTTTTAATGTGTGTCATTCGTCATACTTGAAATGTACTAAATATAATAGTGGTTGGAAAGTAGCCAGTTTCTTTAGAATAATGTGTAGACCAGGAAACACATGCAGTGATATAACTGGATTTTTAAAAATAAAATAACCAACACCATTAGATCTCAATTAATTTAGATATACATGTATGCTGTAAAATACTGGGTGTAACTTCGTACATTATTACTTTGTTTCCAAACAAAGAAATAAAACCACTCAGCTCTGCAGGCTGATCTTTGAGTACACTTACAACATTCAGACAACTTTAAAATCATGCAGATTTTTTTGTAAAACTTTAAATAATAATAGAACTATTTAAAAGAGTTGAAAACAGGAGATGTGCTCTTTATGTGAACTTTCTCCTTTTGCCACAATGATTTCAAATATGTCTTGCAGGTGTCTGCAATTGAGAAAGGGTTAAACCT
The DNA here is from genome assembly GCA_031761405.1 of Serripes groenlandicus. NCBI lineage: Eukaryota > Metazoa > Mollusca > Bivalvia > Cardiida > Cardiidae > Serripes > Serripes groenlandicus. Next base: position 26,635,945 of record JASEVX010000010.1, read on the forward strand.
TTCCCAATAAAAAATAACTTTCAATTTGCAACATACAATTTGTGGAAATAGTAGAGATTGCTCAAAATTGTTTTTGGACATCATATTACTCGAATAGTATCATACCAGTTAAGCAATCATCCCTTTCCCACTTGCAGACACATTTTGATGCATTTGCAGCAGTTGACTTTTGTAAATAATTTGACAAAATGAGATATTGATAAAACATAAAAAAAAATCCTTTTGCCGCAATGTTTTCATCTTCTTATGCAATAATTATACTTTTATTTGTAAAGATTTTCCATACTTTCGCCTAGATGTTGAATAATTGAATCTAAATGAATAATTTCCTTTACTTTTATTGTTTAAAAAGTTATTAAAATAACAAGATGGAAGTTATTCTCTTTTTTCTTTTGAGTTTATTTGTGAACCCAAATTGATTTCTTAAATCTGCTGCAACATTCTGATAAATTCTCTATGGTTATCAGTCGCAGCACATCAAACGTATGCTGATAGGCCTACTTTTATGTTGGTGCATCCATTTTTCACTCATAAACAAGACTGATTAACCATATTGCAGATTAATCCCCTGCAATGCAATACACGTTAGTCTTCTACCAATGGGCTAACAGTCTAGGTGGAAAAGCACCCAGTTGCTTTGAAAAAACTGTTGTTAGAGATTCATTAAACACATGAGTAGGTAACCTGGCCGTCGTGATGTGACTTGAAAATATTATGAAAACGGCGTTAAAGCCCAATCAAGGAATCGCCTGCAACCATAGGTCACTCGAAGACATTGTCAATGGTCCTACTTGATGTCCTACAGCAATAGGTCACATATGGCTGATAGTTCTATTTTAAAACCCTTCTCTGCAGCCAAAGATTAGTCAATGCATTGAACAATTGACCAGAGTTAAGATCGATGCCAATGTCGCCCATGAAAATTGCTGACATGCCAATTCGTTGCGAACATAAGTTACTGCCTAATTTAGGACGACTCTCCTGTTGTCAACAATCTATCGTGGCAATACATAATTCTATACCAAGCGTTCATACTTTACCCTATAAATTGCTGATAGGCCTATTTATCGGCATATTATTATGTCAATCAAGGACACGCTTGAAAATAATGGCAGGGCCAAATCTCAGCGGCCAAAAGTCCAACGTGAATAAGGCTGATGGACCATATTTGATATAAATTTCCTGTGACCATAGGTCATTCATTGTTAATTCGGCTTCTTCACTTTTAGAAACGAATTCCAGCGCCCTTATGCCACCCATGGCCATTGGTTATATATTATACAATTGCCATTGGACATTCTCGTACAGTTTACAATACAATGGTTTGGCAACGGGGTGCTCAATACAAACTAAATGATTATAGGCTATATAAAATGCCAATTTTATCATGCTAGTTTATGTGTTTACATGCAATGCTAGTTTGACCACGGGAGGGGAGGCCATATACAACTTTTGCAGGTAAGTGATTATGGGCTATATAAAATGCCAATTTGACCATGCTAGTTGATGTGTTTACATGCAATGCTAATGCATTGTTTAATGTATATATACAGTGGGGATTTGACCATCCTTATAAATGGGCTACATAAAGTGCTTCTTAGACCAAGGAAACTGCAACCAATTCGATGTTTGGTTAAATCTATTGGTATATAGCCCAAAATAATATATCTTCCTTATCGATTTGTTTCTAGCCAGAAGGGGATGTTTGGGCTAGATACAAATCAATAAAGAAAGGGTAGTGTTTAATGGATGTATACAGTTGCGATGTGTCCATCCTTGTAAATGGGCTACACCAAGAGCTTGTTAGACCAGGGGCAACTACAAACAACTCGATGTTTGGTAAATCAATTGGTATATTCCCTTAAAACACATATCTTCCTTGTCAATTTGTTTCTAGCCGCAACGGGGGCTGTGTGGGCAAGATACACATCGATAACGAAAGGGTAGTGTTTAATGGATATATACAGTGGCGATTGACCATCCTTGCAAATGGGCTACATAAAGAGCTGCTAAGACCAATGGAAACTACAAAGAACTCGATGTGTGTTGAAATCCATTAGTTTATAGCCTTAAAATACATATATTCCTTATCGAATTGTTTCTAGTCCCAACGGGCTAGATATAATTAGATAAGAAAAGGGTGGTGTTAAATGGATATATACAGTTAGGATTTGACCATCATTGTAAAGGGGCTACACAAAGTGCTTCTTAGACTAAAGGTTACTACAGACAACTCGATGTTTGGTGAAATCCATCGGTATATAGCCCCAAAACACATATCTTCCTTATCGAATTGTATCTAGCCCGAACGGCCCGAACGGCCCGAACGGCCCGAACGGGCTAGATACAATTCGATAAGGTAAAGGTGGTGTTTTATGAATATATACAGTTACGATTTGATCATCATTGTACATGGGCTACAAAAAGACTTTTGAGAGCAAGGACAACTACAAAGCAACTCTTTGCGGGTAAAATCCATCGGTATATAGCCCCAAAACTAATACCTTCCTTATCGAATTGTATCTCGCCCGAACGGTCCGATAAGGAAAGTGTGGCGTTTAATGAATATTTACAATTATAATTTGAACATCACTGTAAAGGAGCTACACAAAATGCTTCTTAGACTAAAGGTAAGCTAGATACAATTCGATAAGGAAAGGGTGGTGTTTAATGGATATTTACAGTGATCATTTGAACATCATTGTAAAGGGGCTACACAAACTGCTTCTTACACTTAGGGTAACTACAGGCAACTCGATGTTGGTGAAATCCATCGGTATATAGCGCAAAAACACATATCTTCCTTATCGAATTGTGTCTAGTCCGAACAGCCTGAACGGGCTAGATACAATTCGATAAGGAAAGGGTGGTGTTTAATGGATATATACAGTTACGATTTGACCATCATTGTACATGGGCTACACAAAGGGCTTTTTACAGCATGGGTAACTACAAAACAACTCGTTGTGGGTAAAATCCACTGGTATATAGCCCCAAAACTCATATTTTCCTTTTCGAATTGTATCTAGCCCGAACAGCCTGAACTGGCTAGATACAATTCGATAAGGAAAGGTTGGCGTTTAATGGATATTTACAGTTATAATTTCAAAATAAGTGAAAAGGGGCTACACAAACTGCTTCTTAGACTTAGGGTAACTACAGACAACTCGATGTTTGGTGAAATCCATCGGTATATAGCGCCAAAACACATATCTTCCTTATCGAATTGTATCTAGCCTGAACGGCCCGAACGGGCTAGATACAATTCGATAAGGAAAGGGTGGTGTTTAACGGATATATACAGTTACAATTTGACCATCATTGTACATGGGCTACACAAAGGGCTTTTTACAGCATGGGCAACTACAAAACAACTCGATGTAGGTAAAATCCACTGGTATATAGCCCCAAAACTCATATCTTCCTTATCGAATTGTATCTAGCCCGAACAGCCTGAACGGGCTAGATACAATTCGATAAGGAAAGGGTGGTGTTTAATGGATAAATACAGTTACGATTTGACCATCATTTTACATGGGCTACACAAAGGGCTTTTTACAGCATGGGCAACTACAAAACAACTCGATGTAGGTAAAATCCACTGGTATATAGCCCCAAAACTCATATCTTCCTTATCGAATTGTATCTAGCCCGAACAGCCTGAACGGGCTAGATACAATTCGATAAGGAAAGGGTGGTGTTTAATGGATAAATACAGTTACGATTTGACCATCATTTTACATGGGCTACACAAAGGGCTTTTTACAGCATGGGCAACTACAAAACAACTCGTTGTGGGTAAAATTCACTGGTATATAGCCCCAAAACTCATATCTTCCTTATCGAATTGTATCTAGCCCGAACAGCCTGAACGGGCTAGATACAATTCGATAAGGAAAGGGTGGTGTTTAATGGATAAATACAGTTACGATTTGACCATCATTTTACATGGGCTACACAAAGGGCTTTTTACAGCATGGGCAACTACAAAACAACTCGTTGTGGGTAAAATTCACTGGTATATAGCCCCAAAACTCATATCTTCCTTATCGAATTGTATCTAGCCCGAACAGCGTGAACGGGTTAGATACAATTCGATAAGGAAAGGGTAGAGTTTAACGGATATATACAGTTACGATTTGACCATCATTGTACAAGGGCTACACAAAGGGCTTCTTAGACTTAGGGTAACTACAAACAACTCGTTGTGGGTAAAATCAATTGGTATATAGCCCCAAACACCTATCTTCCTTATCGAATCGTATCTAGCCCGAACGGCCCGAACGGGCTAGATACAATTCGATAAGGAAAGGGTGGTGTTTAATGGTTATATACAGTTACGATTTGACCATCATTGTAAATGGGCTACACAAAGAGCGTTTTAGAGCAAGGGCAACTACAAAACAACTCGTTGAGGGTAAAATTCATTGGTATATAGCCCAAAAAATCATATCTTCCTTATCGAATTGTATCTAGCCCAAACAGCCCGAGCGGGCTAGATACAATTCGATAAGGATTTCGTCGTGTTTTATGGACTTTTACAGTTATAATTTGAGCCTCGTTGTGAAGGGGCTACACAAAGTGCTTCTTAGACCAAAGTTAACTACACACAACTCGATGTTTGATGAAATTCCTCGATTTAGACCCCAAAAACATACATCTTCCTTATCGAATTGTATCTAGCCGGTAGACTGTTTGTTGGCTAGATACAATTCGATAAGGAAATTCTTCAATTTAATGGAGTTTTACAGTTACGATTCGACCATCATTGTAAAGGGGCTACACAAAGTGCTTCTTAGAGCAAAGTAAACTCCAGACATCTCGATGCTTGGTGAAATTCATCGGTTTAGACCCAAAAAAACATACATCTAACTTATCGAATTGTATCTAGCCCGAACAGCCCGAGCGGGCTAGATACAATTCGATAAGGATTTCGTGGTGTTTTATGGACTTTTACAGTTATAATTTGAGCCTCGTTGTGAAGGGGCTACACAAAGTGCTTCTTAGACCAAAGTTAACTACACACAACTCGATGTTTGATGAAATTCCTCGATTTAGACCCCAAAAACATACATCTTCCTTATCGAATTGTATCTAGCCGGTCCAGCCTGTGTTGGCTAGATACAATTCGATAAGGAAATTCTTCAGTATAATGGGCTTTTACAGTTACGATTCGACCATCATTGTAAAGGGGCTACACAAAGTGCTTCTCAAACCACAGTAAACTGTAAACAACTCGATGCTTGGTGAAATTCATCGGTTTAGACCCCAAAAACATACATCTTCCTTATCGAATTGTATCTAGCACGAACAGCCCGAGCGGGCTAGATACAATTCGATAAGGAATTTTAGGTGTTTTATGGACTTTTACAGTTATAATTTGAGCCTCGTTGTGAAGGGGCTACACAAAGTGCTTCTTAGACCAAAATTAACTACAAACAACTCGATGTTTGATGAAATTCCTCGATTTAGACCCCAAAAACATACATCTTCCCTTATCGAATTGTATCTAGCCGGTAGGGTGTTTGTTGGCTAGATACAATTCGATAAGGAAAATGCTTCAATTTAATGCATATTTACAGTTAAGATTCGACCATAATTGTAAAGGGGCTACACAAAGTGCTTCTCAGACCACAGTAAACTACAAACAACTCGATGCTTCGTGAAATTCATCGGTTTAGACCCCAAAAACATACATCTTCCTTATCGAATTGTATCTAGCCCGAACAGCCCGAGCGGGCTAGATACAATTCGATAAGGATTTCGTGGTGTTTTATGGACTTTTACAGTTATAATTTGAGCCTCGTTGTGAAGGGGCTACACAAAGTGCTTCTTAGACCAAAGTTAACTACAAACAACTCGATGTTTGATGAAATTGCTCGATTTAGACCCCAAAAACATACATCTTCCTTATCGAATTGTATCTAGCCGGTAGACTGTTTGTTGGCTAGATACAATTCGATAAGGAAATTCTTCAATTTAATGGAGTTTTACAGTTACGATTCGACCATCATTGTAAAGGGGCTACACAAAGTGCTTCTTAGAGCAAACTAAACTCCAGACATCTCGATGCTTGGTGAAATTCCTCGGTTTAGACCCAAAAAACATACATCTTCCTTATCGAATTGTATCTAGCCCGAACAGCCCGAGCGGGCTAGATACAATTCGATAAGGAATTTTAGGTGTTTTATGGACTTTTACAGTTATAATTTGAGCCTCGTTGTGAAGGGGCTACACAAAGTGCTTCTTAGACCAAAATTAACTACAAACAACTCGATGTTTGATGAAATTCCTCGATTTAGACCCCAAAAACATACATCTTCCCTTATCGAATTGTATCTAGCCGGTAGGGTGTTTGTTGGCTAGATACAATTCGATAAGGAAAATGCTTCAATTTAATGCATATTTACAGTTAAGATTCGACCATAATTGTAAAGGGGCTACACAAAGTGCTTCTCAGACCACAGTAAACTACAAACAACTCGATGCTTCGTGAAATTCATCGGTTTAGACCCCAAAAACATACATCTTCCTTATCGAATTGTATCTAGCCCGAACAGCCCGAGCGGGCTAGATACAATTCGATAAGGATTTCGTGGTGTTTTATGGACTTTTACAGTTATAATTTGAGCCTCGTTGTGAAGGGGCTACACAAAGTGCTTCTTAGACCAAAGTTAACTACAAACAACTCGATGTTTGATGAAATTGCTCGATTTAGACCCAAAAAACATACATCTTCCTTATCGAATTGTATCTAGCCGGTAGGCTGTTTGTTGGCTAGATACAATTCGATAAGGAAATTCTTCAATTTAATGGAGTTTTACAGTTACGATTCGACCATCATTGTAAAGGGGCTACACAAAGTGCTTCTTAGAGCAAAGTAAACTCCAGACATCTCGATGTTTGGTGAAATTCATCGGTTTAGACCCCAAAAACATACATCTTCCTTATCGAATTGTATCTAGCCGGTCCGGCCTGTGTTGGCTAGATACAATTCGATAAGGAAATTCTTCAGTATAATGGGCTTTTACAGTTACGATTCGACCATCATGGTAAAGGGGCTACACAAAGTGCTTCTCAGACCACAGTAAACTACAAACAACTCGATGCTTGGTGAAATTCATCGGTTTAGACCCCAAAAACATACATCTTCCTTATCGAATTGTATCTAGCCCAAACAGCCCGAGCGGGCTAGATACAATTCGATAAGGATTTCGTAGTGTTTAATGGAAATAAACAGGTATAATTTGAGCATTGTTGTGAAGGGGCTACACAAAGTGCTTATAAGACCAAAGTAAACTACAAAAGACTCAATGTTTGGTGAAATTCCTCGGTTTAGACCCCAAAAACATACATATTCCTTATCGAATTGTATCTAGCCGGTAGGGTGTTTGTTGGCTAGATACAATTCGATAAGGAAAATGCTTCAATTTAATGCATATTTACAGTTAAGATTCGACCATAATTGTAAAGGGGCTACACAAAGTGCTTCTCAGACCACAGTAAACTACAAACAACTCGATGCTTCGTGAAATTCATCGGTTTAGACCCCAAAAACATACATCTTCCTTATCGAATTGTATCTAGCCCGAACAGCCCGAGCGGGCTAGATACAATTCGATAAGGATTTCGTGGTGTTTTATGGACTTTTACAGTTATAATTTGAGCCTCGTTGTGAAGGGGCTACACAAAGTGCTTCTTAGACCAAAGTTAACTACAAACAACTCGATGTTTGATGAAATTGCTCGATTTAGACCCAAAAAACATACATCTTCCTTATCGAATTGTATCTAGCCGGTAGGCTGTTTGTTGGCTAGATACAATTCGATAAGGAAATTCTTCAATTTAATGGAGTTTTACAGTTACGATTCGACCATCATTGTAAAGGGGCTACACAAAGTGCTTCTTAGAGCAAAGTAAACTCCAGACATCTCGATGTTTGGTGAAATTCATCGGTTTAGACCCCAAAAACATACATCTTCCTTATCGAATTGTATCTAGCCGGTCCGGCCTGTGTTGGCTAGATACAATTCGATAAGGAAATTCTTCAGTATAATGGGCTTTTACAGTTACGATTCGACCATCATGGTAAAGGGGCTACACAAAGTGCTTCTCAGACCACAGTAAACTACAAACAACTCGATGCTTGGTGAAATTCATCGGTTTAGACCCCAAAAACATACATCTTCCTTATCGAATTGTATCTAGCCCAAACAGCCCGAGCGGGCTAGATACAATTCGATAAGGATTTCGTAGTGTTTAATGGAAATAAACAGGTATAATTTGAGCATTGTTGTGAAGGGGCTACACAAAGTGCTTATAAGACCAAAGTAAACTACAAAAGACTCAATGTTTGGTGAAATTCCTCGGTTTAGACCCCAAAAACATACATATTCCTTATCGAATTGTATCTAGCCGGTAGGGTGTTTGTTGGCTAGATACAATTCGATAAGGAAAATGCTTCAATTTAATGCATATTTACAGTTAAGATTCGACCATAATTGTAAAGGGGCTACACAAAGTGCTTCTCAGACCACAGTAAACTACAAACAACTCGATGCTTCGTGAAATTCATCGGTTTAGACCCCAAAAACATACATCTTCCTTATCGAATTGTATCTAGCCCGAACAGCCCGAGCGGGCTAGATACAATTCGATAAGGATTTCGTGGTGTTTTATGGACTTTTACAGTTATAATTTGAGCCTCGTTGTGAAGGGGCTACACAAAGTGCTTCTTAGACCAAAGTTAACTACAAACAACTCGATGTTTGATGAAATTGCTCGATTTAGACCCAAAAAACATACATCTTCCTTATCGAATTGTATCTAGCCGGTAGGCTGTTTGTTGGCTAGATACAATTCGATAAGGAAATTCTTCAATTTAATGGAGTTTTACAGTTACGATTCGACCATCATTGTAAAGGGGCTACACAAAGTGCTTCTTAGAGCAAAGTAAACTCCAGACATCTCGATGTTTGGTGAAATTCATCGGTTTAGACCCCAAAAACATACATCTTCCTTATCGAATTGTATCTAGCCGGTCCGGCCTGTGTTGGCTAGATACAATTCGATAAGGAAATTCTTCAGTATAATGGGCTTTTACAGTTACGATTCGACCATCATGGTAAAGGGGCTACACAAAGTGCTTCTCAGACCACAGTAAACTACAAACAACTCGATGCTTGGTGAAATTCATCGGTTTAGACCCCAAAAACATACATCTTCCTTATCGAATTGTATCTAGCCCAAACAGCCCGAGCGGGCTAGATACAATTCGATAAGGATTTCGTAGTGTTTAATGGAAATAAACAGGTATAATTTGAGCATCGTTGTGAAGGGGCTACACAAAGTGCTTATAAGACCAAAGTAAACTACAAAAGACTCAATGTTTGGTGAAATTCCTCGGTTTAGACCCCAAAAACATACATATTCCTTATCGAATTGTATCTAGCCGGTAGGGTCTGTTTGTTGGCTAGATACAATTCGATAAGGAAATGCTTCAGTTTAATGGATTTTTACAGTTACGATTCGAACATCATTGTAAAGGGGCTACACAAAGTGCTTCTTAGACCAAAAGAAACTACATACAACTTGAGGTGTAGTGAAATTCATCGAAATATCACCCGAAAACACAAATAGCCCTTATCGAATTGTATTTATCCTGCAATGGTGACGTTTGATGGATATTAACAGTTACGATTTAGAACGAACGACCTAGATACAATTCAATAAGGATTTCGAGGTGTTTAATAGAAATTTACAGTTATAATTTGAGCATCGTTGTGAAGGGGCTACACAAAGTGCTTCTTAGACAAAAGTAAACTACAAACAACTCGATGTTTGATGAAATTCCTCGGTTTAGACCCCAAAAACATACATTTTCCCTTATCGAATTGTATCTAGCCGGTAGGGTGTTTGTTGGCTAGATACAATTCGATAAGGAAAATGCTTCAGTTTAATGCATATTTACAGTTAAGATTCGACCATAATTGTAAAGGGGCTACACAAAGTGCTTCTTAGACCAAAGTAAAATCCAGACATCTCGATGTTTGATGAAATTCATCGGTTTAGACACTAAAAACATACATTTTCCTTATCGAATTGTATCTAGCCCGAACAGCCCGAGCGGGCTAGATACAATTCGATAAGCATTTCGTTGTGTTTAATGGACTTTTACAGATATAATTTGAGAATCGTTGTGAAGGGGCTACACACAGTGCTTCTTAGACCAAATTAAGCTACAAAAGACCCAATATTTGGTGAAAATCCTCGGTTTAGACCCAAAAAACATACATCTTCCTTATCGAATTGTATCTAGCCGGTCCAGCCTGTGTTGGCTAGATACAATTCGATAAGGAAATTCTTCAGTATAATGGGCTTTTACAGTTACGATTCGACCATCATTGTAAAGGGGCTACACAAAGTGCTTCTCAAACCACAGTAAACTGTAAACAACTCGATGCTTGGTGAAATTCATCGGTTTAGACCCCAAAAACATACATCTTCCTTATCGAATTGTATCTAGCCCGAACAGCCCGAGCGGGCTAGATACAATTCGATAAGGAATTTTAGGTGTTTTATGGACTTTTACAGTTATAATCTGAGCCTCGTTGTGAAGGGGCTACACAAAGTGCTTCTTAGACCAAAGTTAACTACAAACAACCCGATGTTTGATGAAATTCCGCGATTTAGACACCAAAAACATACATCTTCCCTTATCGAATTGTATCTAGCCGGTAGGGTGTTTGTTGGCTAGATACAATTCGATAAGGAAAATGCTTCAGTTTAATGCATATTTACAGTTAAGATTCAACCATAATTGTAAAGGGGCTACACAAAGTGCTTCTCAGACCACAGTAAACTACAAACAACTCGATGCTTGGTGAAATTCATCGGTTTAGACCCCAAAAACATACATCTTCCTTATCGAATTGTATCTAGCCCGAACAGCCCGAGCGGGCTAGATACAATTCGATAAGGATTTCGTGGTGTTTTATGGACTTTTACAGTTATAATTTGAGCCTCGTTGTGAAGGGGCTACACAAAGTGCTTCTTAGACCAAAGTTAACAACAAACAACTCGATGTTTGATAAAATTCCTCGATTTAGACCCCAAAAACATACATCTTCCTTATCGAATTGTATCTAGCCGGTAGGCTGTTTGTTGGCTAGATACAATTCGATAAGGAAATTCTTCAGTTTAATGGAGTTTGACAGTTACGATTCAACCATCATTGTAAAGGGGCTACACAAAGTGCTTCTTAGAGCAAAGTAAACTCCAGACATCTCGATGTTTGGTGAAATTCATCGGTTTAGACCCCAAAAACATACATCTTCCTTATCGAATTGTATCTAGCCGGTCCGGCCTGTGTTGGCTAGATACAATTCGATAAGGACATTCTTCAGTATAATGGGCTTTTACAGTTACGATTCGACCATCATTGTAAAGGGGCTACACAAAGTGCTTCTCAAACCACAGTAAACTGTAAACAACTCGATGCTTGGTGAAATTCATCGGTTTAGACCCCAAAAACATACATCTTCCTTATCGAATTGTATCTAGCCCGAACAGCCCGAGCGGGCTAGATACAATTCGATAAGGAATTTTAGGTGTTTTATGGACTTTTACAGTTATAATCTGAGCCTCGTTGTGAAGGGGCTACACAAAGTGCTTCTTAGACCAAAGTTAACTACAAACAACCCGATGTTTGATGAAATTCCGCGATTTAGACACCAAAAACATACATCTTCCCTTATCGAATTGTATCTAGCCGGTAGGGTGTTTGTTGGCTAGATACAATTCGATAAGGAAAATGCTTCAGTTTAATGCATATGTACAGTTAAGATTCAACCATAATTGTAAAGGGGCTACACAAAGTGCTTCTCAGACCACAGTAAACTACAAACAACTCGATGCTTGGTGAAATTCATCGGTTTAGACCCCAAAAACATACATCTTCCTTATCGAATTGTATCTAGCCCGAACAGCCCGAGCGGGCTAGATACAATTCGATAAGGATTTCGTGGTGTTTTATGGACTTTTACAGTTATAATTTGAGCCTCGTTGTGAAGGGGCTACACAAAGTGCTTCTTAGACCAAAGTTAACAACAAACAACTCGATGTTTGATAAAATTCCTCGATTTAGACCCCAAAAACATACATCTTCCTTATCGAATTGTATCTAGCCGGTAGGCTGTTTGTTGGCTAGATACAATTCGATAAGGAAATTCTTCAGTTTAATGGAGTTTGACAGTTACGATTCAACCATCATTGTAAAGGGGCTACACAAAGTGCTTCTTAGAGCAAAGTAAACTCCAGACATCTCGATGTTTGGTGAAATTCATCGGTTTAGACCCCAAAAACATACATCTTCCTTATCGAATTGTATCTAGCCGGTCCGGCCTGTGTTGGCTAGATACAATTCGATAAGGACATTCTTCAGTATAATGGGCTTTTACAGTTACGATTCGACCATCATGGTAAAGGGGCTACACAAAGTGCTTCTCAGACCACAGTAAACTACAAACAACTCGATGCTTGGTGAAATTCATCGGTTTAGACCCCAAAAACATACATTCTTCCTTATCGAATTGTATCTAGCCCAAACAGCCCGAGCGGGCTAGATACAATTCGATAAGGATTTCGTAGTGTTTAATGGAAATAAACAGGTATAATTTGAGCATGAAGGGGCTACACAAAGTGCTTCTAAGACCAAAGTAAACTACAAAAGACTCAATGTTTGGTGAAATTCCTCGGTTTAGTCCCCAAAAACATACATCTTCCTTATCGAATTGTATCTAGCCGGTAGGCTGTTTGTTGGCTAGATACAATTCGATAAGGAAATTCTTCAGTTTAATTAGTTTTACAGTTACGATTCGACCATCATTGTAAAGTGGCTACACAAAGTGCTTCTTAGAGCAAAGTAAACTCCAGACATCTCGATGTTTGGTAAAATTCATCGGTTTAGACCCCAAAAACATACATCTTCCTTATCGAATTGTATCTAGCCGGTCCGGCCTGTGTTGGCTAGATACAATTCGATAAGGAAATTCTTCAGTTTAATGGATTTTTACAGTTAAGATTCGACCATCATTCTAAAGGGGCTACACAAAGTGCTTCTTAGACCAAAGTAAACTACAAACAACTTGATGTTTGGTGAAAGTCCTCGGTTTAGACCTAAAAACACATATCTTCCTTATCGAATTGTTTCTAGCCCGAACAGCCCGAGCGGGCTAGATACAATTCGATAAGGATTTCGTAGTGTTTAATGGAAAAAAAAACAGTTATAATTTGAGCATCGTTGTGAAGGGGCTACACAAAGTGCTTCTTTAGACCACAGTTAACTACAAACAACTCGATGTTTGATGAAATTCCTCGGTTTAGACCCAAAAAACATACATCTTCCCTTATCGAATTGTATCTAGCCGGTAGGGTGTTTGTTGGCTAGATACAATTCGATAAGGAAAATGTTTCAGTTTAATGGATTTTTACAGTTACGATTGTACCATCATTGTTAAGGGGCTTCACAAAGTGCTTCTTAGACCAAAGTAAATTCCAGACAACTCGAGGTTTGGTGAAATTCATCGGTTTAGACACCAAAAACACACATCTTCCTTATCGAATTGTATCTAGCCGGTAGGCTGTTTGTGGGCTAGATACAATTCGATAAGGAAATTTTGTTCTTTGTATGGATATATACACTGGGGTTTTGACTATTATTCAAAATTACGTCTATAAACTGAATATTATACCAAGAGAAACTAGAAACACAAGTATCGGCGTCGAAATACATTCTTATTAGCTTTAAAACACGATTCTGCCTTAACGAATAGTACGTCATTACGACATTGTACGACATTGTAGTATTTTATTTTAGGTTTTTTCTTTGGATATTGATATTAATTGACACCCTCATAGATTTACAATCATATGAACTAACAAAATTCACATTATTTAACAATTAAACATCTCTTTTATTTATATTTACGACATGTGCTTATCGAATTGTATCTAGCCGCCAGACATTGGCTTATCGAATTGTATCTAGCCACAACCGTTTTCCAAAGGTATAGGTCCAAAAAGGCCAAATGCCAAAAAGGCCAATTATCGGTCCAGAAAGGCCAATTTTCTAAAATTTATGGTCCAAAAAGGCCAATTCTGAGGAAGGACCACTTTTTAAAGGAAAACATTTTAAAGGTGTTAATATTTGGTATTTAGGTTTGTATACATGTTTGTTTGGTGTAGATTATTAATTTATCCGTGTTATAATTGATAACAGTTTGCTTTAATGTTTATTTAAAGTTCCCTAATTAGATAATTTGATAAGTTTGAGAACGTAAATGACGTTAATTTATTGAATTAGATTATTGAAAATTTTGAGAACATAATTGCCGTTAATTTAATCAGGGACACTATATTACATATATAGTGTCCCTGATTATGTGTTTGTGGTTTTATAAAATCGTTTCTGTTTAAATATATTGGGAATTTGTATACCGAAGAGACGGTCATTGACGATATGCGGATACATGATATTCGTGAACAGGTATAGTTTAAATAATTAATTGATAATTATAGGGAAATAAATGATATCTTCATGAAAAAAGCGAATTCGAATCCGATGTTAAGCGGTAAATAGTTTAAACCAAATAATGGAATATTTGCACATAATATAGAAAATAGGCATATTCCGGTGAGCAGTATATTTATGTGGCGATCTGAAACAACCGATATATTTCTATATGGTATTTTCATTTAATTATAAATTCATATTGAACTAGGTACCGACAGAGAATCCTACATGGTCAGATGAACACCTAGATTTAGCGCCTCCTCGATCGCGGTGTGGTCTGGATGCATATGTATAAATATATGTGTATATTAACTATATACATGTATCATTTTTGTGTGCAACTAAACACTCTCAACCCTTAAATAGGAAAATATACAACAACGCATACACCTTTCATAATCGCAACTATGTATATATATATATATCCACGGACAAATGATTTTATCAGACATAATTTATTCATAAGCACTCTGAGATACAATTACACGTAAATCAAAAAAATAATATGTAAATTCTCCATTATAAATGTTCACAAACAATCAATTAATTATCTTCGTTGTACTTTGTAATGATTTGGCCTTTTTGGCCTTTTTGGTAATTGGCCTTTTTGGCATTTGGCCTTTTTGGACCTGAACCTTTCCAAATCATCAGCTAAGTCGAAAAATTGACGAGATTAAATTAACACCAACACCGTTAAATTTTGCGGGAACTTGGAAAAATCAAAATGTGCTGACAATGGAATCTCCATCTAATATTGTTCAATGTCCTATTTGTTATAAACGGTTTCATAGTAACAAGATCCACATTCATGCCAACTCGTGTCTTGGCGTAACAGAGGACGTCATTTGCGTCAGACCAAATGAATCGTCGAATAAACGCAAGTCGGAATCTCCCCCACCACAAAAGGGGGATGGTTGGTCATTTATGATGACGGGAAAGAATCAATGCAAAAAGGCTAAACATACTTTACACGATTCAAAAATCATTGACACTGTTGTTATAGACGATTCACCAGATGATGCTTCAAACGTTGCCATTAAACATTGTGATTTATCGGTTAACAACACTTCCATTCAGAAGCATGTACTTGAGTCCAAGTCTTCACAATCTGAAGAGCACGGGAATAATTCGAGTTTAGATGTAAGGCCTGGGACGTCAGGCGTAGAAAATAGAAGTACTGGACTAAATCCACGCAATAATACTGATGTATATACTTCAGACAAAGATCTACATGTCGACATTGAAACCCTGTCAATGCCGCTTGCTGAGTACATGCGTCCTAAATCCCTAGATACATATGTTGGCCAAGAGAAAGCAGTAGGGTCTACTAGTATCTTGGGTTCCGTCTTACAATCAAAGTACTTACCCTCGCTGATTCTATGGGGACCACCTGGATGTGGAAAGGTAATTTGTACGGTGGTCTATATTTATAAGGAGAGTAAATGTGTCTTCTACACAACTGGACTTAACCCTTTACCTCATACTGACGCTATCTGACACCTCTGCAGCAGATGACATTTGAAAACATTGTGACAAAATGAGTAATTGCTAATTTCTCCTTTTGCCACAATGTTTTTAATTTCTTGCCCTTTATTTATAGAGAATTTTTGTGATATTGCAGAGATGATTTCAAAGTCGTCTGCTGCAGAATTGGTGTATGTGGGAATGGGTTAAAATTCTCTCCTCCGAGTTTCGGTAACTCAGTCAATAGCGACGTGGGCTGTTAATCAAGGGGTTGTGAGTTTGAATCCCAGCTCGGCCAACATTATTTCCGATACATGTTTGACAAAAGTCACTGCGACAAGCCTCATTCATCTTTCACCAATGGGCTAAAAGTCTATGTGGAAATGCAGCCAGTTGCTTTGAATGTACATTTTTGGAGAAATGGTGAGAGAAAGCTAGGAGACACATGGGTAGGTGAACTGGCTGCCGTGATATGACTGTAAAACTGTTGAAAGCGGCGTTAAACCCCAATCAACCAATCAATCTTAAATCCATGCCTTGGATACATATCTTTTAGCTCTTTCTGTCCTAAACAGCTTTTGCTGTTAATTATGTCAGTTTATCTGTTGTAACTAATTTCAATTCTTTCTACTTAAATTGTTGTTCAGGAATAACTGGCATTTTATGTTCGAAT
Organism: Serripes groenlandicus; assembly: GCA_031761405.1. NCBI lineage: Eukaryota > Metazoa > Mollusca > Bivalvia > Cardiida > Cardiidae > Serripes > Serripes groenlandicus. The sequence goes on from JASEVX010000010.1 coordinate 26,652,654, forward strand.
TTCTCTGTTATTAATTGAATCTTTCCATGGGAAAAGGAACCTTTTAAAACAGTGTAGATCAAGATCATCCTGTGTTAGTTTTTCAAAACTGCCTTATGCTAAAAGGCAACAGTAAATAACAGATGATAATGATCCGCCTGTGCATTTGCACTAACTTTTAAGCTTCTACCAAATGTGTAGATTACGATAATATAGAGCAGATATATGCACTGTTCACAAAACATATCTTATACCAGGCATGGACAGGCTAATACATGTATAACTGGCCTTTTACCAATATTCTCTGTTGTTAATAAATAATTCCCTATGACTATAGTGTTGTACTTTCAGAAGTATCATCTTATTCTTAGTTAAACTATTCTTTTTATAACCTACAACATAGGATTTAAGATCATATGAAAAGTTAAGAACATGAAATATATATATAAAGAGCTATGTGACAGCCAAGGCAGCGCTATAGATATCATTATTCATCGTGCCAAATGATAATTTATCTGTATGGACAAGTTAAAATAATTTAGGGGTTTGCTTGCTTGTTGTACTTTGTTTATTTCCTTTGCATGTGATGCAAATGATTGTTTATTTCCTTTGCATGTGATGCATATGATTTCCAAAAAGAACACAATGACATAAACAGTGACATTGATTAAAAAGCATATGTAACGTCTCGTGGATTTTCTAATAGACTATGAACAATAATTTAAGACTTTGGAGGTATAACATTAGAGAGGATTCAGATTAGGGTACATTTGTACAGTCTGAATAAGGTCATAATCGTCATATCATATATTAATTAAATATGCTTCTAAGGCTTATAGAATGAAAAACAAATAAAGACTGTGCCATTGCTGTAGAACTAAAAAAAAACTCACTAAACTGTATGCTCTTGGTTGTGTGGTCCGTATACCCATTAACCCTTTCCCTCATACGACAATTCAACAGCAGACGACTTTGAACATATTTTGTTAAAAAATAGAAAACTCTATAATTGAATGGATAACCTATGACTAAAAGTGCAAAACATTGTGTCAAAAGAAGAAATTGCTTGTTTTGAGCAATTTCTTCTTTTGTCACTATGTTTTCAAAAAGTCTTTTGCTGCAGAGGCGTCAGAAAGCGTCTATATGAGGGAAAGGATCTATTTAATGAATGAACCATTCTAAATACCTAAGTGTTTCACAAAACTTTTAGAATGTACACATTATCTTTTGTTGACAATTTTATTTGCAGACCACTCTAGCTAGAATAATTGCAGCAAAGCTGAAAGAAAAGTTTTTTTTCAAGAAACTTTCTGCCGTCAATTCAGGTGTAAAAGATGTGAATGGGGTTGTCAAACAGGCACAGAACGACAGAAAAATGTTCCGTAAAAGCACAGTATTGTTCCTAGATGAAATTCACAGATTTAACAAGATACAGCAGGTCAGTAATTAGATTAACCAGGTCCCTTTCCCTCATACAACAATTCTGCAGCAGACGACTTTGAACATATTTTGTCAAAATATAGAAAATCTCTATAATGATAGATAACCTATGACTAAAAGTGGAAAACATTGTGGCAAAAGGAGAAATTGCTCGTTTTGATAAATTTCTTCTTTGGTCACTATGTTTTCAAATAGCCGTCTACTGCAGAGGTGTCAGAAAGCGTCTATATGAGGGAAAGGGTTGACTTTTTTCACACATGTAGCTAATTCCTTTTAAAACCTCTATTTGCATTGGTTGTGAGTTTGAGCCCAAGCTTAGCAATATTCTTTCCAAAGCTTGACAAAAGTCAATGAAACAAGCATCATTGATCTTCCCCAGATGGACTAAGTCAATGTGGAAAAAGCAGTCAGTTACTTGGAAAGACTTGTGTAGAGCATTAGTTTGAGAAAGCCAGGAAACACTTGGGTAGGTGAATTTGCCACCATGATATGACTGAAAAATTGTTAAAAATGACGTTTAACTGTAATCAATCTATGAATCTATTTTCAGGATTCCCTCTTACCTCATATTGAGGACGGTACAATTACCCTTATAGGGGCCACGACAGAGAACCCTTCTTTCCAGGTAAACAACGCACTTCTTAGCAGATGCAAGGTCATTGTCCTTGAGAAGCTTGATTGTGAGGCTATTAATAAAATCCTAATCACTGTTTCTGAGAGGTTTGGATACCATGTGTTCGATGTGGATGAAGAAATGCAGTTTGATTCACAGAACAATCCAGGGTATGTCTTTATTCTCTGTCCTGTTTTTGTCTTTACAAAGCTCACTCTGACCTTTTCCCATTTACAGATGCATTTTTGCCACATTGTCAGAAGTATGCTCAATATTAGCAACTTCTCCTTTTGCAAGAATGTTTTTATTTCAATAATTATGCATTTATTTTTCGAGATTTCCCATATTTTGCTTAGATGTTTGAAAATCATCTGCTGTAGATATGTTGTATATATGCGAACGGATTAACTGTTTACCTGATATGATATTTTAAACCCTTTCCCACATACAAATTTTCTGCAGCAGACGACGTAGAAAACATACCCGATATTGTGTCGAAACTCCCTTTAAATAAATGTACAATAATTGAATAGAGTAGAAAACTTGGTGACAAAAGGAGAAATTGCTTGTTTTGAGCAATTTCTTCTTTTGTCGCCATGTTTTAAAAAAAGTTGTCTGCTGTAGAGCTGTTCGAAAGTGTCTATATGAGGGAAAAAGTTAAACTTTTCAAACATGCCATCACATTTTGAAAATACAGTCATATGACTGTGACCATAAACCGAGCTCGCACATCCTTTTATTAGCTCGTCTGTTTTTCGAAGAAAAAAAGTTGGGTTCTTGCGATACCCTTGGCGGCAACCTCGTTGTCGTGTGTGTTGTCACAAAATTTTAACCATATATGTAATCTCAAAAACCGTCTTAACATTTACAAATGAAATTTGGTACTAGGAACAATAGGCATGTCTATACCATGTCACATAATTATTTTTGACAAGTGTTGGCTTTAGCTTGCGGCGCTCTTGTTATGATGATGAGCCGAGCCCTGGTAGCTCAGTCGGTAGCGGCGCGGGCTGTTAATACAGGGGTAGTGAGTTCGAATCCCGGCTCGGCCAACTTTCTTTCCGAGGATTGACAAAAGTCAATGCGTCATTCGTCTTCCACCAATGGGCTAAGTCTATGTGGAAAAGCAGCCAGTTGCTTGGGAAGATTGTTGTGTGGAGTACTGGTGTGAGAAAACCAGGAAATGCATGAGTAGGTGAACTGGCCGCCGTGATATAACTGAGAAATTGTTAAAAACGGCGTTAAACCCAAATCAATCAATCAATTATTGTTATGATGAACATTTGTGAGGAGTAATTTCAAAATCTTTTTTAACCCTTTCCCTCATATAAAGACGCTTTCTGACACCTGCAGCAGACAGCTTTTTGAAAACATAGTGACAAAAGAAGAAATTGCTTAAAACAAGCAATTTTTCCTTTAGCCACAATGTTTTCCTATTTTAGTCATAGGTTATCTATTCAATATAGAGATTTTCTATTTTTTGAGAAAATAGGTTCAAAGTTGTCTGCTTCAAAATTGATGTATAAGTGATTGGGTTAATTAAGTGACTCATGAGATATTGAATCAACATGAAATGCAGTCATATGACCTTAGATCTCTAGGTATTACCTTGACCGTCAACTTAGCTGGCAGAAACATGTGCTTTGCTCATTGTCTCTTTATAGGGAGTGACGTCACACATCTTCCCCAAAATATTGTTTCTTTTGTTTTAAGGACATCTCCATCAGTCTGGATACAGAAATCTGCTGTTGAATATCTCGCTCAAATTTGTGACGGGGATGCAAGAATTGCTCTGAATGGATTACAAATGAGCATACAGTCTCAGATTTCATCCTCCAGCCAATCGAAACTTCTCTCTCAAAAGACTGGAGAAACTTCTTCTTCAAGGATGTCACAAAAAGAGCTACGACAAATTGTTATCAAGTCTGACCATGTGAAACAAAGTCTGCAAAAAACACACATTGCCTATGATAAATCAGGTAAGATTTTTTGTGTCAGCTGCCATAGCACAGTGACACAAAGGAGTCGCTTATCCATTTTCTGTCCGTCTGTATGCATAGTGATGACTCCAACTGTATAAATATCTCTGTCCATCGCTCTCTGAGTTCTTCTTTGAATAGTCTTGCATAATAGTGCCACTGGCTACTTTTCCATGACGACTGTTAGCCCTTTGGTGAAAGAGAAATGACGATGGGTATTTGTCAAATGTCCGAAAGAATGTTGGCGGAGCTGGGGTTTGCATTGATGACCTGGATTGACAGACTGTGTTGCTACAGACTGCACATCTGTTGACTGCACGAACAAACGAACAGTGATGTGGATTTCTATAAATATTTTGCATGACCTCTGACATCAAATTACTAGCCAAGATCAGAATATTAAATCGACCATTTACTTAATCATTTCCCACATACAGACGCTTTCTGATGCCTCTGCTGCAGTCTAATTTTGAAACATAAGAGCAATTTCATCTTTTTGCCACACTGTTTTCAACTCTGCTCAACTTTTATTTATTGAGAGGTTCCATACTTTTGACTAGATGTTTTCAAAGTCATCTGCTGCAGATATGTTGTATGTGAGAAAGAGTTAAATGCTTAATAGGAGTCATCTGCCTTTAAATACCTCTTTTCTTTTTTTTTTAAACACTAACAAATTTAGGTTTATAATTTTGATTTAGATTTAAATTCATTGTTAAAGGTAGAATAAATTGCTTGTTATGAGCAATTTCACCTTCTACATTTTTTCAAAAGTCAACTGCTGGCATTTAATGTCTGCATAAAAGGAAAGGGTTGCTATACTTTTGACTTTAATGGGATGGATCTTGATTTCAGCTTGCATGTTGAAGTTTCCAGCCTTAAATTGGTTAGCAACACCTGGGTCAAGTATCACCGCTGAACTTCTTTTTCCTTGATATAGCGAGATGAGAATTATAGCAAAATCTCACATGCTATCGAGGGTATAGCGAAAAATCTTGTGGATCATTATCCTTGTTCTGTGCACGCTCTATAAAAATAACAAGGGTCTGACAACCCCCATTGCTCAATTGGACTGACTCAGTTAACCCTTTCCCTCATACGACATTTCTGCAGCAGACGACTTTGAACATATTTTGTCAAATAATGGAACATCTCTATAATTGAATGAATAACCTATGACTAAAAGTTGAAAACATTGTGACAAAAGGAGAAATTGCACGTTTTGTGCAATTTCTTCTTTTGTTACTATGTTTTCAAAAATCCGTCTGCTGCAGAGGCGTCAGAAAGCGTCTATATGAGGGAAAGGGTTAACTTCTTTGATACAGAATATAAGTGAATAGAATGATGACTATTATATAAAAAATATGAAGAAAGACTTATTTGTAACGTCTGTCTGTATACATCTCTTTGACATATAAATAAATGAAGATCACATAATACAAATATATTACAAATGTTTACCTATTCATGTCGACTGCATTTAAACAGATCTGATTTGATCGCATTTTTGACAGAGATCAAATCTCTATAATTAAATGGATAACCTAAAAGTGGAAAACATTGTGGCAAAAGGAGAAGTTGCTCGTTTTGAGCAATTTCTTCTTTTGTCACTATGTTTTCAAAAAGCTGTCTGCTGCAGATTGTGTCAGAAAGCGTCTATATGAGGTAAAGGGTTAAAGCATTGTAGCAAAAGAATAAATTACTCATTATTAGCAATATCTCCTTTTGCCACAATATTTTTAACAATATTCAATAATTAGACTTTAATTTGAAAAGATATTCATATTTTTGCCTTTGTGTTTTCAAATTTAATGTTTGTGGGAAAGAGTTATATCAAATTGACCTGAATGGGTACATATTCTGTCATTGAGAAAGGAAGATATCACATCAGGAACAAACATTATTCTCTGTTTATTTAACCACTTTTCAGGCGAAGAACACTACAATGCGCTGTCGGCATTTCACAAGTCAATAAGAGGCTGTGCAGACAGTGCTGCCCTCTACTGGTTAGCTCGAATGTTAGAAGGAGGGGAATCCCCTATTGTTGTTGCAAGACGTATGGTTGTATGTGCTTCAGAAGATATTGGTAAGCCTTAAGGATTTTGAAATAGATGTATTTATTTTTAACCCTTGACTTGCTTTAGATGACGTCTAAAACATGAAGGCAGAGATTATTATTAATTCTCTTCTAAGTGAAAGTTTAAGTTATTGAAAAGAGTTGGACACCTGACAAAGACAGCTAAGATAAAGCCAGCTTAACCCTTACAGGAATTATATCTTCAATTTTGAGAGTGTACATATTTCTGAACAGATTATTGTTAAAGTCCTCTGGGAAAGGCTAAAACATTGACTGAATGTAAGAAATAGGCAATTCAATTAAAAATAAAAGCACAAACATTCTGTTTGCCAATACAAACTACCAAACTAGGAAATGGAAGACATTGGTGCAGTGTTAAGCATCAACCTCTTGTACCAAAGGTCCCGGTTTCAAACCCCCAAGATGAGCTGGTTCTGCCTTAGGGATTTTTCCACACAAACAGCATGAGCACTGGTTCACCCTTTCCCTCACACAGTCGTTTCCTGACGGCTTTGCCGCAGACAACTTTTGAAATCATAGTGACACAAAGGGGTTATTGCAATTGCAACAAAGTTATTTAATAAATCAACTCTAATTTATGGAGATTTTTCATGTTTTTGTAAAAAAAAGAAAGTTGAATGCTGCAAATTTGTTGTATGTGGGAAAGAATTGAAGTTTCCAGGAAGCAGTCATCGAAAGTGATTGATATAAGCTGAAAGCTTATTTCACAAGTATTGATCGTTTAAACTTTACACTAAACTAGCAAACATGCCAATTGAATAAGAAAACATAAAAGATGTTTGTCACTCTTGTTGCAGGTTTAGCAGACCCACAGGCTTTGATATTGGCTGTGACAGCATTTCAAACTTGCCAGTTCCTAGGGATGCCGGAATGTGAGGCAAGTGTCCTTTTGTGTTCATCCTGTCTTGAATAGTGCAGACTTTTCATGCACCTTTTCACTATACCTTTAGTGCAGTGGTTGAAGTGTCTGCTTCAGGAGCTGGAGACCAGGGTTCGATCCCTGGTCTGTGGTCATCCCAGCAACGTAACAAAATGGTTTGTAAATGCTTCCCTCCTTTGCTCTCAGGGCTGCAGAATAGCATTACATGTACCACTTATACTGTTAGTACTGGTAATTTACCCAGGAAATGCAGGATAGCATTACTACTTATACCGGTAGTGCTGGTAATTTACCCTGGAAATGCAGGATAGCATTACCACTTATACCGGTAGTGCTGGTAATTTACCCAGGAAATGCAGGATATTACTGAAATGCTGTTGAAAATGGTATTTTCAAAACATCATTCAATTAATCAATGATGTCTCTAGAGCAGGCAATTTATTCACACTTATTTGGAAAAGAAGGAATTTATCAATTTATTCTTTTACAACAAAAGACAGACAACATTGGTTGGGTTATTTCGCCTTGTGGCAAGTTGAGCTAATACGGTCATTGGGCCTCTTGTATTAGCTTACCTGACTGAAAAATGAGTTATGGTGGTAGGCATTACAAATCATAGTGCTTAACTTAGGTGAGCCATCATGGCCCTCTTGTTTCAAAGCTGAGGACACTTGAAATATGATCATAATACATATGAGGTAATGCATTGTGATTGATCATTATTCTTTTCTCATTCCAGAAAGCCTTAGCAGAATGTGCAGTATACTTGGCCCGTGCACCAAAGTCTGTAGAAGTGTACACAGCCTACAATAAAGCCAAAGCCTCTATCTGGGAACATGAGGGCCCGTTACCTTCCGTGCCCCTGCTTTTGAGAAATGCTTCAAATAAATTCATGAAAAATCTGGGTAAACTTTAGTTATCTGAGTTTTTTTTATCACATAAACTTTTTGTCTAAAACTAAATTCTAAGCTTACTTGTTCCAGAAAAGCTTAAATTGTCCCCCTCCCCTGTCTTTAGCAAATTAATCAAAATGTTTAACATTTCCCTGCCATATGACACCTTTGCAGCAGACGACATTGGAAAACATTGCAGCAAAAGAAGAAAGTGCTACCAGTTTGCAATTTCTCCTTTTACTACATTGTTTGTAATTATATTTAATAATTATACTTTCATTTATAGATATTTTCCATATTTTTGTTTTGATGCTTTCAAGTTTTACTGTATGTGGGAAAGGTTAAACGGAGTTGTAGATAGGGAGCATTTTGCATAAAAGCCTATGTTGTGGGTACTCAAAAAATGTGTCTTAAGTCAGAAGATTCGTTTGAGTACCCACAACTTAGGTTTTAATGAGTACTAATTGGGATATATCATTGAAGCAAGACCTGTTTAATCTTCCTTATCTAGTCTTTAAAGTTAAAGTTTTGAATTTGCTTAAAGATTTGGTAAGTTCTGTTGTTTACAGCAACACTTGGGTGTCTGTGACACTGATGCAGAGGCGTCAGAAAACGTCTTCATGTTGGAAAGGGTTAAAACTCGACCCAGATGGACTGGGGTGGCTCTCTCTCTCTCTTACATAATGTATCTCTTTACCCTAGTATTTTTTCAATTTTCTGCACAGGCCATTTTAAGAACTGTCTCTGTCACATACCTTTTTAAAAAAAAAAAAAAAATATGTTGATGGCTGCACGCAAAACTATTGTAACAAGATATAGGTGCAACAGTTTTACATCAGCCCACCAAATTTTAATGGCTCTGTTGCTATATTTGAAAGAAAAAAAGTAGGAAAAGAAAAATGAGTTCTGATTGATTATTTATTATATTCAATATTTCCAAATAAGGAAACATTTTGTTAACCCTTTCCCTATATAGACGCACAAAACGTGCAATTTCTCCTTTTGCCACAATGTTTTCCACTTTTTAGCTCGCCTATATGAATAAATAGGGGAGCTTATGTAATCACCCTGGCGTTGTCGTACGTGTTGCCAGCTTGGTCAAACCTTTGCGTGCAAGTTCTTTTCTCGGACACTGTGTATGCTGTTGTTTTGAAAATTCACACACTTATTCAGGGTCATTAAGTGACCTTGTATGTCAAGTCTCATAACTCTGGAATGGACTTTGACTGAATTGGGCCCCTTTTTGGACTTAGAATTTTGGTCAAACCTTTGCGTGCAAGGCCTTTTCTCAGACACTGTATAAGCTGTTGCTTTGAAACTTCACACACATCATTCAGGGTCATTAGATGACCTTGTATGTCAAGTCCCATAACTCTGGAATGGATTTTGACTGAATTGTGCCCGTTTTTGGACTTAGAATTTTGGTCAAACTTTTGCGTGCAAGGCCTTTTCTCAGACACTGTGTATGCTGTTGCTTATCGTATATAAATAAATTTACAGATTTAAAAGGCCCAAAAGGGCCTGTATGGACTTGGTTAACATTTGCATGCAAGTATTGAAAAGGTGTTTTATCTTGCAATAGGTGATACTGTGTGACTTTACCTAATGCTATAACTGTTCTGAAGTAGGCCCTTATAGAAGATAGCCCTGATAGGCGAGCTATATTGTCCTCCGACAACTCTTGTTGTCATAGGTTATCCATCCAACTATGGAGATTTTCTATGTTTTGACAAAATAAGTTCAAAGTCGTCTGCTGCAGAATTGTCGTATGAGGGAAAAGGTTAACACAGTATATTCATCTGATATGGCTTCCAGCAGGCAACTAATGACAATGTGTTCCATCTATTACAATGAAACTGCCAGGTTTACCGTTTTATGTTGAGGACATTTTTTTTTGTGTCTTGAAACAAACATCATGGTTTGGTCATAATGAAGTTGTGTGCTGTGCCTTAACCCTTTCCCTCATACGACAATTCTGCAGCAAAATCTCTATAATTGAATGGATAACCTATGACATAAAGTGGAAAACATTGTGGCGGCAAAAGGAGAAATCCCTCCTTTTGAGCAATTTCTTCTTTTGTCAGTATGTTTTCGAAAAAGCCGCCGGCTAAAGAGGCGTCAGAAAGCGTCTATATAAGGGAAAGCCTTAATGAGCGAACTTAGTCGAAAGTAAAATATATTTCCATCTTATACAATGAATCTACCAGGTTTACAGATTAATGTTGAGAACATTATTTTTATATTATATAGATATTTGATCAAAATTATCTCCTAATTGAGAGCACTCAACTGTTTTTCGCCAAACTCTTATCCTTCTTTACATATGTTTAACCCTTTCCCTCATATAAACGCTTTCGGACGCCTCTGCAGAAGACAGCTTTATGAAAACATAGTGACACAAAACGTGCAATTTCTCCTTTTGCCACAATGTTTTCCACTTTTAGTCATAGGTTATCCATTCAATTATGGAGATTTTCTATGTTTTGACAAAATATGTTCAAAGTCGTCTGCTGCAGAATTGCCGTATTAGGGAAAGGGTTAACAAAAGGTGAAGTTAGAATGCATGTCATAATAAGGTAGTGTTGGAGCTTTTTTTGTATTGACCAGACTAAAACAAGTCTATGGATTCCCACCATAGAACAGACCGCCGGATGTCGTGGGTTCTATCCCCGGCTGGGTCATACCAAAGACTTTAAAAATGGTAGTAATGGATTAGCTCAGGGTTGCGGGGTTTGCATTACGACTGACTGGCTGGTGTCAGGATAAATGGACCAGTTGTACTGGTAACTTACCCAGGAAAAGCCGTGATATTATTGAAAAGTTTTTGAAAGAGGTGTTAACCCTTTCCCTCATACGACAATTCAGCAGCAGACGACTTTGAACATGTTTTGCCAAAAAATAGAAAATCTTTATAATTGAATGGATAACCTATGACTAAAAGCGGAAAACATTGTGGCACAAGGAGAAATTGCACGTTTTGTGCAATTTCTTCTTTTGTCACTATGTTTTCAA